>CAJFCW020000002.1:10979851-11474062 GCA_904066225.2 Bursaphelenchus okinawaensis | reverse complement strand
AAGCCCAAGCCTAAGCCTAAGCCTAAGCCTAAGCCTAAGCCTAAGCCTAAGCCTAAGCCTGCCCAAGCCCAGCCTAAGCCTAAGCCTAAGCCTAAGCCTAAGCCTAAGCCTAAGCCTAAGCCTAAGCCTAAGCCTGCTCGCTAAGCCTAAGCCTAAGCCTAAGCCTAAGCCTAAGCCTGCCTAAGCCTAAGCCTAAGCCTAAGCCTAAGCTCAAGCCTAAGCCTAAGCCTAAGCCTAAGCCTAAGCCTAAGCCTAAGCCTAAGCCTAAGCCTAAGCCTAAGCCTAAGCCTAAGCCTAAGCCTAAGCCTAAGCCCAAGCCTAAGCCTAAGCCTAAGCCTAAGCCTAAGCCTAAGCCTAAGCCTAAGCCTAAGCCTAAGCCTAAGCCTAAGCCTAAGCCTAAGCCTAAGCCCAAGCCTAAGCCTAAGCCTAAGCCTAAGCCTAAGCCTAAGCCTAAGCCTAAGCCTAAGCCTAAGCCTAAGCCTAAGCCTAAGCCTAAGCCTAAGCCTAAGCCTAAGCCTAAGCCTAAGCCTAAGCCTGCTCTGCGCTCCAAGCCTAAGCCTAAGCCTCAAGCCTCAAGCCTAAGCCTAAGCCTAAGCCTAAGCCTAAGCCTAAGCCTAAGCCTAAGCCTAAGCCTAAGCCTAAGCCTAAGCCTAAGCCTAAGCCTAAGCCTAAGCCTAAGCCTAAGCCTAAGCCTAAGCCTAAGCCTAAGCCTAAGCCCAAGCCTAAGCCTAAGCCTAAGCCTAAGCCTAAGCCTAAGCCTAAGCCTAAGCCTAAGCCTAAGCCTAAGCCTAAGCCTAAGCCTAAGCCTAAGCCTAGCCTGCCTAAGCCTAAGCCTAAGCCTAAGCCTAAGCCTAAGCCTAGCCTAGCCTAAGCCTAAGCCTAAGCCTAAGCCTAAGCCTAAGCCTAAGCCCTCTGCCAAGCCTAAGCCTAAGCCTGCCAGCCTAAGCCTAAGCCTAAGCCTAAGCCGCCAGCCAAGCCTAAGCCTAAGCCTAAGCCTAAGCCTAAGCCTAAGCCTAAGCCTAAGCCTAAGCCTAAGCCTGCCTGCCTAAGCCTAAGCCTAAGCCTAAGCCTAAGCCTAAGCCTAAGCCTAAGCCTAAGCCTAAGCCCAAGCCTAAGCCTAAGCCTAAGCCTAAGCCTGCCTGCCTAAGCCTAAGCCTAAGCCTCAAGCCTAAGCCTAAGCCTAAGCCTAAGCCTAAGCCTAAGCCTAAGCCTAAGCCTAAGCCTAAGCCTAAGCCTAAGCCTAAGCCTAAGCCTAAGCCTAAGCCTAAGCCTAAGCCTAAGCCTAAGCCTAAGCCTAAGCCTAAGCCTAAGCCTAAGCCTAAGCCTAAGCCTAAGCCTAAGCCTAAGCCTAAGCCTAAGCCTAAGCCTAAGCCTAAGCCTAAGCCTAAGCCTAAGCCTAAGCCTAAGCCTAAGCCTAAGCCTAAGCCTAAGCCTAAGCCTAAGCCTAAGCCTAAGCCTAAGCCTAAGCCTAAGCCTAAGCCTAAGCCTAAGCCTAAGCCTAAGCCTAAGCCTAAGCCTAAGCCTAAGCCTAAGCCTAAGCCTAAGCCTAAGCCTAAGCCTAAGCCTAAGCCTAAGCCTAAGCCTAAGCCTAAGCCTAAGCCCTCAAGCCTAAGCCTAAGCCTAAGCCTAAGCCTAAGCCTAAGCTTCCAAGCCTAAGCCTAAGCCTAAGCCTAAGCCTAAGCCTAAGCCTAAGCCTAAGCCTAAGCCTAAGCCTAAGCCTAAGCCTAAGCCTAAGCCCAAGCCTAAGCCTAAGCCTAAGCCTAAGCCTAAGCCTAAGCCTAAGCCTGCCCAAGCCTAAGCCTAAGCCTAAGCCTAAGCCTAAGCCTAAGCCTGCCTAAGCCTAAGCCTAAGCCTAAGCCTAAGCCTAAGCCTAAGCCTAAGCCTAAGCCTAAGCCTAAGCCTAAGCCTAAGCCTAAGCCCAAGCCTAAGCCTAAGCCTAAGCCTAAGCCTAAGCCTAAGCCTAAGCCTAAGCCTAAGCCTAAGCCTAAGCCTAAGCCTAAGCCTAAGCCTAAGCCTAAGCCTAAGCCTAAGCCTAAGCCTAAGCCTAAGCCTAAGCCTAAGCCTAAGCCTAAGCCTAAGCCTAAGCCTAAGCCTAAGCCTGCTTCAAGCCTAAGCCTAAGCCTAAGCCTAAGCCTAAGCCTAAGCCTAAGCCTAAGCCTAAGCCTAAGCCTAAGCCTAAGCCTAAGCCTAAGCCTAAGCCTAAGCCTAAGCCTAAGCCTAAGCCTAAGCCTAAGCCTAAGCCTAAGCCTAAGCCTAAGCCTAAGCCTAAGCCTAAGCCTAAGCCTAAGCCTAAGCCTAAGCCTAAGCCTAAGCCTAAGCCTAAGCCTAAGCCTAAGCTTAAGCCTAAGCCTAAGCCTAAGCCTAAGCCTGCCTCAAGCCTAAGCCTAAGCCTAAGCCTAAGCCCAAGCCTAAGCCTAAGCCTAAGCCTAAGCCTAAGCCTAAGCCTAAGCCTAAGCCTAAGCCTAAGCCTAAGCCTAAGCCTAAGCCTAAGCCTAAGCCTAAGCCTAAGCCTAAGCCTAAGCCTAAGCCTAAGCCTAAGCCTAAGCCTAAGCCTAAGCCCAAGCCTAAGCCTAAGCCTAAGCCTAAGCCTAAGCCTAAGCCTAAGCCTAAGCCTAAGCCTAAGCCTAAGCCTAAGCCTAAGCCTAAGCCTAAGCCTAAGCCTAAGCCTAAGCCTAAGCCTAAGCCTAAGCCTAAGCCTAAGCCTAAGCCTAAGCCTAAGCCTAAGCCTAAGCCTAAGCCTAAGCCTAAGCCTAAGCCTAAGCCTAAGCCTAAGCCTAAGCCTAAGCCTAAGCCTAAGCCTAAGCCTAAGCCTAAGCCTAAGCCTAAGCCTAAGCCTAAGCCTAAGCCTAAGCCTCAAGCCTAAGCCTAAGCCTAAGCCTAAGCCTAAGCCTAAGCCTAAGCCTAAGCCTAAGCCTAAGCCTAAGCCTAAGCCTAAGCCTAAGCCTAAGCCTAAGCCTAAGCCTAAGCCTAAGCCTAAGCCTAAGCCTAAGCCTAAGCCTAAGCCTAAGCCTAAGCCTAAGCCTAAGCCTAAGCCTAAGCCTAAGCCTAAGCCTAAGCCTAAGCCTAAGCCTAAGCCTAAGCCTAAGCCTAAGCCTAAGCCTAAGCCTAAGCCTAAGCCTAAGCCTAAGCCTAAGCCTAAGCCTAAGCCTAAGCCTAAGCCTAAGCCTAAGCCTAAGCCTAAGCCTAAGCCTAAGCCTAAGCCTAAGCCTAAGCCTAAGCCTAAGCCTAAGCCTAAGCCTAAGCCTAAGCCTAAGCCTAAGCCTAAGCCTAAGCCTCAAGCCTAAGCCTAAGCCTAAGCCTAAGCCTAAGCCTAAGCCTAAGCCTAAGCCTAAGCCTAAGCCTAAGCCTAAGCCTAAGCCTAAGCCTAAGCCTAAGCCTAAGCCTAAGCCTAAGCCTCAAGCCTAAGCCTAAGCCTAAGCCTAAGCCTAAGCCTAAGCCTAAGCCTAAGCCTAAGCCTAAGCCTAAGCCTAAGCCTCAAGCCCTAAGCCTAAGCCTAAGCCTAAGCCTAAGCCTAAGCCTAAGCCTAAGCCTAAGCCTAAGCCTAAGCCTAAGCCTAAGCCTAAGCCTAAGCCTAAGCCTAAGCCTAAGCCTGCCCAAGCCTAAGCCTAAGCCTAAGCCTAAGCCTAAGCCTAAGCCTAAGCCTAAGCCTTAAGCCTAAGCCTAAGCCTAAGCCTAAGCCTAAGCCTAAGCCTAAGCCTAAGCCCTAAGCCTAAGCCTAAGCCTAAGCCTAAGCCTAAGCCTAAGCCTAAGCCTAAGCCTAAGCCTAAGCCTAAGCCTAAGCCTAAGCCTAAGCCTAAGCCTAAGCCTAAGCCTAAGCCTAAGCCTAAGCCTAAGCCTAAGCCTAAGCCTGCCTAAGCCTAAGCCTAAGCCTAAGCCTAAGCCTAAGCCTAAGCCTAAGCCTAAGCCTAAGCCTAAGCCTAAGCCTAAGCCTAAGCCTAAGCCTAAGCCTAAGCCTAAGCCTAAGCCTAAGCCTAAGCCTAAGCCTAAGCCTAAGCCTAAGCCTAAGCCTAAGCCTAAGCCTAAGCCTAAGCCTAAGCCTAAGCCTAAGCCTAAGCCTAAGCCTAAGCCTAAGCCTAAGCCTAAGCCTAAGCCTAAGCCTAAGCCTAAGCCTCAAGCCTAAGCCTAAGCCTCAAGCCTAAGCCTAAGCCTAAGCCTAAGCCTAAGCCTAAGCCTAAGCCTAAGCCTAAGCCTAAGCCTAAGCCTAAGCCTAAGCCTAAGCCTAAGCCTAAGCCTAAGCCTAAGCCTAAGCCTAAGCCTAAGCCTAAGCCTAAGCCTAAGCCTAAGCCTAAGCCTAAGCCTAAGCCTAAGCCTAAGCCTAAGCCTAAGCCTAAGCCTAAGCCTAAGCCTAAGCCTAAGCCTAAGCCTAAGCCTAAGCCTAAGCCTAAGCCTAAGCCTAAGCCTAAGCCTAAGCCTAAGCCTAAGCCTAAGCCTAAGCCTAAGCCTAAGCCTAAGCCTAAGCCTAAGCCTAAGCCTAAGCCTAAGCCTAAGCCTAAGCCTAAGCCTAAGCCTAAGCCTAAGCCTAAGCCTAAGCCTAAGCCTAAGCCTAAGCCTAAGCCTAAGCCTAAGCCTAAGCCTAAGCCTAAGCCTAAGCCTAAGCCTAAGCCTAAGCCTAAGCCTAAGCCTAAGCCTAAGCCCAAGCCTAAGCCTAAGCCTAAGCCTAAGCCTAAGCCTAAGCCTAAGCCTAAGCCTAAGCCTAAGCCTAAGCCTAAGCCTAAGCCTAAGCCTAAGCCTAAGCCTAAGCCTAAGCCTAAGCCTAAGCCTAAGCCTAAGCCTAAGCCTAAGCCTAAGCCTAAGCCTAAGCCTAAGCCTAAGCCTAAGCCTAAGCCTAAGCCTAAGCCTAAGCCTAAGCCTAAGCCTAAGCCTAAGCCTAAGCCTAAGCCTAAGCCTAAGCCTAAGCCTAAGCCTAAGCCTAAGCCTAAGCCTAAGCCTAAGCCTAAGCCTAAGCCTAAGCCTAAGCCTAAGCCTAAGCCTAAGCCTAAGCCTAAGCCTAAGCCTAAGCCTAAGCCTAAGCCTAAGCCTAAGCCTAAGCCTAAGCCTAAGCCTAAGCCTAAGCCTAAGCCTAAGCCTAAGCCTAAGCCTAAGCCTAAGCCTAAGCCTAAGCCTGCTCTAAGCCTAAGCCTAAGCCTAAGCCTAAGCCTAAGCCTAAGCCTAAGCCTAAGCCTAAGCCTAAGCCTAAGCCTAAGCCTAAGCCTAAGCCTAAGCCTAAGCCTAAGCCTAAGCCTAAGCCTAAGCCTAAGCCTAAGCCTAAGCCTAAGCCTAAGCCTAAGCCTAAGCCTAAGCCTAAGCCTAAGCCTAAGCCTAAGCCTAAGCCTAAGCCTAAGCCTAAGCCTAAGCCTAAGCCTAAGCCTAAGCCTAAGCCTAAGCCTAAGCCTAAGCCTAAGCCTAAGCCTAAGCCTAAGCCTAAGCCTAAGCCTAAGCCTAAGCCTAAGCCTAAGCCTAAGCCTAAGCCTAAGCCTAAGCCTAAGCCTAAGCCTAAGCCTAAGCCTAAGCCTAAGCCTAAGCCTAAGCCTAAGCCTAAGCCTAAGCCTAAGCCTAAGCCTAAGCCTAAGCCTAAGCCTAAGCCTCAAGCCTAAGCCTAAGCCTAAGCCTAAGCCTAAGCCTAAGCCTAAGCCTAAGCCTAAGCCTAAGCCTAAGCCTAAGCCTAAGCCTAAGCCTAAGCCTAAGCCTAAGCCTAAGCCTAAGCCTAAGCCTAAGCCTAAGCCTAAGCCTAAGCCTAAGCCTAAGCCTAAGCCTAAGCCTAAGCCTAAGCCTAAGCCTAAGCCTAAGCCTAAGCCTAAGCCTAAGCCTAAGCCTAAGCCTAAGCCTAAGCCTAAGCCTAAGCCTAAGCCTAAGCCTAAGCCTAAGCCTAAGCCTAAGCCTAAGCCTAAGCCTAAGCCTAAGCCTAAGCCTAAGCCTAAGCCTAAGCCTAAGCCTAAGCCTAAGCCTAAGCCTAAGCCTAAGCCTAAGCCTAAGCCTAAGCCTAAGCCTAAGCCTAAGCCTAAGCCTAAGCCTAAGCCTAAGCCTAAGCCTAAGCCTAAGCCTAAGCCTAAGCCTAAGCCTAAGCCTAAGCCTAAGCCTAAGCCTAAGCCTAAGCCTAAGCCTAAGCCTAAGCCTAAGCCTAAGCCTAAGCCTAAGCCTAAGCCTAAGCCTAAGCCTAAGCCTAAGCCTAAGCCTAAGCCTAAGCCTAAGCCTAAGCCTAAGCCTAAGCCTCAAGCCTAAGCCTAAGCCTAAGCCTAAGCCTAAGCCTAAGCCTAAGCCTAAGCCTAAGCCTAAGCCTAAGCCTAAGCCTAAGCCTAAGCCTAAGCCTAAGCCTAAGCCTAAGCCTAAGCCTAAGCCTAAGCCTAAGCCTAAGCCTAAGCCTAAGCCTAAGCCTAAGCCTAAGCCTAAGCCTAAGCCTAAGCCTAAGCCTAAGCCTAAGCCTAAGCCTAAGCCTAAGCCTAAGCCTAAGCCTAAGCCTAAGCCTAAGCCTAAGCCTAAGCCTAAGCCTAAGCCTCAAGCCTAAGCCTAAGCCTAAGCCTAAGCCTAAGCCTAAGCCTAAGCCTAAGCCTAAGCCTAAGCCTAAGCCTAAGCCTAAGCCTAAGCCTAAGCCTAAGCCTAAGCCTAAGCCTAAGCCTCAAGCCTAAGCCTAAGCCTAAGCCTAAGCCTAAGCCTAAGCCTAAGCCTAAGCCTAAGCCTAAGCCTAAGCCTAAGCCTAAGCCTAAGCCTAAGCCTAAGCCTAAGCCTAAGCCTAAGCCTAAGCCTAAGCCTAAGCCTAAGCCTAAGCCTAAGCCCTAAGCCTAAGCCTAAGCCTAAGCCTAAGCCTAAGCCTAAGCCTAAGCCTAAGCCTAAGCCTAAGCCTAAGCCTAAGCCTAAGCCTAAGCCTAAGCCTAAGCCTAAGCCTAAGCCTAAGCCTCAAGCCTAAGCCTCAAGCCTAAGCCTAAGCCTAAGCCTAAGCCTGCCTAAGCCTAAGCCCTAAGCCTAAGCCTAAGCCTAAGCCTAAGCCCTAAGCCTAAGCCTAAGCCTAAGCCTAAGCCTCAAGCCTAAGCCTAAGCCCTAAGCCTAAGCCTAAGCCTAAGCCTAAGCCTAAGCCTAAGCCTAAGCCTAAGCCTAAGCCTAAGCCTAAGCCTAAGCCCTAAGCCTAAGCCTAAGCCTAAGCCTAAGCCTAAGCCTAAGCCTAAGCCTCAAGCCTAAGCCTAAGCCTAAGCCCTAAGCCTAAGCCTCAAGCCTAAGCCTAAGCCCTAAGCCTAAGCCTAAGCCTAAGCCTAAGCCTAAGCCTAAGCCTAAGCCTAAGCCTCAAGCCTGCTCAAGCCTAAGCCTAAGCCTAAGCCTAAGCCTAAGCCTAAGCCTAAGCCTAAGCCTAAGCCTAAGCCTAAGCCTAAGCCTAAGCCTAAGCCTAAGCCTAAGCCTAAGCCTGCCCAAGCCTCAAGCCTGCCTAAGCCTAAGCCTAAGCCTAAGCCTAAGCCTAAGCCTAAGCCTAAGCCTAAGCCTAAGCCTAAGCCTAAGCCTAAGCCTAAGCCTAAGCCTAAGCCTAAGCCTAAGCCTAAGCCTAAGCCTAAGCCTAAGCCTAAGCCTAAGCCTAAGCCTAAGCCTAAGCCTAAGCCTAAGCCTAAGCCTAAGCCTAAGCCTAAGCCTCAAGCCTAAGCCTAAGCCTAAGCCTAAGCCTAAGCCTAAGCCTAAGCCTAAGCCTAAGCCTAAGCCTAAGCCTAAGCCTAAGCCTAAGCCCAAGCCTAAGCCTAAGCCTAAGCCTAAGCCTAAGCCTAAGCCTAAGCCTAAGCCTAAGCCTAAGCCTAAGCCTAAGCCTAAGCCTAAGCCTAAGCCTAAGCCTAAGCCTAAGCCTCAAGCCTAAGCCTAAGCCTAAGCCTAAGCCTAAGCCTAAGCCTAAGCCTAAGCCTAAGCTCTAAGCCTAAGCCTAAGCCTAAGCCTAAGCCTAAGCCTAAGCCTAAGCCTAAGCCTAAGCCTAAGCCTAAGCCTAAGCCTAAGCCTAAGCCTAAGCCTAAGCCTAAGCCTAAGCCTAAGCCTAAGCCTAAGCCTAAGCCTAAGCCTAAGCCTAAGCCTAAGCCTAAGCCTAAGCCTAAGCCTAAGCCTAAGCCTAAGCCTAAGCCTAAGCCTAAGCCTAAGCCTAAGCCTAAGCCTAAGCCTAAGCCTAAGCCTAAGCCTAAGCCTAAGCCTAAGCCTAAGCCTAAGCCTAAGCCTAAGCCTAAGCCTAAGCCTAAGCCTAAGCCTAAGCCTAAGCCTAAGCCTAAGCCTAAGCCTAAGCCTAAGCCTAAGCCTAAGCCTAAGCCTAAGCCTAAGCCTAAGCCTAAGCCTAAGCCTAAGCCTAAGCCTAAGCCTAAGCCTAAGCCTAAGCCTAAGCCTAAGCCTAAGCCTAAGCCTAAGCCTAAGCCTAAGCCTAAGCCTAAGCCTAAGCCTAAGCCTAAGCCTAAGCCTAAGCCTAAGCCTAAGCCTAAGCCTAAGCCTAAGCCTAAGCCTAAGCCTAAGCCTAAGCCTAAGCCTAAGCCTAAGCCTAAGCCTAAGCCTAAGCCTAAGCCTAAGCCTAAGCCTAAGCCTAAGCCTAAGCCTAAAAAATGGTATGTTAGGACTGCCTCAGCCCGAGTATATATATACTACATAATAAGCCTAAGCCTAATATAAAGAGATTTTTTGTGGTACTCGATCGTGTATTTATTATGTATAATATAGCATGGAGATATTTACTTTACTGTAACTCGAAGAATAACGGAGTTACAACAACAGCCAACACAGATTCTGAAAGCCCATAAAAAATGACATCTCACACTGGTTTTTCGACGCTATCTTATAAAGAGATTTTTTGTGGTACTCGATCGTATATTCATCATGTATAATATAGCATGGGAAGATTTAAATTACTGTAACTCGACGAATAATGGAGTTAGAACAACTGGGACAAACATTTTCGATTTTAGAAATCGAACACTATGCGCCCGCCAGGCCGTCACCGCACGTGTTGGCCAGACTCCCTCAAACAATTCGCTGGATCTACGTGGATGCAATATACCGATGACCAATGGATACAACTTTTGAACACCTTCCTTCGTTGTGATATAAATTGAAATGAATGAAAGGCATAGTTCTTAAAAAAAGGTTTGCTTAAAAGCTTGATTTTTCAAATTTACTTATCATTGATTATTTTATTTATTGTAATTTTGAAAAGTAAAATACAAAAACCATTTTAGAAAGACACAAACCCGAATGATATATATAGATTCGTTAAGGATTCTGCAACAACCTTACCTAAAAATACTTAACGCTAAACTTCAATAAATCTTTTAAATTGGTTTTTTACACCGACGAACGAAATAATACGTAGTTCCTTAAACTTTTTGGAATCGTGAACTCGTCCACACGTTCAAGATGTTCCGGGCCGACTTCCATTCGTATTGTGCGCCGGCAGATTTCCATTAAACTGCGTGGCCGTGCTAAAAACAAAATTTTAATTACTTATTCAAAATGTTATGTTTATTTAAGCTAATATATCTTATTAAAATTAACAACTTACGCGCAAGTGAACCCATATATTTCATTGTTATTTCGCAGTGACCCCACACAGCACACACAACTGGATACAACGTCTGTCCTTTTAAATTTCTAAAAGCTACGCCAAGATACTTTTCAGCTGTTGAAAACGCCATGTAACCTTCATCCATGTCTAAAATACAGAAAACGCTTTCGGGAGCTTGAAAGTGATTATCGACTATTGAAGGGTCCGGGTATGTCCAATGCGCCTTTGATTTTGCCATATGGAGCCCTTGATTCCGTACTGAAATTTCAGTTTTAAATTTATAACTTTAAAAATTTCAAATCTTCGAGAAATTTTTACAACTCACTTATATCCCAACCAAAACTATTTTCGTCATTGCCGATTAGTGAATGGTATCCTGCAATCTGCATCCGACAATTCTTATTGCACACTCCAATAACAGCATGGGTTCCTCGTTGTCTTACAGGCCATGTGATTTGCCAAACGTGAAACCCTCTATTGTAACCTTTTTTACCGCGAATGCAGTCCGTTGATTGAGCTACGGGATGTCTGTGTAACGTTAATTTGTCGTCTTCTCTAACGTATATGTTAACACTTTTGCCGTTCGAAGTAGAATCCCAAGCATTTTCTTCTTGAACAGTTCTTGTAGGAGCGGCTTGTGTAAACAAAATGTCAAATTTCTTCGGACGGGCATTATCATCGAGAAAGGCGTCAACGTGATAATCTGGGTGAGCTGGTGAAATTCGGCCATCGTTTTTTTGTATAGTTGAGGACGTAAAATTTTTGCGATACTCTAGCCGCAAAGAAGAGTTTTGAAAACGTTGGTACTGTCCGACTAAGTCTATCTCGTTTTGTGTATCTTTTGACGTTATACGAGCTCGTAGTCGATGAGCGTGAGTTGGGGCGAATTCAACTAAACCTCGTTGAAACTAAAATTATCTTTGACTGTAATTAGGTGAATTTTTTTATGTTTAAATAACTAGTTGAAAAAATAGTAAAAAATAATTTCTCTTTACATTTTCATACGTTATTTTAATTTAAACTTTATAAAACCCAAGATAATAATATATCACATTGTTTTTCTATACTAACAAGGAAAGTACTCAAACTGCAACTCTCAGAATTAGCTCAAAATTTTTATACGTATTCGTTGTAGTACCAGTAACACTTATTAAAAATCTTAGCTTGCGCCTTTTTTAAGTTAAAAAATTGATATATTTTAATTTTCTGCCAGTTTGGCATTGTGTTGCAAGCACTTTTTTTATTTTCCAGGTAAGATAGACAAATTTAAAAATGCAGGTTCATTTGAAGCTTTCTATCATCTATTATTATATTAAAGAAAAATAGTTAAAACTCAAAAAATGAGGAAGTTAAAAGCTTGAAAAATTATGCCAATTTGGCGGAAAATTCAAAAATCGATTTCTAGATATCGATTTTCTCAAGTCTGGCTGCAAACCGCAACTTAAAATTTTGCATATGACCTTACATTTACAAGATTTTTTAATAAAAAAATTGAACGAAAGATGAGCGTTGCAGGTTGGATACTTTCTTTGTAAGCAACGCTTACTTGAATATTTGGATATTTACAACCGAAAACTTTTATAAATTTTTATGAGTATTTCTAAATAGCCCTCAACATACAAAGCATGTAACTGGCCAAACAATAAGCATATACGCTAGATGAACACACATCTCCTTTAGCCATTTCGTCAAAAACGGTATATTATTATCATCAAGAGAAAAGTTCAATTTGTTATATGAGTTTTCATCTTCACACCTTAATACAGAGTTTGAGTTAATTGACCCGTTGTAAAAACCAGTTATTTCTTTGCCTTCTATTTTTCGTGCCATTCCTACAAATCTCTCAATATTAAAAAAACAAACGCGTTTTTAATTGTGATTTACAAATTACGTTAAAGTACGTCAATGTAAAGCGACTTAAAGTATTAATTATCCAATAATAAAAACAATTAATGCAAAATTGTTCATTAAGACCGTGCAAACTACCCGCGATTTAAAATTTTTTACGTTAAAATCCTCAGTTTGTGTAAGGATGCTCCTCACTCAAGCAGCTCTCACACACGTCAATTATTATTAAATTGTTTGATAAGAAAAAGTATCGCGAACCCAAAAATACATTTATTTTTCATTAATCGATAAGTGAACAATCTTTTTAAACTTATTTTTTAAATAAATTGCTTTATTAATATACCGTTTAGGCGCATTAACAATACCTATTCGTTTTAAAAATCAAAAAAGAGATGTCAGGAACGTCGCTACGGTTTTTCTGGGAAACGGGGAGGTCGGCACCACAGGACCTGTGGTCAAATTTGAATAAATAAATCTTTGGAAATTTTAGATTTTTAAAGGAAAAAAAGGTAAAACTTGACCTTCAAATTGGTAAAGTTTCTTTCTAAAAAACCATTTGAAAAAATTAAAAATAAATTCGAAAAATAATAACTTTTAAGCTAAAAATTTCCAATGGTGATACTTTTCCTACTTTTTTGTCATCTTTCTTGCTGAATGTAGTGGATTTTACTAGATTCTACCCCGTTCACCCCCTCTAGCAATCACTTATTATTGAACATTTTTAATATTTCTGAAATTATCGCCATTCAAATTTAAAAAAGCTATAAGGAAAACCATATGACCTTACTGATAAAAAAATAAGCACGCTGTCTCCGAAACATCAATTTTAAGGCTTTCAAAAATAAAAATGCTTAGAATTATTTTTACTGGTCATCTAAACAATATTTGCCTTATTTAAAATGAAATCTTAATTTACAATCAACGGCCGAATTTACATATAGAAAACCGCCTATAAATAAACTGGCTTTAAAAGACTTTGGTTATTGCTGAGTACAAAGTTAACATACTTTATAACAAACAGCCAAACTTATTTTCCTCTTTTTGGGTAACAGAGATTACAGACTTTTTTTGGCAATATCCTTTAGATACGACGCGTCGACAATAATATTATTAAGAATTAAAACCGGTTTCTACCTCACCTCCCTCCCCCCCCCCTCCCCCTCCCCAGTTAATATAAAATTAAAGATAGTAATTTTCATTAAATGAGAAAAACGTTATTTCATTTAATAATTATATTTCAACGCTAGCTTTTAAACTTTTTAGTTGTTTCAACCGTAATTTCGTGCAAAACCTCAAAAATAATAGTATTAGTTACATATACTTTATACAAAAGTGTTGGTGAGCAAAAATTGTTTTATAAGTTCAGCACTTGTTTCAATAAGACACAAAAAATATTTTTTTTGTTCGTACTATTTTACGTTTTTTATCTTTTTTAAACTTCATTAAAATTTTATGAACGTTGAAAAGAAATGCATAGCAATACAAGAAAATAGTTTTAAAAATGTATTCATTTTGTATAATATTTTTCTGCATTGTAATCAGGAAAGTACCTCACATGCCCCACTCAGAACAAGCTCAAAGTGTTTATATAAATTATTTCCACCGCTAATAGAACAGATAAAAATTTTTAATTAAAACTTTAGGTTCACCTAAAGGTTTTCTACTACTATAGTAATATCTCTTTATAATAAGCAACACGAAAGAATCGACATTTTATGCTTTCTATATAGGGTTTTGTCTTTACAAAGTGATTTTTGGTGCATGATGGTTCACTACATAGGCAGACAACGGTATATTAAAAAATGTTTAAAAGTAAAAAAATGACAGTTATATGCTTGAAACGCAATGTTTGGCGGTAAATTCAGAATTAATTTTTAATCCGAGGGTTTTATATTTACATGGTCGTTCTATATAAAACGTTTGAACTCAATAAGAGGGGGACAGATCCAGCACCAACCTTGTAAATCTTTACAATTATTTTCAAACTTACTGACTGCACCGTTGCGCTGTTTACAATCCTTTGTCGCAATTTTTGGCTTGCTGAAAGACGTAAAGGAGAAGTTGTAGCACTTTGAGATTGAAAATGTCGTCGTCGCCAATTTTGGCACAAAGGTATTTGAAGATCTTGTTTTTGCAAGTCCTCCTCATCGCTGCGACAACTTAGCAAATCAGGTGTTGCGTGATAAGAAGACGAGTTTAATTCATTTGACGGGGAGAATGGACGGCAGTTTTCAGCTAAATATATATATAGGTTATTCTTAAAAGTTATAAATCATTGTGTTATTAAATAATTTTATTAATCAAAAGTTTAAAATTTTCAACACAAAATTATTGCACTATTATATAGCAAAATATTAGTGTATTAATTTCAAACACGAAACCTACTGCTGCTAGCAATATTGATAAGTGATCTTTTCGCGAGACACGTAATTTTTCTTATTTATAAGATAATTAAAATGTCGTACGAACCTACCATTCTTAAAACTGACTCGCGCTTTTATACCTGCAACGCTGAGCATAGCCAACGTTTTTTTAAATCAACACTAATAAATAATCTGACCAGTGGTTACTTCGGCGACCTTAATTTTTGTTTTCGTAAGCGAACAAAGACATGGAGGTTAGGTAGCAAACAATAATAACCAAAGAGTGAGTGGTTTTTGCCAAATTCATAAATAAGTTATTTAAAGAATGTCAAAATGCACTTAGTTAGTTTGAAAACCCATGGTTTTATAAACTAATTATGTTACTACTTACGTAAAGACGTAATAGCAATGAAGTTTATTTTAAAATTTTAAAAATTTTCGACAAGAAACATCCCCTATGTATCTTATGAATTCTTTGTAGTATAAGAAAATAGTGAAATACCAATAAACAAACCTTTTTTATCACTTTGTATGTGTTGCTTGTAGTTTAATAACTTTGCGTTTTCAGTTCTCAAAGCACTTATTTGTTCTCGATGATGAACTATGACACTGGTCGATTGAATATTTGTAGTACGACGAACCTTACGCCTAAACGTCAAGGCATCTATTTGTTCTTTGTCATCTTTTTGACCAATGTACATAACGTGACGTGAGTTTGAGAAGCCAGTTTTTGAATTGTGTACGCCGGACCCTGCGGAAAACGAATTGTCTTCTCGAGACCGTTTTCTGGGCGAAACTTTCTTTGTTTCTTCAATATCAAATGACACCAAAGAAGGAGATCGAATATTTGGTTGGTTACTTTGCTGATTGGATTGCTGTTCTTGTACTAACCGTAGCATAACGCGGCATAAATGTCCCCTGGTTTGGAGCTCGGCACTGGTAGATAATAAATCTTCATAGGTTGGCGCTTTAGACAGATCTTCACACCGTAATGAATGTTCCAAAATACTAGCAGTGATCATTTCCATAGACAATGGAGGTATTCGACTTTGTGATTCCATGACAATACAATGTAGTTCACCTACAGAAGTCACAACATGCAAACAACACAAACTAAGGTTGATAAGCTAACTTCGACTACCTTAACAACGTTTAACAACCTAAAAGAACAATTATCAAATACACTGTAAATAAAACCGTTAAATCATTTCATACGGAGACAAGCAAAAAATTTCTCGCAAAAAATGTTCAATTGATAATTTATAAAATACGTATTACAAAAGACAAAATAAGTAACTTTTAATTCATTTTTTATCAAAACGTGTAGCGCTAAAGAAAAATCTTCAAGGATGATCCCGTCTCGTCATCGACGTTGATCATCTTCAAAAAAGAAGACAAGGCGGAAGGCGGAAACCGGTGCATCCGACCGGTTCCTCTCTCCACTCATCTGCGTTCGTCCTTTCGCATAAATCGCTATCTACTTTTCCTAACTACTTATTTAATCCCTGGTACGTTTCAAAAGTATAACTTTGGAGGCATGTATCACGTTAACTAACGTACTGTGTAGTACATTTTCCTTTAATTTTTAAAACGGTGCATAAAAAATAGCCATTCAATTAATTAAAAAAATAAATTGAATCTTTTAACATAATGTCATTTTACGTTCTTAGTCGTTCTGTTTAATGGTATACATTTCGTAAAAAGATTCCATGCAACGACATAAAATCGTAATGAAAAATAACCTTTATGTATTTTTTATTTAAAACTTAAATAAAATCTATGTACCGAAAGTGAAAATAAAAGTAACGACACATTGCGATTTTTTAAAACATCCGAATAAGATTTGAGAAAATGGGGTCAACAGCATTGCGGGTTGAATAAAAGAACAAATCCAGCCTATTTAAAAAAGGAAAGTAAGTTCGTACAATATTCGTTGTAGCAAAAAAATTTTTTGTCAAAACCTTAGTTATTGTTTCATATAGTAAAACTTTTTCATATGGTTTTACTTTATGAAACATAATATCGTATTGATCAGTTAGTTTTTAATTGAATAAATATACGTTTAACAATACCAATTGAGCCCCAGATAAAATTGCAAAAAATAAGAATTCATAATGTCATTTTATAAATATATTTCGAATTCAGGAACGTAAAATAAAGAAATAAAAAGGGAAAGTTCTGCGCGCGACAAACCAACCCCTCAAGGAATAAAAAGAGTTTCAAAAAGTCGCCCCGATTCTTAGGTCGCACTCGATTAGAAAGAGAAAAATCTGGAGCGAACACGAAATTTAAATTTTGTTCCACTTTTTGTACTTTACCTGAGTCAAATAATACAATTTTTCCTTTTATAGAAATATACGCAAAGCTTCAGCGTGTTTTATAAACCGTTTTTAAATTTCCATCCACCATAAAAAGTAAAAAATTTTTTCCAAGTTATGAATGTAATCAAAAACTAAATTCTGCTTTAGAATACAACTTTTAAAATTATTATATAATACAATCATATATAATACTTTTCTCACTTGTCATGAAAGCGACCAGATCAATTATAACCATCAAAGACAATCACCTTTCCAATTCTCACTACAAGTCTTTCGTTTTTGTCGGTCAGTGCATGCGCAGACGAAAACAAACAAATATAACGTTTTTAGCTATTTTTAGAAGTATACGATTCTATTTTTACGAAGGCGTGTTATGTGTTTTCTTTCTTTGTGTTTAGCAAATAAAATAATATTATATCAAAAATTTTAACAAAAAAAATTGTAAAAGTTTAACTTATTGTTTTGTATTTTTAGTTAATAAAAAACATCTTTGTTAAGATTCGTTTTTTTTGGCGCTGAAGCAGCTGCGGACATAGAGAATTTTCGACTTTGCGTTTGCCTAAAATTGATGTGCAAGGTCCTCATATCACTAACCTAAAGTATTTTTTCCCGTACCAAAAGTCGTATGCAAAACTAAACGTGTTTT
Organism: Bursaphelenchus okinawaensis; assembly: GCA_904066225.2. Classification (NCBI taxonomy): domain Eukaryota; kingdom Metazoa; phylum Nematoda; class Chromadorea; order Rhabditida; family Aphelenchoididae; genus Bursaphelenchus; species Bursaphelenchus okinawaensis. The sequence continues at coordinate 11,457,406 of CAJFCW020000002.1, read as the reverse complement.
TACTAATACGTTAGAAAACTCATTGTCAAGAGATAAAGCATATATTTATATCAGTAGATGTTTTTTGGCACGTGGTTTACGTTTTTCGCATTAATCTTTTTCTCGTCTTACTGTAAAATTGCGTTGTAGCTCATATAAATACACAAATTTACTGTAATTTTTTTTAGCAATCCGCTGAATTTTATTTAACTTTTTACTTAAGAATGTTGCCATTTTTTGTTTAAAAGTGCTAGGCAGTAGGGTGACGTGCGAAAGTGCTCGGGATCGTTTCACCCCGGGTGGTTCGGGGTGACTGCCCCCACCCCCTCCCCCCCCTCTCACAGGTGATCCGAAGAAAATCTACAGGTAGTACCTGTACGCGAAAAATCGAAAAAAAATTGGGCTTACAATGGCGTGGTTAATCAAAGTTTATGTTATTATCGAATAATAAAAAATTTCTTAATTTAGCAATAATACTTGTTTTAATTACAATTTTTACCAAATTGAATGCTCAAAAGCGCTAAATACACGTTATTTGATGCACATAGTGACAATTATAGCAAAAAGTCTTAATATTGAAACAATTTTGCTTGTGAAAACTATAAAGTTTACCTTTTTTTGCATTAGGTTTGTGTTCCTTCGGACTTGAAAAGCGTACCCCCATTTTTTTATTTTCTTTGTCACCAAACGCACGAAATCCGGAATCTGAACTTGATGAATGTGGAAACTCCTGTAGGTGTGCTGACTAAAAAGTTGCTATTAATTACATTACATAGTTCATAGTAAAATCGGGAGTCAAAAACTTTAAAGGTTCTGAAACTTTTTAAATCGCGAAAGACGTTTAACTAAAAAAAGCGAAGAATATGATCAATGTTGAATAAAATTTTTTTATCAATAACATCTGCTTCAAAATAATTTAAATTCATCATTTCACAAAATAGTTCTCATTTCTCAAGGATTTAGTTTCAACCTGAAAAATTTTGAAAAAAAAACAAAAAGTATGTTTTATCAAGTATAATTTTAAACAAAATCTTTGTTGTTTTTAGGCTTTGTACGTGAGTTTTCAACTCTTTTGTTCAGTCTACGTTTGATCAGGTTCGTCTTACCTGTTTAATACATAAAAAAATTCTTAACGAGGTTTAGCGTCCAAGACACTGTTTATCGTTGTTACAAACTTTATTTTTAAAGCTGGCTTTAATAGTCAATATATGTAAAAGACGGATGAGCTATCTATATTTTAAAAAGACTTTAAAACCGGATTTTTGTTTGTTTGTGACATTAAGATAATGTTAAATACATCTTACACGGAGGGTGCCCTACCTGCCCCGCTTTGATTGACTTCAAACTTTCTTTATAGAAAGATCATGCAAAGTTAAGAGCTTTATCAAAATACTAAATCGCGCTTTCCAGTCAATCTCGAGAAAATCGAGATCAAAGAATTACGGTTTGGATTTCCCACCATGGCATAGTGTTTCAAGCTTATAAATTCGTCATTTTTTGACTTTTAAAACAATGCCAAATTTGCCAAATTGGCGAAAAACCCAAATTTTTCAAATTTAAAACTTAAAAGCGCAAGCTAAAATTTTTTATGGGTACTATTGGTTGTACAAAGAATACATATAAAAATGGGGCAGCTAGGGTATTTGCCCTGTTAACTAAAAAAGTTTTTAATATAACTATGAAAAGCTACATATATTTATAATAAAATTTTGAAGAAATAAAACTACCTGTATTTTATTTTCAACTATTTGAAAGTATTCTCCTGCATCCCAGTCGTCTTCCATCCAATAATCACCATCGCCATCAATGGGCACTTCATCTACAATGTCCTCAATTATACTTTCATTTTCTTCATCACTATTTATTAACTGTTTGTTGTCATGCTCTGTTCTATCTAATGACGAATCACGAGACCCAAGATGTTTTACTACAGTCGCAGCTAGACGTACTGGTGATGCAGAAACAATATGCTTTTGCAACCAATCCATTAATTAACCTTAAAAATTGAGGAATAATTTAGGTTTTTTTATTCGATAATCGCAGAAGCAACACGTAGAAATTGTAAGAGAAAGTTTTTTTTTATAATATAGATCGTAATGTATAAACATTAATACTAAGCTTTAAAAAATTTTATTTTCATAGAACTCAAGAAAAAACCTCAACCCGGTCTTGACACGAAATTCTCCGGAGACTTCTCAACTTCTTTTCTTCCACGAACGAAACAAATTTGAAAAATTGCCAACCAAAAAACGAAAGGGCATTCTGTTATTGAACATCATTTTTTGCGCCAAACATTATTGAGCTTAGTAACACAGACAATATATGTAAATTATTGAATTTCTATTGGGGGAAACAATGCTTTTCAATTTTATAAATAACAAAACTATTTCTTTAATTTGTATTATTCTACAGTTTACGCTTTACGGAGTTCCAACGTAAAGAAAGTAAGACAAACCACCTTAAAATATATTTGCAGGAAGTTTGAATTCATCTTTTTTTAAATTTTTAAGTGTTAATTATTTGTTTGGACTAAATTTATGCGGAAATAAACTGAAGGATAACAAATGACGTTTTAACTTCTTTTTAACACCAACCAAAAAGTTGGCTTAAAAAGACATTATCCAAACGGCCAAACAAATCGATGCTTTGTGAAGCATTGAGTTAACAACAAGTACTATGTATTACAACGTTTTTGCGTTTTTATGTCAATCGCGTTACAAAATTTTTTTAATGCTTTTATGGTTTAAAAATAAGATACGTTTTTTAAAAAATTTTAAGCGGTGGTATCTCCCGTCTTCTCCTCGCATTAAAAATAGTTTTATGTAGTTACACACAGAAAATTTTATGAATACACTATGCTAAAAAAATTATTTCTTTCGGTGTGCTTTTTACGATAAAAACATAAAACTGTGATTTTCGTTTTAACTTTTTTTATAATAATTTATTTACATTTGAGTCAAAATGTCACGTTATATCATCATTTATTTACCCAAAATATTTTTGTCATAGCTACGGCGCTATGTGAAATGAAAAAACCATATAGCATAATATTTTTCGAAAAACTGAGATCATTAAGGTTAGTAATTTTGACACAGTATTTGGTAGCATGTGTGTTTTACGTGTGTTATCCAATGTACACTAGCATACCTATACTATATCGTACATGCAAATACGTTACGTAAGAAAAGTAAGATTAAGTGCTTATTCCATACTAACGCAATATATGTCAAATCTTAGCAATTTTGAATACAATTTAAATGTTAACAGTTGCAAAAATATTCAAAAAAATTCGTACAACTTTTCTTACTTTAAAAAATTGGTTGGTAAAGACAGAGTATAGTCACGTTAACGTTAAGAAACTTAGATAACTATTCTAAATTCAGGACTTATTTGGAGTATTTACGATAAAAAACAAAATTTGGTTTATAAGTAAACCGTTTGTCTATGTTTTGGCTGGCTCAGGCTTTTCGTCTTCAACTGGACCTAACGTATGCCATTGAGCGATCGGGCGACGCGGCGAAGCCAGCATATCCATCCAATGTCGCAACTCAGCTCCAGTGCCAGAACAACCCAGTATACATCTCCCAATAGCATCATTTGATCCCAATTTATCGTAATCCATTACCGTAATCATCAAGCTTACTTTTTGAATTTGTTCAAAAGGCACTTCAAAACTAAATGATTCGTTGTAGTATGGATTCAAAGTGCACTTCTTAATTGACGTTTTCTTTTTCTTCAACCTTTTACCGCCTTGCATTAACACTATCTTAACGTAGGGATCTGAAAATTTGAAGTTCTTATTTTTTTATCTTATGTTAAAAAACTTTACAAACTAAAATACTTTTGCATATTTTGTTATGTGTCCAACAAAAATTACCTGACAAACCACCAACGTCCATCTTTTTTAGATTTTTTGCTTCAAGCACTACAACAGTTAGTTTTCCAGCCGTAGGTACGTAACGCAATGAAAAACATATGTCGCCCAATGATTTCTCCTGAAACCAAATTTATATTTAAGAGTCATTTTTTAGGCGTTCAAGCAGCCCAAATAAATAAGAAAAATTAATTTTTGACACTTTTGTATCTAAGTGACCTACAAGAGATTCCAAAAACGTTTAAAAGACTTATAACTCTTACGGCTTCCTTGTCATCTGGAGGTGGTTGAATGTCTTTCCATTCTTCAATAACTTGTCCAAGATCAATCTTTCCAAGAGCAAGTAAAACCTGGCCTATTTGATCATGTTTTGAAAAACGATCAAAGTCATATATGTTAAATACCAAAGTCTTATTACCAATTTCGTTGAACGCAACTTTAAAGATAAAGGTCTCATTAAATACAGGATTTAACGTTTTCCGATGAACTTTGGTTTCCACTTTTTTCTTCTTTTTCTGGCAACAAATACAACTTGACATAAGGATCTGATGTTCCACTCATGTCCATACCAGGTAAATTCTCAGCTTGAATAACGGTGACTGCCAACTTAAAATATATTTTAGGATAAAACCAAAATTAAAACAACACTAGTAGTTTAACCTTATAATAATATTTTTTAGTATCTGCAAAAATCCTAGGCTGTGAACATTAATTTCTAACCTGGCCTTGTTGAAAGTCATAATCAAGTTTGTATTGGATTCTCCCTAAATTAATTTCTTCCTTCTCTTCCGCTTGTTCTTTTTCGTTTTCTTCCATATGTTCTTGTAATCCTTCTAAATCTGTGGCTAGCTAAAAAAATTTAATATAAAAAGCAATCTTAAGCGTATGTTATAAAAATTAACATTTTTTAGTTTCTTAAAAAATTATAAATCTATACTACTTGCCTTATTGGTGTCAAACAAATCAGGCTGGCCAGACTTATTGTTGCCAATGCCAAAGAATCCTTTTATACCACCACTTTTTTGTTTGTTTTTTTCACCATGCCGTTTCTTGCCAAATAATTTTCGTATAAGTAGAAATGCCAAAAGTAACACAATTAAAAGAACGATTATTCCAAAAAACACAAATCCCCATTCTGGCACTAAAATCGTGTAAATTTTTACTTTGTTATGTAATATATTACAAGAAGAAATTCCTATAAATCTAATTTCATTTTAAATAAAATGTAACGATCAAACAGCGAATAACTATTAACAACTTTCAAACTTAAAACATACTTCCTGTTTTTTCCATAACTTTTTCTTTAACTCGATCTTTCAAATCGACGGCTTTGTCTTGTATAAATTTCCCCACTGATTCTCGAGTTGTTGTACTGAAAAAAATCAAATTTTTACAATTTTAACTATTAAAACATTACGAGAGTTGCGATCAATTTTCTAACTATAGAATGCATGAAAAAATAATGAATTTATAATACAAAAAGTCGAAAGACTTTAAAGCAGAAATCGATTTAAATTCTTATATGAAAATAAAACGTAACTTTAAACATGTAAGCTAAATTTTTTATCAGTATTTCTAAAATGTACGTAAAATTATTAATTTTATACGCAAAAAAAATTTAAAACAATGCAACAAAAAAAACTTTTGGATATACTCACCTCTCGTATGTAGTTATTGTCTCGGCAGACGTAGTGGTCGTTGATAATGTGGATTCCGATAACTGCATAGGCATTTCTTTTGGAATTTCTTCTTTATTTAGATTTTGAATTGGTTCTTCATAATCTTCGTCCGGTTCGTCCAATATGCGAGGCATTATGAACTATAAAATTTCATTTAATTACCTATTTAAAAACGACACGCACAAGAATAAGAAAATTATAAATGTGCCTAAGCGTTAGTATCGTTCCATTTATACCTTTGTTAAAATGAAAATATAAAACTTAATACTTTACTTTAGTAAATTTAAAAAAAATTTTAATTCACATTATAATATAAGAACGAAATTACTAAAAATTTCAAAACCGTTCTGCCAGACATTATGCAAAATTAGTCAAAACGCGGCCCCGTAGTAAATAAAAACCAACAGCTATTTGTGTGTGCGTCCTTTAAAACACATAGTAGCGTACTAGAGTTTTCACTTCACGAAAACCCAATAATCAATTTGAAAGCCGCGAACACCCGTTTATGACAAAAGCAGTGCATAAGCTGAAACTAGACATGTAAACCTAAAATTGTAAATTATAAAACTATTGATAATTATATAATATGAACAATATATTCAAAACTTATGCAAAAAAAATGTCAAACAACACTGTAAAATTAGTATTTTCCAAAATTTTAGTTTTTAAACTTATTTGTAAAACCACACATGCTGAAAAATTAAGTTTTTAGTAAATTTTTATATTGATGCAAGAAAACTTTTATGTTTCGCACTGCCAAAGCGCGCACGTTCTAGAACGCCCGGGAGCGACAATTCGCTTTTAGTGCTCGAAAGGTTTAAAAAATTTTATCTTTTTTCTTAGCGTCTTATTGTTGCTTAATGTTAACGCAAAAAAAAATGAAAATATAAAATATTGGTAAATTTTTGCTGTTGAGTAAATAATTATTGTTATATAGTTAATAGATGACTACCGCACTAATCTCACAAAAAAAGCTACATTTTTTTCAAAGTCTGCTAACTACTGTAACTTTGGCTTTAAAAAATGTTTTTTATACAGATATAATATTAAAAAAAACTTTTTTATCTTTGTTTTTTTACATTGATGTTAGGCAGGTATAATTTTAAGAATAATAGTCATTACCCTACATTGCTATTTCAAAGTATCGTTTAAGTAAGCCGACAACAACAAAACAGATTCCCTTGACAAATTAGTCAAACTTAAAAATATACATGTATGGTACGAAAAATAAAAGATTGGAAATACAAGCAGAGGCACATTCTAACTGGAAAAAAAAGAATGTGCGCTCAGTGTGACAGCCATTTTCGTCTTTCATGCTCGGGGTCCTTGTGCCACTTTTCCGATAAAATTTTTCCGTCTCGTTTTTTGGGCTTGAGGCAAAAATGTAAAAAAAACTAAAAGAAAACCCGTTAACACAGCATCCGCGATTTGAGTAAAAACAACATGCAGATTAAACAACGAAAGATCTGTGACCCTTTATCAATAACAATTATAAATTCAAAATAATGTATTTTAAAAAAATGATTTTGATAGCGATCACAATCATCAAAAAATGAAAACACGGAGGTGGCTGAATACTGAATAAAAAATTTAATCCGTCTATTGAATGAAAGTTTGAAAAAATATTACATTTTTGTTTACACATCTGTATTTCAATAACTTTATGAAAACTCTATAAAATTAGAAAAATTTATAAACAAAAAACATGGGTATTTTAAAAGGGTGTTTTGTAAGATTTTTATTTACTATTTATTTATTTAATTGATTTTATTATAAATATACTTGAACTCCTGTATAATTTCTCTGGGATTTTTTATTTCACTCTGGGATTTTTAATGTATATTAAAGAGTTTTGCTATAAAGGAGTTTCAAATGGACGGTGTAACGTTATCTGGAAATTTAAAATTTCTTTGTTATTCGATGTTTTCGTTATAAAAAAGTTCGTTATACAAAAGTTGGACTGTATTATTCATTCTCAGCATCGCAGTAGAACAAAGTTAAAATTCCATTATATAAACGAAAAAAAAGTCCAAGACTACAAAAATCCAACTTTTTCCATTGAAAGTTTAAACACGACATCAATACAGCTGTCAAATACACGATCAATGTTTCGAGTATCTGTAGCGTTCGTGTAATGTGTGTATACAGGACGTTTTTCTTGAATTTCTGCCGGTACTACAGTCATGAAACGGTCTGTGACAAAATTAGCGGAGCTTTCGAAAGTATTTGGTCCTGAAATGTAATACGTATTTTCTATAAAATAAATAACTTTACAACTTGAACAATTCAGCAAAAACTTTTTGATTAAAACACAAGTTTGACTTGCCTGAGTAGCTCTTAAAACAAACTGTCAATGGAAAAACGTTTAGTCGTTCGCGAAAAACGTCTACTTTGTTCAGAAACAATATTATTGCCGTTTTTTTGCCAAAACAAGGATTGTTAACAATGCGTTTAAACAGATACATGCTGTACTTAAGTCGATTCTGCAAAACATAAATTAAATAAAGCATTACTTTTTCACCAATGCTGGGTAAGGTTATAATACATTTATCAAAGAAACGAAAATTTAATAAAAATTGTATAAACTTTTAAATATTACAATACGTTGGCTTAAATTTTTAAAATATAAACAAAAACCATTTTACTGTAATATATTCAGTTAAACTAGCACGACTTACAAGGTAGGTACTCGACCTGCAACGCCCAGATTTCGTTGTAATATTTTTCATTGAAAATCATGTACATGTAATACCTTATGCAAAATTCTAAGTTGCGGTTTACGGCAGACATGAGAAAATTGATATCAAAAAATCATGTTTTAAATTTCGCGCCAAATTGACGTATAAAGCTTTTAAATTTGTCATTTTTTGACATTTAATTATTCTTCTTTAATACAATGATGGAAAAACTTCAAATGAACCTGCAGTTTTAAAATTTTAATCCTATTTTATCTGGAACTCCAAAAAAGGCTTGCAACAGAATGCCAAATTTACCAAAATGGCGGAAGAATAAAAAATATTAATTTTAAAACTTAAAACCGCAAGCTAAGAGTTTATATATGTGCTACTGGTACTATCCGTATAAAAACTTTCAGTTAATTTTGAGAATTGCAGGTTGGGTACTTCCTGTATTAAATAACTTACAACAGTTCTTTCTCCATCATTTAGCATCTGGTTGTACCCAGAAAGCTCAGCAATAAACAATAAACCGTTAACGTTATCAAAACAATGTATCCACTTTCTTTGTTCCGACCGTTGCCCACCAACATCAACCATTTTCAAACTAACTTTTTTGTAATTAAATTCAATTTCATTTATTCCGGTTGTAGCTATTCTAGCTCTTAAAGCATCCTGGTGGGAGGGCTGAAAGTCGGGCGATCCAATCAGCATTATTTTATCCAGGAAACTGCAAAATGTTTGTTTGTAGGTTCTATATCTTTCTGTATAAAACATCGGTTATTAATTTAAACTTGATAATTATTCTTTTTAAAAACCGATCTTAAATATTTACGCGAAATTTTTAATTAATTTAAAATACAGTTCAATTTTTCATTTAAAAACCATGTTACACGATCAAATAGTGTAAGTTTTTACAATAAAGTAAAGCCTAATTAGAATATTAAGATTGCTTACTAAACTGCAGAATCTAAAAGGACAATCTCATGTTGTCGTTCTAAAACCGCCTTAATAAACCTTGAGTTATATATGTGAGACATTTTATTGGCCAACTCTCTATCCATTTCTAGCTCATACGGCGGAGTGGTTTCGTAGTAAGTACGGAAATGTATGACATCGTGTATAATGTCTTCATCAATTTCGACGCGCAATGCCTTGGCACCCTCTAACAATTGGTACAACGCTTGCGTTGTGTTTGCGTAAATTAAAAACCGAAAGTTGAGCATATCTGCATCCGTAAATCCGTTCATATGTAAAATCCTAAAAGTTAAATAAATTTTCTTTCATCGCTTCTCGTTTTGAAAGGCATGTCTAATTTTTATATAAAACTTACTTCATTTGTTTAAAAATTGTGCTTTTTCCAGATTCCGGACCTCCTAAAAATTAATTTTAGTATTTTTATAACCTAAAAAGAAATAAATAAACGATTGATGAAAATAGTACCAAGTAAAAGAATTTTCATTATTTTTTGCTGAGCAATGCGATCTTCTTCAATTTTTTTGTTGATTTCAATATTACGTGCTACCAGAAACTTTAAATCACTTTCGTCTGCAACTTCTGCTGAACAACATGGTTTTTCATTGTGGGACCCGCAAAATGAAAACATTGGACCTAAAAAGCGCAAAAAAATATCAGGAGAAATGCCGTAATAAAAATTTGTTATAATTGTTAACAATTGTATAGCAATATTGCGACCTTGCAAAAAATAAAAAGTTATTTTTTATTTCAAAAATAATGGTGATCAAGTTAAAACGTAAAAACTCTGGTAAATATCAATGAATTAAACAAAGTGAATGTATTTAACATAGTAAAATTGAAAAACTAAAGTTGTAATTTAAATTCTTAAAAAGTCAATTTTTAAAGTTTTTGCTTCTCAACATAACGACAACAGCTGAAATTAAAGAAAGGCTTTGAATGAAAAAATATTTCCCATAAATGAGCACGTAAAGGAATACATAATTAAAATTGTGTACGTAGATGTCTATACTTTTCTTTTTGTATATACTATGATAAGAGTGCATTGATGTTTGCGTGTTAACTTCCAGTTGAGAGTAAAAAAATGCAAAAACATATGAGTTCAGTGTAAATAAATTAAAAAAGACCACATGATTCAGCCTTAGAATAATACTCGGTGAGATGCAAAAAATAAATTTAAAGTATTTTAAGGCAATTAAATTTTACGAACGAGTTATGCGTGAGACTAGTACAAGAAACGAAATTTAAGAGCGTTTATAGATAATAATGAATAAATTTTGGTGTATGTCAGATACAAAAAAATGACAAATGACACTTCAGAGAAAAGAGATAAAAGAGGCGCCAATTTAAGTAAATAACACTTTTGGCTAATTGCAATGACATTGTATCGTAACTAAAAGCCTTAAAATAGTTTAAAATTCACAACATTGTAAATTGTGATGTACTGATAGAACGATTTGATTCCGTTAGTTTAATAGCAATACAGAACATTTTTTGGTTTCAGAAAATGATAATGTCAGCGTAGTGTTTTGTTGCCTAGTCAACACACTAATAATGATAAACTCCTTGCAGTGTTACTGACCGTGTAAACACAGTACTTAAACATACGTATTCAATCACTTAGACTTTGGATTGTGGCAGATAGTATAATAACATTGAGTCAAATTAGACAAAAATTATTCTTTAATAGCTTAATGCTACTTAACGTGAGTTCACGTACTGATGTAATATAAGTCGGATATCTTTATTCGAAAATATACTACACGAATGAGAGTTTTCTATAATATCAAACTATACACATGTACTTAAATCAAAAATTTTTCATAAATCGTAATATATAATATAATATTGTTTTACGTAAAATATTATATTTTTTAACATAAAATGGGTAAAATCAAGACTAATAAGACAAGCAAAAACAATAAAAACAAGGTAGAAAGACTTCCACACCACCGGTTCGGTCATGTAATTCAAGCACGTAACATAACTACATAATTAATTAACTGAATACTAGCCTATTTTCATAGTATATGATGTGTGTTCAGCCAAAACATTGTTAAAAATAATTTTACTTTATTACATACCAACTTAATATTATTCCTTAATATAATTACCAATTTATAAACAAAAGCGATAAAAGTTTATAGATGTGTAGAATAATAATTTCACAAAAACAATGTTTATTATTATTAATTAATACACAATTATGCTTATTTACATGAAAAAAATTAAAAACACCTTGAACAATATTAAACGCAAATATAAGAAAATAAACACAAAGAGTTGGCAATACTATAATTAGCAACTAATGTCTGCAAAAATTTTTTGTTTGCTATATTAAGAAAAAAATCAAAAAGATACAAAAGAAGAAGTTTAAAATATCCATGGTGGCACCACAAACAAAAACATCACAAACGATTAATTTTAATGCTGGTTGTAAAAGTAAACCAGTGTATTGGAAAACCAGTAAAGGAAGTGATATTTTGTGACTAACGATTATGATATGCAATTAAAACACAAAAAATTATAAGAAAATATAAATTGCGTAGTTAATAAAGGTAAAACAGTATACTTTTTGAATAATGTTTCCTTCTAACGAGGGAAGTACCCACCCTGTCCCACTCAAAATCAGCGCAAAGTTTTTATATTAATTTTTTGTACCACTAATAGTGCGCAAAAATATTAGCTCGCGCTTTCGAGTTTTAAAATTTAAATATTTGAGTTCTCGCCTATTTGAAAACTTAGGAATTCTGATTCAAGCACTTTTTCGACTTTCCAGACAAGCTACACTTACAACTTTTACTATGTAGGTTCAGATTTTCTACTAGTACATCAAACAAAAATGATTAAAATTCAAAAAATTACAAAATTAAATGCTTAAAGCAAAATGCCAAATCAACAAGAAATTCAAAGCGTAATTTTTATCTCAATTTTCTCAAGATCGACTAAAAAGCGCGATTTAGTACTTTTCTTTTCTATTTACACGATCCTTCTATTACATATAAAAAGTTTGAAGCCAAACAGAGCGCGGCAGGTCGGGCACTTTCCTTTTAAGTTCAAAATATTATTTTAAAAAATGCTATAAAAATAAAAATATCGTTGATAGTTCTAAAAACAGTTTTGTAAACCTAATATTTTTGAAAATTTGAAATTGTATAAATAAATAATTATTTGTTTGGAGAGATGGCATTTGGTGATCCAGAATCCGTGACATTCTCATCAGCCGGCTTTAGTTGTAATTCACAGTCAGCTTGTGGCACCGGCTTTAAAGTAGACTTTCGGTCTCTTGTTAACAGAATTCTTTCTATATTCAACACAGGTAGTTCGGCCATCAAAGTGCACTGCGTTCCAAATACATATGATATACACAGTTGCACAAAACAATGTATAAAGTACCTCCATTTTGCCGTGTAGTGTAGTGGGAATGGGACAACAAGATAAGTGAAAACCACCGGTATCATATGAATTAGGTAAACAGAGTATGAAAGTGTTGAAAGAGGTAAAAATACGCGACATGACAAAAATCTGTTTAATGGTCCACCAAGCCCAGTGTGACACGCATAAATCAACCATGATAATCCCAAGGCAAAAACTGTACGATGGGTTGCTCCATAAACAATATGATATATAGGCCAATCCCATCCTAAAAAGATATAATATTTAAAAAATCAAAATATTCTAAATACAATAAGATTTTTAAAAAATTAAAAACACCTCCAAAAAATTTCAATTGGCCGTGAAAAATTATACCTATTAAAAAAAATCGTAACGTAAAGTTTACCTTGCAAAGCCGGGTAAACTCCAAATAATCCCCAGAATAACATTGCACCAGATATTGTCCATCCAACAAAAATGAACTTTAAACTTCTAGACTTCTTTTGCGTCTGTGCTTGGAATCCGGCCAAGTGATAACCCAGCAAAATTCCAACAATATATGGACCAATCCTGTACCACGGCTTGATATAAATTACTAAATGATGTAAAATAAAATCGGGGTTGAAGATGGCTGGTTGTTTCCATAACAATTGCGTTGGCGGGAAATTGTAAACAAGCATACATATAACATTCAAAATAGCCGACACAATTATCGTCCCTAGTGAAATGGTAAGACCTAACGATGGGTTACGTCGTAATGTCAATAGGAAGATAGGCGCTAGCAAATAGAATATAAACTCCGTTCCAATATACCTGTAAACACTTACATTTTAAATTTTCACATCAAATTTTTAATTCCCGCGGGCCGAGAATCCCGCAATTTAAAAAAAACCCGCGGGGGACAAGAAGAGTCCCCGCCCCCTCCGAGAACACTAGCGCCAAAAAAAGTTCAGTTCCTGGATTTCCTTGATATTATAGTTATAACAAAAGTAAAATAACACAGCCAGACCATAACCCGAAGGGCCCCGTTAGTCTGGTTTGAAACATAATAAAAAGCCAGAGCATTTATGGTCTGTGGTCCTTTAAAAACTGTCAAGTGTAAATTGCTTTTTTTAATATAAAAAAACTACAAAAACAAATCTTACCATGTCCAAGGCATACAGCGATTATCAGTCAGAGAGTTAATAAATAAAATATTTTCAATCCAATGTTTTGGGCATTGTACAGCTGGGTCAGTTGGTGGCCACATGGGATGATAATGTGTGACCGATACTCTCATTGTTACGGCGATTAAGGTGTACACATATGCCGGGTAAAGTCTCACAATACGATGTCTATAAAACCTTAACCAGAAGCCGTATGAGGTCCACGACGGCTCGACTTCAGTTGTATTTTTTTGCCACTTTTTAAACCATGAGTAAGCGGTCAAAGTTCCAGACAACACTAAGAAAACATCGACGGATAAAGTAAAGTTTGTGATGATTTGATTCCAAAAGTTGTCAACCAAATCAGCTTTAAAATCGTCCACATTTTCGATAAATGCTTGAACAAAGATAAATGAATGTCCTACCAGTGTCCACACCATGGATAAAAACCTTAGTCCAAACATACACGTTATGGTACTTTGAGCGTCTTTCGGCATTTGAATCAACTTGCTAAGATTTTTTTTCAATGAAAAAGCTAACAAAAATTGTGTTTCCATTGACCTAAAATGTCTAATCATTACAACGCAAATTTTCAAAAAATACTATATTTAAAAGGAAAGTACCCTACCTGCCCCGCTCAGAATCAGCTCAAAATTTTTATATGAATTCTTTGTACCACCAATAGTCCCATAAAAAATTTTAGCTCGCGTTTTTGTGTTTTAAATTTAAATTATTTGAGTTTCTTGCCAATTTGGCAAATTTGGCATTGTGTTTCAAGCACTTTTTTCGGCTTTCCAGACAAGATACGATTACAAATTTAAAAATGTAGGTTCATTCAAAGGTTATCTACCAGTATATCAAAGAAAAACTATTAAAAGTCAAAAAATGACAAAGTTACAAGTTTGATACACAATGCCAACTTGGCGGGAAATTCAAAATGTCATTTTTTAATCTCTATTTTCTCGAGATTTCCTGGAAAGCGCGATTTAGTACTTTGCTGAACATTTTATATTTATATGATCTTTCTATATAAAAATTTCGAAGTCAATCAGAGCGGGGCAGGTCTTTCCTTGTTAATTTAAAATAAATATTTTTTATAAAATCTGCCACCCCGCTAGGGACTGCCGAAGGTGTTTTAAAATACATACTTAGCATGATCACCTTTCTTCATGTGGTACAAAGTCGCAAGACCAACTAACATATACAAAAATATATCGGAAGAAAATTGTAGTAATGGAGTAATCTGTTGATACCACTGCAAAGCGTGTCGAGACTTTGTACAATCTTCATAATCAAGCGTTAAATTGTCTTGTCTTTTTGATGCTGCAGATTGCCATTCTTTTAGTAACTAAAATTTAATCATTAAAAAAAATTTGAAAAGTGAGACACTAAAATTTTTTTAATAATTACTTTTCTAAAAAGTATTATTATAAGAATAATGTAAAATTATCTTATTTAGTCGCCTAGTTTTATAGTAATTATTTTTAACTTTTTCATATGTAACAAATTTAATAAATTACCACTTGTCTGTCGTTAGCGCACGTGCTAGGTATGCATATTCCATAAGCGGTCTCCCGTTGTTCGTTGTTAAAACCGTAACAGTAATGTAACGGATATTGGGATGCACTATAGGCTGTCTCTCCAGCAGCTTGAAGACACTCAAATGCTCTATAAATCCACCGATCTTGATCTCTTGATGTAAATTGTGTAGCATCTCCAGTACCAAACGACTGAGAATAAAACGATCGTTGAGCTTCTAACGTTGATTTGTCGCTTAAATAGGTTTCGACCTAAAAATCAGTTTTTTGAAAAGACTTAAAGATTAGAAACTTTTTTGAAATAATCTTAAATTATCAATCTTACAAATTTTTCTAACCTTGTTTAATGAGCTGGCACATTTGGAAGTAATGTTTGCTTTAGACACTGTTTGCAAATAAGACCAAACTTGATGTTCCGGATAAGAGATAACGGTAGCAGTTTCTGTAGGTTGAACAAAAAAAACTAATGACAGATATGAGCTTAAGGCCCACATCAAAAGTTTCATGGTTGACCCGCTGAAATAAATTTCATAACACTCCATATTAAAATAACAAGCATTGTACATTGCGGCGCAACAATATTTAATAGTTAATTAATTAAACTCTAACATTAGGATTAAAAAAGTCTTGTAAAACTGTTTGGCAAACTCTTGAAGGCTTGATTCCGCAAGAAAAATAAAATGCGCGTGATCATACCAAACCAAAAAGACGTATCGAAAAAGAAAAACACAAAATATCTTGACTAACTTTACGTTGTTCTATGAACATATTTCAAGATATAAATTAATGCTTCTTTTCTTTTTATGTCTAAACCGTCAACATATAACAAGTTTTTTTCTAAAATACAACAGCAATATTAAAAAATAATATACGGTATACGTATTAAAAATGTTAACTAAATAACTAAAAAATGAACAAAGCACCCAAATAAATTAATTTATCAAAAAATAACAAAGCAACCTAAAAACCTAATTTTTTTGATGAAAATGGTTCCGTGAACTTCATTATATGAACCTTCAAATTAGGTATAATCAAACAAACTGTACGCTTAGGGCTTTTAAAAGCAATTTCCTTTTTTGTTTTTCTAATTTTAATAGTCTGTAAAAAATTAACAATACTTAAAATTCGCATTCTAGCGTTATTTAAAAATAATAAGTAACTATGAGTACAAAATTATTTCTACTTTTAACGCTATGAGGACTATTTTCCCGAAGAAAGTAAGTGACAATGTGCTCTACAAACAAATCAAAGTTTTTAAATTTAACTGTTGTTATCTTAAAAACATATTACAATCGGTCACGGTGGACAAAGGTCGCAACCAGACGACAAGTCAGACGCCAATAAAGAAGAAAAATATGTTTGGCGTTAATTTACGTCGACCGATTAGTGTTTTCTTCTTAAAAATTTATTTTTGATTCAGTGCGTTCTGTTTAAAACCGATCAAAATAGTAGACGTCTTGACAACCGTCAATTATACGTATCCTTCTACCAATGTTCATAATTCACCTTTAACTTTTTTTTACCTATTTTTAATAAATATTTCTAATATATAAACATATACTTATTATAGTATAACAAGCAACACTTTTCATTATAAACAATCTAGCTTTAAAGACAGGTCTATTACATTTTTGAAAAAACTATCGTTGAAGCCCTTTTACGAGAAGTAAACATACTTAAAAACAAGTAAAAAACAATAAAAAGCGTTAAAAGTCACAACTTCGAACTTTAAACCTTAACGTATTTTTATAAATTAACGTGGTGTCCAAAACGTTGTAAAGTTTAAAAAATATAGAAATACGGAACAATAAACTTTGATTGAAAATCAATCCGAAAAGTTAGGTTGCTAACCGAAAATATTTCAGCAATTTTCTATTTTATTGTAAACTATGATTTCTGCCCATTACTATATTCCCAAATCGTTATCTAAAACCTATATTAAAACCAGAAGTTATAATCGGCATGCCCAATATTCGTAACAATACTAAGGAGTAGTTTGCGGAAACTATCGTCGTAAATTAGTGACGGATCACCGAAATCCGCAAAAGTCTAGAACGGTTTGCGGCTAAAAACAATGAACTCAACCGGAACGCACAAATCTCGTTTTCAAAATACACAAGTAACACACTACGTTTTAGAATTTTACGTGTTTCTTCTAAAAGTTGTTTAATTCTTAAAAAATGCCAATATATTTTTCGTATCAAAATAGTTTTTTAGATGAAAACAAACAAAATTATACTTGAAATCAGCATTTCCCTCAAACTTTTTTACAACTCAAAAACTAGTACGCGTTCTTTTATTTACATAAACATTGTCTAGTATATAATATTTAGTCTAAAAGTGCCCATCTCGGTCTTTGTGACGGTCGCGTTTCGTTAAATAAAAAGGATTCTTTCGACCGATCGCTCTTCTCTCTTTCCGCCCTTCAAAAGCGACTTTCTATTTTTCTGAAATTGCTCAGAATTCATTTAGGTCACTCGGCGAGAAGCGTTTCACAACGTTACCACACCGCCTGAATTTCAACCTTGCAGAGAACGTTATCGAACATTGAAAATTACACATAGGTGACAAAGATAAAGAAACATCAAATGGCATTTCCAAAAAATCTTAAAAATAAATTTGTTTTTAAAAAAACATTTAAAATTAGGCTATGCAAAATTTTTTGGGGTTTTGAAAAAAATTATATTTCTTGTACAATTTCACATTTTTCCTACAGTCTAGTTAAATCAAGTAAATTTTTAAAAAAGTTAACAAAACTAAACTAAAAAATGCGCAAGCAAAATAAGCAAAAGTCAGCACAAGGTCGACTTGCCCCACAAATTAAGTTATCTGAAAAGCAATCTTCAGGTGCGGATATATGAATTTTCGCCTTGCCACTTACATTTTTTTTATATATAAAGAAAACAATTTTTTTTTGGTTCACAGATATGGATCGCGGATTTAAAAATTTTTTTTTGCCTTGTATATATATATATATATATCTAATAGATGTCAAAACCTGTAAACTTGTAAACTTTCTGAAAAACTTGACGCGTCATACAGTACTTTAAGCTTTATTTTTAAAAATGCTCTAATTTTAAAAATTTAATACAGTAAAGAATATTTATTGTTGCAATACTGTTATTCATAAAATAATAGAGAAATTATTAAAAACTGTTAATACTCAACTAATATTAATAACGTTAATCACAGAAGTCAGCCGACAAAAGTGTATTATCGTTTTATTATACCCTTATTCACTTCGTGATAAGTCTACTACGCAAATGATTTTCTCGTGTCGCATGCACACTTTACAAAAGCCCTTTAGTTGCTGTAAATGCTTTAACAATTAGCTTGTCTCGTTATAATTATTGAGAAGAAATGCTGTTAAACTAACAGTTTTTTGGAAATAAAGAGTGTTTTTTAAATCATATTTAAAAATATTTTAAAGCAAACTTCTGTAGTAAAATTAATTGTTTATTGTTTAAAAAGCACAAAAAATAACAAAATTAAAACCATTTGAAAAAATTAAATGGGATGATTTAAGATAAATTGTTTAATAGCGTAATCCATTTCCGGCGCTCTCCATTGTGGGGCCATGTGTCCAGCTCCACGTACAGTCAGAAAAGTAAGCTGGTTTTGGTATAAAGTCTTAAAGCCAGCAATTTGATTGTCAAACTTCCATGGCTGTTTTCCCACGGAACGCTTCAGACCCAATTGAGCACTAAATTGTTGACCCATCATAAAATTGCAAGCCATATCAGTATCGCCGTAATACAGTAGAATACGGACATGCGCGTCTAAGATGGTCTTCATAAACGGAGCAACATCGCCATACTGTTTTTGATACTTTGTTGTAATGTCGTCACTAAATTATTAGATAAAAAATTTTTATACTTACAAGCTGATAGTAAAAAATAAGTGTTTTACGGTATAACTCGCAAGAAGTCGTTTTTACGTATTTTTTTTATTTATGCACACTACGAAGGTATACCTGCAAATATCCCAATGTGGAAGGTGATCAGGAATATGAAGCGCTTTTCTAACTTCAGGACTATTCATGTAAGTTGTTACATCAGTATCATTCAAACAAGGCACAGAAGCACCAAAACGATGAGGTGGCAGACTCTGGAAAAGTATATCTATAAAGGAATTTACAATTAAAATTATTTTATAAATTTTCCGTTTTTTAAGAAACTGATCGATAAAATTATGTTAATAAGGAAAGTACCCTACCTGCCCCGCTCAGAATCAGCTCAAATTTTTTATATGAATTCTTTGTACAACCAATAGTACCCATAAAAAATTTTAGCTCGCGCTTTTGAGCTTTAAATTTAAATTATTTGGGTTTCCCGCCAATTTCACAAATTTGGCATTCTGTTTCAAGCACGTTTTTTGGCTTTCCAGACAAGATACGCTTACAAATTTAAAAATGTAGGTTCATTTAAAGGTTTTCTACCAGTATATCAAAGAAAAACTATTAAAAGTCAAAAAATGACAAAGTTACAAGCTAGAAACACAATGCCAAGTTGGCGGAAAATTCAAAATGTCATTTTTTAATCTCGATTTTCTCGAGATTTCCTGGAAAGCGCGATTTAGTGCTTTGCTGAACATCTTATATTTACATAATCTTTCTTTATAAAAAGTTTGAATCAGAGCGGGGCAGATCGGGCACTTTCCTTGTAAGCAACAAATCCATGCTTTTTAAATTAACAAGCAAGGTACCCGACCTGCAACGCTCAGATTTCGTTCAAATTTTTTGTATTGAAAGATCATGTAGATCTTATGCAAAATTCTAAGTTGCCGTTTCCGGTCCGACTTGATAAAAAATTGCGTTTTGAATTTCCCGCCAAATTGGCATAGTGTTTCAAGCTTATAACTTTCTCATTTTTTGACTTTTAACTGTTTTTTAAAATATAATGGTAGAAAAGCTTTAAATGAACCTGCAATTTTAAATTTGTAAGCTTATCTTATCCGGAATATCAAAAAAGTGTTTGCAACACAATGCCAAATTTGCTAAATCAACGGAAAGTTTAAATATATTAATTCTAAAACTTCAAACCGCAAGTTAAGGTTTTTTAAATGTGCTACTAGTACTACAAAGAATGAGCTAATTCTGAGAGTTGCAGGTTGGGTACTTTCCGTAAGTATTAAAAAAACGTTACCTTATCCATGTTTTTTCTCAGTTTTAACATGTTAGACTTTCTTCTTTTGTGAATAAATTCTGGAGCCATGCCTAATCTTAAGGAATCCATCTTCAAACTGTTAATTCCTGGATTTGGATCACATTTTCTATACAAATCATATGGATTCAGTCCTCCAAACCACAAAAATTCGAAAATTTCTTCAACTTGAGTTGCACAGTGACCATCCATTTTAGTCAAATCACAGCCGTCAATACAGCCGCGACAACATTGCAGCTCAAGTGTGTTCCATGTTTTTTCGTCAATAATACCATGTCCATAAGCAAAACGAATTGATGTGTCCACGTTCAACTTCTCGTTAACGTAACCGTTACCAATTGCCATGCCCTTGAATACGTTTGGTAAAATAGGCAGTAATAAAAGTATGTAAATTAAATACTTTTTATCTATTTCAACAATTGATTTAATAAAAACATATAAAATTGACGCAAAAACTAACCTTCAAGTTAATTGGAAAATCGTTTTGGCCCTCGACAATACGAGCAGTAAGCGTTGGAACGTAAACACCACCGTAGCTCTCGCCCATAATAAAGGTTTGATGATGTCTAAAATCAGCGTGAATTTCGAAGAACTTTTTGATGGCATTGTAGTTCTCCAATGAGGTTTGGTCATCATTTGTGGTTGTGTTACCGTCTGTTGAATATGAAAATCCAACTCCAGCTGGAGCTTCAATGTAGACTACAGAAGCAAACTGTAATGTACAATTTTTATCAAATTTGATAAGACTTTGAAAATTTAAACACAATTCATAAATTTAAAAATAATAAACATCGAAAGCGCAACAGCAGAAGTTAAACGAGAAAAGCAAAACAAATATAAAATTTTAATTTTTACTTTATTCCATGAGTAAGGATTGTGTCTCAAGTTGGCGCCATCTTCATGAGCTTCGTATGGACCCATTTCATTTAACAGACCATCTAAAGATGAACATCCTGGACCACCATTAAACCAAAAAATTAATGGGTCTTTAGCCGAGTTGCCTTGGGATTCAACAAACCTAAATACAGTTAACTTTACTTCTTTTTGTAACTAAAAAATGTTTAAGAACTTAAAAATATTTTAAAACACCTTTTTATTGTTATTTAAAAAACGGGCTAATTTTTAAAAAAATAATCTTTAAGCTCCATTTTATTTCAGCTAATTTGAGAAGTAAACATGTAACTTCTCTAAGAAATGTTTTCAAATATGCAATTTAGGCATAAAACCGTACCAATAATGTAAAAAGTGCGTTTCCGAAGCTTGCAAAAATCCACTAAAGTGTTTGAAGTTAATTTCAAAATCAACTCCAGGTAGCTCTTTGATTTCGTCGTCAGATCTCTGATCAGCAAATGCTATAGCCAAAAGTGCTATTAGCAACTTTATACCAATCATTCTGAAATACAATTAATATAATAACATTCGTAGTTAAAAAGATAAAGCAAAAATATTGATTTTACAAAACATACAAACACTTTTCATCAACAATGGGGATACCGTCCCCCCCCCCTCGCGCCCGGCCCTGTCAATAGTTACTATTTTATGGACGCGGGTTCAATCTTAAGTCTTAAATACTGCCTTAATCTTTGAAGAAGTGATAAACTTCATAATGGACTAAAACAAAGTTTTGCAAAAGAAGGCGGAGAGAAAGTATAAGATTTATTTGTAAATACGTAATGCTAGTTTTTTAACGCTACCAGCTTTTGTACCTTTCAAGTATGTTTTAGCATATATAACAGTTACTTTATAGCGTGTTTAATAGAAAAAACGTATATTTTAAACGATTCAACATTAAATTCTAAAATTAACCAAAAATTTTCTTGAAAAAAAGATAGGTGTAAAAAATATTTAATATAGAAACAATATTAAACAACATGCAACGCTGCCAATTCTGTTAGAACACAAAAAATTAATTTTTCGTGCTGTTCCTTTTTAAAACTTAATTTTCTTTAAAATAGGCCATTTTTTTCAGACCAGTTGTTCTTAATTTTCAAAAACAAAAATCCAAAGGTCAACTGACAGAATGTTATTTATTAGACAAATGGCAATCTGATAAACGAAACGGCCAAATTTTTCACAAATAGAAAAAACGTTTGTTATTCAATAGGTCAAACATTAAAATTAGCGTCGCCAACTTTCAGAATTGTTGGCTAAAGTCATTTAAACAAATATTTATAGCGTTTTAATTTTTATTAATATTACAAAAATTGTAAAAAAAAGTACAAGCACCTAACTTTAGATTAACTACCCAATAAAGTTATTAGCTAGATGAGCAAAAATCACACTAAATAATAGTACTTAAAGTATCTATATTCGTTTTCAGTTTCACTTCATCAACCGTCCCGTATAACTTTTGGTAAAACTCAACCATTTCCAAAAGCTTCTGGTTTTGATCTTGAAGGCTTGTAAGTTGTTGTTTGAGCCGATCATTTTCTGAAACTTCTTCCATTTCCCTAATTTTACTCAAAATTTGTTTAGCACTCGGTCGCTGTGAAGCAATAATATTGACCATGCTATCAATCAGTTCCGTCCAATTTGGCCATTTAAATGTAAACGCTTCCGAACAGTGGTTTAATTTTCGAATGTTTTTGAGAGCAGAAACCCGTTCCATGTCTGTCTTGAAAACTTGAAAGATTTCATAAATTACTATACCTAAGCTGTAGATGTCCGCCTAAAAACGTAAACAATGTTAAATTGTTTGATAAACGTTCTCGAAACACATTGTATAAGTTATAATAAAACTTTCAATTATTATAAAAACAATAAGACAATTTAAAAATATTTAAATAGGTTTTTTATAATTGAAACAATAACTTACAGATACATCATAGTTGTTAGAATTAAGCTGCTCTGGTGCCGCATAAATAGCTGTACCAACGCCTTTAGTCCGTTTTGAAATCGATGGAAACGGATGGACAAGGAAGTCATCCACACCGTCTTTTGTATCATCATGGCCGATAGTCAAGCCAAAATCGCCAATCATGGCTTTTATTTGCCCATTATGAAACTTTTTCAAAAATACATTGCTTGGTTTGATGTCACGGTGGATAACATTGCGATCATGTAAAAAATCGATGGCACTAACAACATCCTTTATTACTTTAAGGTTAAATATGCAATCAATTTCAGCTGAAAACATTATTACCTTAAAACTAAATTTTAAGTACCTTTGATTCGAAATAATACAATTTTAAAATTTCTATTGCTAAATAAATGTATAAACTTACCAATCTTTTGTTGATTTCTTTTAACCAAATACGTTGCTAATGTAGCATGGCAAAGTTCCATTTGAATAAATAAAATTGGGTACGTCCCCTAAAAATAAATAAATGTTAGTTTTAGCTCGCCCTCGTTAATTTTAACAAGGAAAGTGCGCGATCTGCCCCGCTCTAATTAAATTTAAACTTTTTATAGAGAAAGGTCATGTAAATACAAGATCTGCAGCAAAGTACTAAATTCGCCTTCCAGGAACGTTTGAGAAAATCGAGATTAAAAAATTACGTTTTGTACTTCCCGCCAAATTAGCATTCTCTTTCAAGCATATAACTGTCATTTTTTGATGCTTAATAATTTTTCTTAAATATACTAGTAGAAAAGCGAGATAAAGTACCTTTCATTTTACGTTTTATATTTTTGAATTTCCTGCCAATTTCATAAACTTGGCATTGCGTTTCAAGCACTTTTTTCGAATTTTCCAACAAGCTAAGCTTACACGTTTAAAACTGTAGGTTCATTTATAGGTTTTCTATCATTAACCGAAGAAAAATGACATAGTTATCAGTTTGAAACACAATGGCAATTTGGCGGAAAATTGAAAACGTAATTTTTTGATCTCAATTTTCTCTTGATTCACTGGAAAACGCAATTTAGTACTTTGCTCAACATCTTATATTTACATAATCTTTTTATATAAAAAGTTTAAAGTCAATCAGAGCGGGGCAAGTCGGGCACTGTCCTTGAAAGTAATATTTAAAATACAAAAAAAATGTTTGCACTCTCCAAAAAGGTATCTAACAATAACTCACCTGCACAACAGTTCCTGGCATTCTGGTATCAGAGTTTCGCCTTCTGCGAATAACTAATTGTTGACTTAAATTTTTATCCGAAGACGATGATGTACTAATTGAATCTGTATCAACTACATCCCTCTCTGGAACTGTAGACCCGTGTTTATTCACTTTGCTCTTGCTTGTGCCATTTGTGAAGCAAACAAGGCTATCGGTATCTTCGCTTTGTTTAAAACTTAGCCTACATTCTTCCGACATGTTGGATGAAGTTTTGACCCTGAAAATTAGACAAAAAACGTTAGAACCGGAGACGTCGTTTGGAGGAGGGAGTAGAGGGGGGGGAGGGGGGGGTACCCGTTCCCCCAAAGCCAATCCTAAAAAAAATCCACCTGTATGCGGAAAAACGACAAAAAAAATTGAAAAATCAGTCCGCAGGTAAGCTACCTGTAAGCGAAAAAAAAATTTTCGACCCCCCCCCCAGAGAAAATCCATAGCGACGTCCCTGGTTAGAACAATTAAAAGCATTAAACGAATATTATCGTGTTGTGTTACATAAAAAAATTTAAAATTAAACAGTTCTTACTTTTTTAATCTTTAAAAAATCACAAATTAGATAACCAGTTATTTATAAATGTGTAAGCATAACCTACGTTAAATAATCCGTAGCATCATCAACGTTTTGAAGCTCAACCCAAGCATTATGGTATTTTACAATGTGCGGATCTTCAAAAGTGGCATGATACTTGCACTCCTTCACTGTCTAAATTAAATAATATAAAAATAATAGAAAATTTTGAATTCTAGCACATTTAAACATCAAAAAACAAAAATCACATTAAACTACATAAAATAAGTTGTAATACTTTAGTAAAAAAATGGTCAAGATAACTTACTTTGGTCAGTACATCTGTTTGTGCGCTCCGCAATAAAATCTTCTTAATTGCATAAAAATGTCCATCCAAACGAGATTTGACTTTATACACGCGACCAAATCCCCCACATCCAATAGCAGAAATCTCTTCGAAGTCCTGACAGTACCTTCTTGAAACAATTGAAAACTCCCCAACGCTGTATGACAAACTGAAAAAAAAACAAATTACAATTTAAAAAACAATTGAATAAATTTACACTGTGTTAGTAGAAATATGCATATAAAACGCTTCGTATAACACATATATGTATATTCAAAGCCATTTACTCTTGTATTAACAGTTATTTAAAAAAATAAAACACCAATTAACTTACGATGCGTCAACACGAGGTGAAAACACGCTTAAAGGAAAGAACGAAGCTGTGCTGTTTACAAACGAATTTATAACTTGTGTTAACGGAGATCGAAAACTTTGTAGATCCTCAGACATGTACACGGACGTAAAAACACCAGCCCGCGAAAGCACAGCGACAACGGCTAAAACAAAGAATTTATAACTTTTACGCGCAGCGTTTATGTTATCAACTATTATTACAAAAACCAATACGAACTCGATTTAAAAATATTTCGCAGTACCAAAACAAACTAAAATTTACAAAACTAAATAAAAATTACGTAATAACGTAACACTATTAGTACATTTTAAATAAAATCAAGCATACCTTTTTTAACAACTTCTTTCTTTTCCAAAGGTGCCAGCTGTACTAATGAGTCGACTAGAGACGCGCACACTAACTTTTTGACAACTTTTTGTGGACTAGTCTCTAAATGAAACGCTTCTTGAAATGCTGGTGGTATGTTATACTTTACAAGCGAAAGTTGACGTTGAGACTTGTGAAACGTCTCATCATGATTCGAATTCGCATCTTTCATTCGATCAACCCTGTACAATACTTGGAATGTCCTAAAAACATAATTGTTTCAAAATCTTAACCATTTCTCACTTATTATGTAAAAATATTTAAAATTGAATAAAGTAAAAAAATAGAAATAAAACAGTTTTCATAAAAATTCGAGAAGTTTCTAGCAAAAACTAAGTAAATAAAAATATTTATAATTGTTATTGTATTATTATTTGGTTTAACCGAATAATGCATAAACATTAAAAAATTACCGATATCCGGGAAAATGCTTGAATATCCCAGGAAGTTTTAACATCAAACACCCCGAGATAAACGGGGTACTTTCAGCGATGCAACTAAAAGACAATTTAAAAAAGCAACTAAAGATGATACGCGAAAAAAAAGTTAAATACCAGAAATTATTATTAATTAAAAATCATCTTAAATATCAAATAGTTTTACATTATTATAATGTTTAAATTCTCTATTTTTAAAATAAAATACCATGGAAAAACAACAAGATAAATATCGGAGTTACAACAACCATAAAAAACTTCTTCAATACTATAAATTATTTATTTTAAAAAAATGTAATATAAAACAACTACAATAGGTAAAAAAATTCTTGGGTCAGAAAATTATAACATCCAATGCATTTCTAACCAATAAATTTTAAAAACTAATGAGGCCTCGATATTTGTTGTATCCTACCATCTCCTGAAGCCACATATACTGGAGGTAATTCATCTTCCTGAGGCACTGGAGAACTTCTCGGCGTCCGTAAGATATCCTCAATATGTTTTACAATCAAATCAATGGCCACCTCATTATCAGCTCCACGTGGAATTATAACGTCGGCGTACTTCTTTGTAGGCAAACAAAACTCTTCAAAAGCTGGCTTCACCAAACCCAAATACTGATGGATCACCTGATTAAGATTCCGTTGTCTTTCCATTGTATCTCTTTCTACTCGACGAGCCAATCGAATGTCTGGATCCGCATCCACAAAAAGCTTTACGTTAAACATGTTCCGGAGCTCCAAATCGTAAAAAATTAGTATTCCTTCTACAATAACAACATCAGCCGACTCGATCAAGTAAAAGTCATCTTTCACCCTCAAAATAATAATCGTTTAAATTTCAAAACTTCTCACTCCGGCCGATTTAATAGGCTTAGGCCGTTAAAGCTTAGAATTGACCGTTTGGGCTTAGACCAAATATATATTAATTACCAGATTTAAAATCGGCCTATATCAAATTTACAAGATTGTCTTAAAAGCTTTAAAAGATTATTACCTAGAATTGGTGCAGAAATCGTATTTGGGTATTTTAACCGGTTGCCCAGCTCGGATATCCTTTAAAACTTGGAGCATCAGTTGGTTGTCAAAAGCGTTTGGATGATCGAAGTTATATTCACCTTTGATAGCTTTTTTTCTATCGCTTTCTGAATCAAGGTCTTTGTAAAACGAATCCTGACAAATAGTAACTACACGTTTGCGGGCTTCAGTGTTACTTAACCGGCTCATTATTAATCGACACACTGAAGTCTGAAATGTTCGGTTATCGAAAAAACAAAACGCTGTATTTCATGTTTAACAGTTTGTTTGCATTAATTTATTAAAAATATACTTCCTTTTAAAATATTTTTAAAAATTATATACATAATTTTCCTTCTTTATCCAGTGCTACCTAAAATTCAAACAAGCAATAAAAAACCTACTTTCCCACTCGCTGTACCTCCTGCAACGCCAATCAGAAACGGAGTACGAGAAATTGACATTTTAAAAGAAATCTCCAATGTACAAAAATGCTAGAAATACGTTAATAAATTATAATACGATCATATGAAAACACAAAAAATTATTTATAAAAAGAAAAACATTTTAGAGAAAATTTTATGAATAGAACATTTTATACGACGAAAAATATACAAAAAAACATTTTTTAAAATTATATCTAATTTATTAGGTTTTTAAAGTCTTTAAACAATTAAGTAATGTAGAAGAATTCAAAGTTAAAAAAGAGATTAATTTTTTACAAAAGATATTTTGGGGCCACTGAAGTGAAAAGGCAACCGCAACCGGGCCAAAAAGAAGTCGTCTGTCTTCGCTTTTTTTACTAGCCGATTGCGAACAAAAATATTCAAAAAGAAATCTTATCAACCAGACATACCAAAAAAACGTTTGTTTGTGCTTTCAAAAATAGACTTGCCCGAAAAGGCAAAAATTTGCAATAAGGCTATAGAATTTACTTCGAAGCAAATAATCTTTTCTAAAATTTTATAATTTTTTGGAAATTTTGGGTTTTTGTATATAAATAAAATTTGATGTTATCTTATGAGTGCATAATTTGTAGTTTCAGAAATTCTTAATAACAGTTCTCAATGAGCACACATAATCATGCCGACATAAGTTTATTTAGGGAATCTATTTCTCAATTAGATCAATCTTAATCAAAACATTACGTAATAACTTTCAATCTAGTTTTTATTTTTGTCTGAACACAACTACTAAATTGCCTACTACTTTAAAAACCTTTGTTTGTATTAATTTTTTTAATTTTACCGCTTTTTGGTGAATTAAATAATCACTCACATTATCATATTAATTTTCTAAAATTTTTTTTATGTAAAAAAGAAGTTTACATTATTTGAAGAGAAATTATTTTATGAAAAAATCTCTTCCAAAGCAAGTAATATATTGTACTGTTTAACAAATTTACCTTTACTAAAAATCCTCAACAGCTATTAATCAAATTTGTCATTAACAACGTCTTCTCTCAAGCTGCTGTCTCTTTAATTGACGTGCTTTCCCTGCGGCGTTCGATTCAAGAGAAGAGTGATTTCGAGTAAGTTTTAGAAGGCTTGGAGGACTTCAAAAATCAGGTATTTTGATAATGTTTCGACGCGGGTTACGTCGACAAAATGACCACAACAATTTTTATATGTCCTTTAGCCTATTTTTTTCCTTATTGGTACGTTTAGTGGTTGCGTATTGAAAAATTATCTATTACTATAATACTTTTAATTTTCATGCAATTCTGCTTGAAAAATTTTTTAGTTCTATAGTTTTTTTGGTATTGATTTTTTAATGGCTATTTAATTATATATGTATATTGCAAAATAACATAAAAGAAAAATTTTCTTCATTGAGGCGTTATACTTGGTTTCCATCAAAGAGTGTCATTGATCATTTCGGGCCACGGAAAAACTTATAAAAACAGTCTGAAGATAGTCGCAGCAAATTACTCGTTACAGTGACAGTTTTGTTTTTATAAAACGTTGTTTACAATTATGAAAGAAAAATTTTCTATTTCTATAATTTGTTACTTTTAGGTTTCTATGTTAACTTTAAAACGTATAAAACTATTTTGAGGTAAAGTGAGTGCCAAAAAAGGTTGTTAAATTAATTATGTCTTTACAACAACACAGATTTCGCTTCATGATAGTTTACGGTTTGAAGTAAAAGGTAAAAATGATATATTTAATAGTTTATCTTTGACTTTATTCCCTAATGTTTGTGTCTAAAACTCTATACGAATGTCCACTAAGTGACCTTGTGTTCCTCATTTTTTTCAATTCCTAAACAGAAACTAAATATTGTTTTGATAAAAATTCACAAAACTGTTCGTTAAGCGACCATTCTTGTTATTTTCACTTGTGACCTTTTTACAATTCTACAAAAAAGTTAGTTTCATTAATCTTACCGTGTTTTTAATTTCTTTTCTGAACAGACCGACTAAGAAATCATATGTATTTTTAATAACGTTTTTGTGGTATTTTCGTTCTATTAGTTATACGTATAAAACTGGTATTTTTTAAATATTGTGGCAGTGCACAAATAAAAATTTTGTAACTTATTTTTTTAGAAAAATAAACCATCGGTCGGTTCTGTTGTAATGAGAGGAATAGGATACTACATTGGCAAACGACCATTTTTAAGTATTATCGGCACACTGATATGCTTGTGTCCGTTAGTGTCGTTTTGGGTTTTACGTCCAATCCAAATTGTCACTGATGTTCGACGTGGTTTTGCACACAGAAATGGTCGCTCAACCGAGGAATTTAAAGTACTTTTTTAAATTACAGATATATTTTTTGACGTGGCAAAAATGTAACTATTTAATTTTAGTACACATATATCACACTAAACTCACAATAACCAAATTTTATAGGCTTTTGGTCATTTTTATAACGTGTCGATGGAAGATATGGAGTTGTTGATTATATTGATTGAAAGTAAAGATCGGGGGGCTAGCAAAATGTTGCTAACATCAGAATTGTTAGAAGAAGTTGTACGTCTAGACAACTCAATTCAGGCGACTAATATAACGCTTAAACATGGTACTATGTTCTCTTTTAAGAACTTATTTACTCGAAGAGGAAGTATCAACTTTCTATTTGATGCGTTTAAGGTAATTTTTTACTGTTGCATTGAATGAAAGTTCTAACGAAATGTTTTATTACTTTTAAGAAACAATTTTATTGTTTAGATGGGGTACGATATGCAAAATCTTAATGAACAGTTAAACTTTACTTTGGATTCTGCAATTCAATTGGATTCGCCATTTGCTACAATATATGACCATAGATTCCTTACTCTTCAGCATTTCTTTGGAGCAGACACATACCCGCGAGACAATGTTACAGTATGTTTTTTTTCTGTTTTATTGTTTACGGCATTAAAAAGAAGTGTTGAATGAAAAAACAAGAAGTTGTTAATTTTATTTTTGTTACGTTTTTAGCGAGTCTCACAAATTAAAGCGGTGCAGTCGATCGGGTTATGGTACATGTTGCAAGCTCCACTGCCAGATCGTGCAGGGCGTGACATATTACACGATATTGAGCTGAAAGTTTTCGAAATGTCACAACAGAATTTTTCTAGTTACTTTGATTTTTATATGTATGCCGACGAAGTGGCAAATCATGAGATGATGGTCGGGAGTTTAAAGACGACAAATTTGTTAGTTGTCGGTGCTGTAAGTGTTTTTATTGTGTTTTAAAATAAGGGATAATCTTAAGAAATATGATATGTAAATTCGTTTTAATTCTTTCCGAATTATTTTAAAATAGTATATCATCAACAAATATTTTAGTTTTTGATGGTAATATACATGTTGATAGCTTTACGTGATTTTAACTTAAAAGATGCTTTAATTATACTAACTGCTGCTATTTCTACACCTTTGTTGGCAATGTTAACAACGTTTTCTATTATTGGGTGGAGTGGGATGCCATTTAACGGCGTTATGAGTATCGCTCCTTTCTTGATTTTGGGTATTGGAGTTGATGATGCGTTTTTAATTCTACATTCTTGGAGAGACACTCTGAAAACTATGGTAAATTTTTACAATGGTTCATTACAGTATTATTATGAACTTTTTACTTTAAGTAATGTAAAACTCAAATATTTTGCGCTTTTTAGTTTCTTGACTTTTTAGAAAGATGCTGCACCAGTAGATCGGTTAGAACGGGTAGTATCAGATGTCGGGCCGTCGATTTTAATAACATCAGTTACCAACACGTTAGCATTCAGCGTTGGAATTTTATCTCCAGCTTACACTATGATGTCATTTTGTTTATGCACAACTATAGCCGTGGCGCTAGATTTAATATTGGAATTTGCAGTATTTGCACCTACTTTGGTTATAATAGTCCCAAAGTTAAAGATTAAAAAAGAAATTCCTATTGAAAAGTCATGGTGGTTCAAATACGCAACGTTTTTACTGTCGAAATTTGGAAGGGGACTTTTCACACTTACAATTGTTGCGTTGTCTGTATGGGCCTACTTTGGCATTGCAAACATGAATCCTAACTTTGAGCCAGAAAAGACGTTTCCGTTCGATTCATATTTACAAGAATCTTTAAGGCCGATTAAAACACTGTACAAAGAAGTAAGTGAAAAAAGTTGTTTAAGAAAAAAATGGTTTGAGTTTTATTTTCAAATTTCAAAAATTAATTAGTTCAGTTTTTGAAAATAAACATTTTTAGTATGGCCCACTGTCTATTATAATTAATAAAGCACCGGATGTAAAAAACCAAACAGATCTTTCAACATTTATTCAAATGGTAGAAAGTATAGAAGCACTACCAGAAACATATCCAAGTAACTACACTCAACTCTGGTTACGAGACTATCTTAAATATTTTGAAAAGCACAGCAACGACTCGTTGTCATACCAGTTGGTTCCTCAATTTTTGGAAGATCGTCTTATGAAGGACAAAAATGTTGTTTTATACCATGAAGACGTAAACGGTATTGTTCATATTGATAGTTTTGTATTGCTTGTGATTTGTCATGGAGAAAGGAACTGGCATAGTCGTGCCTTTTTTGTTGACAAGTTAAGAAGTATGGTAGACTCACATCCAGAATACAAAGCTTCAGTGTTTGACTATGATGCTACTATATTCGATTTGATTATAACTGCCAAGGTAAATTATTTTTTTATACAATATGTTTTTTACAATTGGAAGTGCTAACCATTTTTTATTTTAGCCAGAGATGATTAAAGCTGTGGTAGTTACGTTGGTTTGCATGGTTATAGTATGTTTTGTTATTATACCGTCACCAAAACATACAGGGATTGCAACTTTGTCTGTACTATCAATTTCTTACTGTGAGTAATCAATACAATTTAAAGATTGATACGGAACTATATTTTGATTAGTTTGACGCATTCTATTATAATAATTGTATATTTTTCAAAACTTTATTTTAAATATTAAAATATTTCAGCGTTAATTGGAGCGCTTGGATGGTGGGGCCAGGACATGGATCCAGTAACAATGACTAACGTTTTAATGGCTATCGGATTTTCTGTAGACTTTTCGGCACACATATGTTATCATTACTTTAAACAAGAACGCATTGATACTCGGCTAGGCCTAAAAGTTGAACACAACGAATTGGTTTACCGCCTCACATCGGTTTTACTACATGTTGGCCGGCCCACGTTTGAAGCTGCGTCAAGCACCATGATATGCATGTTGCCTCTGTTTACTGTTAAAATGTATGTGATAGGATCATTTGCAAAGACGGTGATATGTGTGGGCCTGTTGGGAGTAATGCATGGGTTGTTCTTAGTTCCGTCGTTATTAACTTTGACTTATAAAGGCGTTGATGATAAAAAGAGGTTAAAAGAAACGCGGTCTACAGATTCCGACCGGCCACTTATTTCTAATCAAGCTCTCTTGTAAATGCTTTGGACATGTTGCCAAGAAGAAAGAACAAAGTAAAAATGGGTTTTTTTTTAACTTTAAATCTCAGGTCTACTTATTCTTATAGCTGAAGACGTATTGCCCTATAACATCGGTTTTTTATGTATAAACTATTTCTTAGTTAAAAATAATTATGATTTTTTATTGTATACTATTGTTGTTTATGGATAATAAAGTTTAAAATCTTGAAACAACGCATATACAAATGGTACATTATCCTTTTCTTAAACTAAATTCTGAATTTATTCTAAATTTGTCAGCTTACGTTTTATAATTCAAACAAACATTTAAAATTTAAATTCTTTATTCTAGCATTTTGCACTATATTTTTTATCATCTAGAAGAACAGGAGTGGAAACATCCCAAGTGTACACCCAATAATAAGTCCGCAAGTTCGTGCCGCATTTACTGTAATTCTAACTCGTGATGACTCTATCTAAACAAAATTTTGAATTTTTTTTTAAATACAAAACAAAAACCATTTTATACAAAATTACTGCTTGCCATTTCATATTGAAACGGCACTATTTTTTATGACTTTAAAAAAAATTCATGTTAAAAGTTTTAATAACATTTCGTGTTCCGAAAATCGCGGATCCGGGACAACTCCGGAATTGTTGCTTTCATTTCTAGGCTTAGGCTGTTTAAGTTTAGTCGGCTTCATTTTAGGCTTGGCCTTACTCGCTTTGGCTTCGCCGTTTACCCTGGCAATTTTGCATTCCGAAATTGTCGCCGTTCCAAAACCCCCCCCTTCATTTATTTCAAACCCACCTGAACGGCGGTTAAAGCGGGTTGTTTAATACCCATCTTAACTACGAATTGTTCTACGTAATGGGCCAGTCCCATACCGGCTACATCGGAAACCGTATTGCCAAGCGCGGCTGCCGCCATTGTGCTGATTGTAAAGACAGCACCAATGCTATGCTCGATGTATTCACCAGCCAAAATCATTAACATATTGTCAAGAATTCCAAATCCAATAAAGGGCATTAAATTGAACACAAACAATTGCTTCAACTCTTTTCTATCTACTAATGCAGCTGACGATGATCCTCCCGTACCCTTTTCACATTTTGTTTCTTTTATGGCCAATTCAAGCATGTCTCGTTCCTTTAATGACAAGTTCTTGCATAATGTTCTTGCGGCTTCAACGTCCTCAATGCGGAAATGATCGTGCTGATTAATAATATCTTAAAAGAAGGAAATAAATAAAACTTCATAGAATAATAGAAGCAATTGAAAACTGATCAATTTATTTATATATTATACTATAATAGTTTAAAAATTAAACTTACTAGAGGTCGACGGGCGCACCTGCGTCAAGTTAACAAAACTCAGTCGAGACAATCTGTTGCAACATCGAAACGCAAAAACAGGCAACATCTTTTAATGTAAATTTAATCTTTTCATAAATTTTAATAGCAATGATATTTCTTTACGGGATTATTAGATTTTAAAAACAATTAAATATTGCTGAAGATTTTTTGTTTTATTTCACTGAACGGCCGAAAAAAAAGAAAAAGCAAAAAGAAAAGGGGTTAAAGCCTTCTCGTATAAATTTTTTGGTTCTCGAAAAGAACAGTGATAACTCTAAAAGATGCGTAAACGCTAAGATTTGTAACTACTTAAGAATACAAATAGATTTAATAAGGGACAATATTAAAACTGAAACATTTAACTAAAAAGTTTTACTTTTTAAAAAGCTTTGAAGTTAAGAAAACACCTTGATTCTGTTAAGGTCATTTTTTTCTTTTTCGGACTATGCTTTCTGACGTCATCGTGTCAAAAAAAAATATATAAATTAAAAAACTAAAAAAAAATTTAAATTAACACATAAGTTTTTAATCATAAATAAATTGTAATACTTTCTTCTTAATATGTATAATATTATAGTTGGAAAAACGATTTTTAATACAAAAATATAAATCTGAGTATAAACACGAACGATTACCGGATCTTTTGGCACCATCTGTTGCTACGTCGTCTGCGATTATTTAATGAATGTGGTGTTTCCTGGTTTTAAAAAAGTTGATTTCATACTTTAAATCAAGGTGATTTAAAATAAAAGTGGCCTATAATTCTTTTTGTATACATTAACTTTCTATATCACTTTTACGTTTAAATTTAATGCTATACACTTTGCATACAGCTTTAAAAGATATGTTCTAACTCGTGACAAAAAATGGGTCATAGAGAATCTTTTACTTTGTATTTCGCCATGTTTTTTTAACAAATTTTATACCAGTTAGTGTTTTGCAAAAAGACCAACGCTTATAAAACACATGTGCTCAAAATATAATGTGGTAAATCTACGATTTTTATCATTTGATAGCACTTTCAATCTATTAAAATTTTAATATATGACGTTTTTAGCGACTTGTTTAAAAAAAGGAATAATACTGAAAAATTTTAAATCTTTGTGATTTAGTGTTATTTTGCACCGGCCCTGCCCTGCCCTGCCCTGCCCTATTATAGATTTGTTTTGAATTTTTTATAACATTCGTCTTAAGTTTGGTTTTCGTAAATGATTTTTTCCAAGTTATCGACATACGCAAGCCCGTTTTTTCTCGGTTCTAACCTGTTTGTTAAACCTGGTTATGATTTTATTTTTATAGGTAGGTTACCAAAATTTTTTTAAAAGTTCTTTGCCAATCAACCTCACGTTCTTAATATAAGTAAAATAATTATGTTAATAAAACCAAACTCTTGTTGTAGGTTTTTAACCTTGCTCTTTGAAGCGGGGTTCTTAAAAATTGACCCAAAAACGGCATTTATAATCTATTTACTGCCGCAAAAGAATAAATAAGAGAACGGTCAAAAGTTCCGCGAAAACAGCATTTTTCCACGAGATCTTATAAACTTCGTCTTAAATGTATAATTAATATTTCTTATTTTACCAGTTTGGCTATTTAATCAGAATTGAAGGCCCGCAAATTAACAGAAAAGTTAAAACTTTAACAAAACTATTTTAAACAGTCATGAATAAGCTATTTATGTAATACAAACTGACGCAATTTTTGAATAATGCATTTACAAGTACATGTTATGTCTAAGAAACCTTTTTTTTATGTATTCTTCATGGTGATTTTTCAAAAAATTTATTGGGGTTAAATTGTTGATATTTTGTGCATGTTTTGTTCAGTGTTAGACGTTTGATGTTTGTTTGAGGAATAGGTGAAGAAAAAGTAGACAAAGCTTCACTGTTTTTTTGGTAAAAATTTACCTTCCTCGGAATTCTTATTAAAAAACTTGTTCAGATGAAAACAAAAATCAGAGATTTGTAAACTAATTTTATGCGTTTTATTGCTTGCGCCATAAGGGTTTCTTTTTGTATTCGACGGTCTCCGTAAATTCTTATTGTAAACGCTGTTTTTATTAAATGTAACCATTGTTGCTTACTGCCGTGTTTTTTATTACATTTGAAAATCATTATCAATTGTGTCAATGTTTCTACGCGTATGCTTTTCTAATTATTATCTTTTCTTTACAATGTAAAACAAACATTTACATTCATTCCTTTTAGAGGGAACTACGTGAGCAACGACTAAATAGTTTACATGTACTGTCATGCTTAAAATTGTTTGTAACTTCGCGTTTTAGTTTTTTTATAATGTAAAATACTAACTTTTTAAATATTTTGGCTATAGTGTTTTGTGGTTACTTTTGGGCGCTTTTTTACACAGTAATTTTTTTTGTTTTTGTAATAGGAGTTGATACAGATAGCTAGTCTCATAAAATGTATAAAAAATCCGCGATTCCATTAAATTAGCATTATTCGCTTTCATGGAATCCGATTTTCTTTTAAGTGAAAGAACGAGAATCTTTTTCCAAAAGCGCGGGCATCCATTCAAGTCATCATTGTGACTTGTCTCTGTTTACATCAGAAAATTGTGTTCAAACCGCGAGCAATTTATATTTTAATATAGGTGTTTTAGTTAAGTTTATGGTATCTTGCAACGATCAATAAAAAAATTTTGCAAAACAGCAACAACTTAAAAATTTTAACATTAAGTGAGCACTTTCTGACGGTTAATTTTTGCTAGGGAGGTTAAATTTTTTGACCACTTGTTGGAAATATTTTGAAAAAACTTTTTACAAAAATTTGAATATCTAATAGCTTTCAGCGTTCTTTTTTAAATGACTGTAATATACGAATATTTAATTTTATAAAATTGTCTTTTCATTATATTGTGGTAAAACGAATGGAATTTTTCACATTGAACAGTTTTCCATTAAATTTAGACTTTGAATCCGTTAAATACTTTTATCTTAACATTCCGCCAACCGGTTTCGGTTACTAATTTTGCTTGCAAAATCTCGTCATTGATTTATTTTGGATTAAAGTTCTCCATGACTACGTCATTATTTTTGTGTCATTTCTTTTCTTCAACGTAAACTGCAATTTTTTTATTCGGTTTTAGAAGTTTGCGTTCTTGTTAATAATTTAAACTGTGAAAAATTTCATAATTTTACCTACTACATCCAAAACGTCGAGATTTTGTTAAAAAGCGTTAAAAAAGGTAAATTTTGGCGTAATTTCATATAAGCAATTATATATAATATATTTAGATTCCAGATGTAATTAAAAGTCTACGTACAACACAACTTCATCTTGCCATAGTTTACTGGTTAAAAATGCTTGCCTCACACACCAACACCGGGTTATCAAATAGTCAAAACGAAAAATGTAAATGTTGTCCTTATGGGTTTCATCTTGACTTGGATTTTGTTAGCTTTGCTGAAAATGTAGCTTCAGGCCGTGAAGTATGTTTAACATATAGTTATTAGCATTTTTATACAGCTTTTAAAAACTATTTCTTAATAACATTATTTTTTAATTGATCCTAAATTGTAAATTTTAGTTAAGACAAAATCTTTTATTTAGCGCCGGAAGCCTTTAGAGTACGATTTCAAAACTGAAAAATCAAAACCGCAAAGTGGCAACATAACGTATGGCACAAATGATAAATATTTCTCACCTTCTGGTTCAAACGGGAGTGCCTTTAAAAGTTTATCAAAGTAAGTTTTATATATATGTGGTGGTGGGGCTTTGGTGAAAGGTGTCAAAGCATTTGGTTGTAGCCAGAGCCGGGCGCGAGAGGGGGGGGTTACTAGCTTCGTGTTTAGTTTAAGGCTAAATTTAAATTTTTAGGAAGTCTCTAACTGATGTTGTTAATGACTTGAGTGCGTTGAGCCATAACTACGACCATGTAACAGGTCCCTCGATTTCAAAAACAAACTTAAACCAAAACCTTTTACCAGCACAATCTTATCGACATCACCAGAAAGATATGCAGAGACCTTTATACAATGAAGTGCCTTACGTGACGGCTCATAATGCACATGGATCGCTGTTGTCATCTGGTTACTACAATGAAGAAAGAACACCGTCGAACGAACATAAACCACAATTTATCAATGAATTTAGAGTGACAGAACAAAGTAATGCTTACTCGCCATTCGACCCGTACGCAACTTTACCTAGCACGATAGATCAGCACGAGCACTCAAAAACCCCTCTTACTGTATACGCTAATGAAGAAGTAAAGGTTTTTTTAATTTTTCAATAATTTAGGTGTAAAAAATTTTTTGCTTAATTGTAAGAATCAAAGTGATATTCAAAAAGTTAAATCGTTTTGGCTTTTGTAATACTTTTGACTTTAGGTTTCTAATATTTTTTCTGACAACGCAAAAACACTGCCAACTACACTCAAACGCGTAGTAACATCAGCCCCAACATCACCAACGCCTGGAAAATGTAAGTGCTTTTGTGCTCTAAGTTTTAAAAATTGGTAGAAGTATTTTTTCTCATATGTTTGTAAAATTATAGTGAAAAAAACAGAATAACTATAAAAACACGTTTTTGTCAATTGAATTAAATTTACAATAAAATTTTCAGCTTTCTATACGGCACTTGGACAGTCGTTAGCAAATTTACGAACTCGAGCGCCTATGTCACCAATACTCCATAAAGAAGATACCCCATTTTCCGTGTCAACGATGCAGTCCGAATCCGCAAATCGGGGAAGGCAGTATGAAAGAGCCACAAAAACAAAACCTCCTTTGCCAAAACGTTACTTTGAACCCCAAAAAAGGTATCCGCGCATTTTGTCACCAGAACCAGAAAAAACTTCTTCGCCTAGCACGTTACGTAACTCCAACATACAAAATCGTACTTATTACGCTAGCACTTCGCCAAGGGCGGAGTACAACACGGATACAAGCCGCGAACGTACCATACCATATCGAAGCAA
Organism: Bursaphelenchus okinawaensis; assembly: GCA_904066225.2. Taxonomy (NCBI): domain Eukaryota; kingdom Metazoa; phylum Nematoda; class Chromadorea; order Rhabditida; family Aphelenchoididae; genus Bursaphelenchus; species Bursaphelenchus okinawaensis. The sequence goes on along the minus strand of CAJFCW020000002.1, from coordinate 11,417,758 downwards.
AAGTGCCGGCCGCCTACCTTCATTTTACGATAACTTTGTTTCAGTGCAACGAACAGAACCCGAAACAAAGATCACAGATAAGCAAAGCTATAGAAGTAGTACAACAAGGCCAGAGCCAACTTATTCTACCTTGGAATATAAAAAAATAAGGCCGGCTTACTCAACTTTAGATTCAAGTTACTCAAAAACCGGGCCAAGTCATTCAACATTAACTGAAGAAAAGCCGGAAAAAACATACTCGAGACTTAACAAGGATTCACCATCAACAAGGCAAGACCCATTTGTAGAACAATATCAACATTACCTTAGGTATGCAACTGACGACATAAAAACCAAGAATAAGGATCTAACAACCAAGAAAATCGACAGTCTAACTTCCTTCAAGGATTCGGATATAGTCAACAAAAATCATACTACTAACAAGAACGATTTAGCAAAAATTGTTGATACGGACCACACCGCTAAAAAAGGCCGCAGAAGATCTCCTATTAGCACAAGTACTATTGAAGATCCTATAAATTTAACCTTACATCAATCAGTGAAAAATTCTAACAGTCAACTTTATCATGACAACAACTGTTACAAAAAAGAAGATAGTCCAGTAGAAGATCCGTGTCCCAAAATTACTCGCTTAGAAAATATTAATGCAAAAACACCAACGTCTAAGCAAGAATCCCAACTATATAACCAGAAAATGTGTGGGGGCTCTACTCCAATTGTTGAAGAAGTTACAAAGCCGTTGTTGAAAAATACTATGACACAAACACCCCCATTTAATGTGACTGTACCAAAAAACAAAACATTTACAACTGTCAACACAGAAACAGAACAAAAAATCATCTACGAGCAGTTTACTCAAACGCAAATAAAACTTAAACGAGAAATAGGTTGCCAAATTAACGTTGCCCCAAAACAAAACACCCCAAGGACAGTAAACACTTCTTCCTCTCCAATTCACTTTAACGGCACACATGTTTCAACCGACACAGTTGATCTCCGAGCTCCAAAGAAAAAATGGAATGAAGGATTAAGCGTGGAATTTCAGTACTGCATAGGTCACGAATCTGAACACCACTTAGCAGATCTGCTTGCCATAGCATCACCCAAAACGTTTTCAGACGCTGCTGTCGATGTACGGCCAGAACTAAAAGAAATAGGTACCCATCAGCAACCAATTGTTTCACAGGTAGTGTTAATTAAAAAACTAATATTTGTTCTGTATCAATTTTTTAATAACGACTGCAAATTAAAACTATAATACTTATATTTATTGTGCCAAACATACTGTTTTACATTTATTTATAGTTCAATGGCCAAACAGATACAATAAAAAGTGCTGACAGAATTCCAGTAGCATGCCAAACCACTGCTTTTTTAACAACATCATCGTTATCGTCTGAAACCCAGACTAACACAGACTGGTTACAAGAAAAAAACACAAACTTAGAAAAACAAGTGTTAGAAACAGAAAATTATCAACACTTAGTTAATTCTAATATTGATGTAAGTCACAACTTGGAATGAATAGAAGTTTGAAAGATTTTTTTAAAAAATAACTTTATGACATCTCATTAACCTTCTAAGTGGTATATTACCATATCATTTACAGCCAAAATATTAAAACTTTTATTACAGAAGAAACATAACGCGTTAGAAATCACTGAAGACAACCTTGTGAAGTTGGAAGTAACAGATAAAAAGTCCAACGATACCTTACAATCAGGTATTAAGTTAACAAAAACAATGATGATCCAAACAGAAAAAAAAATTAACCAACCAATCCAGATGTTGAAGAAAACTAGCCCAATGAGTGAAGAAGAATGGGAGTTCGAGGATCTGGAGAGACAAGTTGCACGAGAAGCACAACCTCAAAAGTTTCCAACCGTTGTGATTGAAAGAACAGCCATTAAAAGCGTAGAGGAAGTCATTCGTGAGTCAGAAAAACGGAAATCACCCCAAGAAATCCAGGTAAGTCATGTCAAAGGGGATTTTAAATGAAAACCATGTCTTAAAGAATCGTAACTTTTATAGTGTTTTTAAAGTTAATTGTGAAAAAAATTAACTGCATTTTGTTTTTGTGTAAATACGCCGTAAAAACATTAAAATACCATAAAGTCCGAAAGTTTGAGATTTGTATCTCCTTGCAGGAACAAGAAGAGGCCGAGATGCTTGCCAATCTTGATCGCTTAGCAACCATAGATGCTGATCGTCTGTCAATTGATACTGACGTACAAACAGTAATAATGTTAGATGCCATTAACCAAGAAAAAAAAGTGCATGCCATAGTCAATGAAAAGGGAGATCATGTTGAAATTCAAAAAAATCTGACTCCGTACCAAACAGACGCTATTCGAAAGTTGCTGACAGAACCAAACAAAGGCAGTTTCCAACGAGAAAGTGGAGCTTATCGAAGCTTCAAAGTAGAAAAAACAAAAGCTAGTGACTTAGACTACATCACAGAAAAGCATACTCAAGTAAGCATTAAATCAAACATAGCAAACAATGTGTTATAGAAACTAGAATAGAAAACCAAAACAATAAGCAATTTTTTCGTTAAAGTTAAACAAAAGTCTTGCTTTTTTAGGCAATTCCAGTAAAACATATTTTCTAACAAATTCAAAAAAAAATTTAATTTTCTCAACCAGCTTTAACCCGCAACGCCGCAACAGTAAGACGGCCGTTAAATCGGATTTAATCAAAGAACAGTGCGAATGTTTACTCATTTGAGGCCACAACTTAAAAAGAGCTATTTTAAATAAACTAACATAATATTTTATCATTATGAATCCACTAAACCTCTTCACTAAAAACCATATTTATTTTCAGGTTCTTAGGCCTCAACCATCCACAACGCCATCAAGTGACCCAGAAAAGCCTTTAAAAGAGATGGTAGTACTAAAAAAATACCAGAACATGACATCCATTTTCCCGGAGCCGATTAGCGCTAAAATTCCAAGACCAAAGATTACCAAATACTCACCACAACCAGCCGAAACTGAACACGCAGAAACAGCAGATGAAGTAAGCTATTATAATTCTTCATAAAGGCTTTTGCATTTTAAAAACTAAATAAAAAGTTTATTTAGGCAGCGGAAGCACAGGATAAACTAACTCCACTCCGATCTGAGTTGCAATATTTTGATGAATGGCGGTCAAACCGTTATCGTCGGTTCCGTCGTAGTCCTTACGAAACTCCACCACAAATCGACCTGCCAGATTATGATTCTGATGAGGAAGCCACTGGATACGACCCCAACGATCCTGTAAGCACGTCTTCAAATTCAAGTCTAACCTCCGACGAAGCTGACATTGATCGGCAAAGCAGTGATGACGAAAATGTTTCGTTGGAACTTTCAGCGCCGTTAAACGAAGCTTTAGAAACTTTGAACAAAAATTTGCTAGAAGATCCCGAAGAAAGTATGCATTCAACAGACTGGGCTGAGAAGTACGTACAGCATGAATGGCTACGATTAAGCACAAAGAAAAACGCCAACGCTGAAATTCTACAACAATTTTTGAATGCTTTGACAAAACATTCAACTCGTTTGTTGGAAACCGTTATAAACTTTCAAGACCAAAACGTATGATTTTCCTATCTTCTGTTTTAAGTTTTACGTTATTTTCAATTTCCATTTTTTTAATTCATGAAGAAGACTTGACAAAACATTTTAGGGAAATACTGCGTTACATTATGCAGTATCTCATGAAAACTACAGTGTCGTGAGTACACTCTTGGATGCGAAGGTATGTCGCGTAGACGATACGAATAAAGCTGGTTATTCGCCGGTAATGCTCGCTGCTTTGTGTGATATAAAAAATGAGACCGAATCTGCCATCGTACAACGATTATTTGAAAGAGGTGATGTAAACGCAAAGGCGATATATGTAAGGTTTAAACGTATAAATTTTTTAATTTTAATTTTTTATCTCATTGTGTAAATTATTATATGTGGTTATTCTATTTGTTCATAAGAGTCAAAAAACGTGAAAAAATTAAACAATTAATTCGCCAGAAATTACAAAAAATGAGTGGACACACGTAAAAAAAATTTTTTATTTCAGCATGGTCAAACAGCGTTGATGTTAGCCGTATCACACGGTCGTATCGAAACGACAAATCTTTTGCTTAAATGTGGCGCGGACGTGAATTTAAAAGACATAGATGGTTCGACTGCTTTGATGTGTGCTGCAGAACACGGTCATAAAGACCTGGTTAAAATTTTGCTTAAACGCCCGGGCATCGACGCAAGCCTTACTGATTGTGTAGGTTTTTATGCTAAACTTTACACAAATTGTTGAAATACTTCAAAGCATAAAAAATATTTTTTGTTTATTTTATTATTTTAAAACATTTTTAGGACAACCAATCAGCACTGTCCATTGCCATGGAAAACCAGCACAGAGATATTGGAGTGCTAATCTATGCGCACCTGAACTATGGTCGCAGTGATGGGCAGGAGTAATTGTTCGCTCAAAGTAAAATTAAAAGGCTTGTTGTTCGCAAAACACTACAAAAACAAAAAAACTATATTTGCACATCCGTACTACGTAAATCGTCCATCTACTAAAATTTAAAATGCATTTTGCCTTCTCTGCTAAATCATGAAACACCTCAACCAATACTGTCATGTAACTAATGTCACATATCGTATTTAAATTTTTTATCACTTTTGAGCAATGTGAAAAATAAACAACCGTAACTTTTCCAATTAATTTGAAAAGTAATATTGTAAAAACATTTATTTTCAGCGCGATAGTTATATATATATACCCGTTAACAAAAACTTAATTAATATAAAAAATCAGATGCTAAATTCATGGCAGTAACGGCACTTTTTTAAACAATCTAAAGCCTTTACACTATTATAAAAGAAAAAAAAACGTCTTCGAAAATCAACAACAGTAACAAAATTAACTTTAAATTTTTACCGGTTGCACTTTTAGACAATTCAAAAATTCGTTTTTGTAATTAGCGTAATCTTCTACTAACTTCTCTGGATATTGTTCCTTTTTCTGATCGGCAGATCTAATAATCAAAGTTCCCGCTTTTGCCAAAGGAAACAGTAAATCGTCCGTCTCCAACTCAGTGGGCGAACTAACAATGATAATGCAATTGAAGCTCCGGATTCTTTTCCCAGTTACACCACTGATCATAGTAGAAGATAAATTGCGGTTTCGTGATCCGATGCACTCGACAGGACTTTGAAAATTCGGATTAAAAGCTGCATCAAATATACGTTGGATGATTTGAGTCTCATTTTCAGATTGCGGCCCAAACTATAAAGTAAAGTGTAAATTGTCAAATAAAGTTAGAATAAACTTTAAGAAAAAAAAAACTTACGTATCCCGTCCAACTCTTTTGCATGCAATCCAATCTACCCCGTTTATTAATGTGGAAAACAAATGGTTCAACCATTCTAGGAATAGCCAAAAAATCGGGCGGAGCATCAAACAATTCGTCGGAATAAGCTTTCTTAAATTCTCCTGAGTCCACATCCATACACAACACCTTCCGAAAATATGGTCTCAAAATTTGAACTCTTCTTACTGGAACCTTGTCATGCTCATTAATAAGAAGACAACAATAATTTTCTCGTGGGAGGTAGATGGGGTTGGTCTTGAGTTCTTTTATATATCCATGAGACTTCCTAAAAAAAATTTTTTTATTTTTATATTGAACATTTACCATAATTTAAATACCAGGCAAAGAATAAAATTTTGAGATCATCACCAACAATTCCTATATTTAATACAAATACTACGCAGCGTTCATAAACAATATAAAAGAATAGTTAAAGTGCTTACCTAATAATGGCCTTTAATTGATTCTCGCATTCAAGATTTATTTGTTTCACCAAAAGTGGCCTTCTAAAATCTCCAATTCTAATCAGCTGCACACGAATACCATGAGGATTAGGTTGAAAATTTGAAGCATACTGCCTGGAAGCTTTTAATGCTTGACGAATCAACCTTTCTTCCTTCGTAAATGGCGGAATTTGCTGAAATCAAAGTTATTACAATTAAAAAAATCATGAGTTTTACAATTTTATTTTAATTAATAATAAATTGTAAATATATATTTTGTTAAAGTTTTACAACTTACAATAAAAGAATTAGCATTCAGTAAAAAATTGATAACAACAAACAATTCTTACCAATTTTGTGATTCTGAGCACTGCTACATTATCAACCACCGGAGCAAACTCGTAAAAAGCTGTAAATAAATTATTCAAGTAATTGATAACATCTTCCGCCTTCATTTCCGAATCTAACATCAACGCTTGTTGAACGGCATGTGTCGTAATTTTTGCGTATCCTCCCGGCCCCAAAACATCTCGAAGACGGCAAAGCTGCTGCAACTCAAACTTCACTTTCCGAGAGATGGCTTTTTCAGTAGCTTGCTAAAAACATTCGGGAACATTAAAGACAACCATACATTACCGAGAAACTAAAATAATTTTGTTTTAATACAGGATTTAAAAAACAAGTTGTTTTTATTAGACATTCATTAAAAACGAAACAAGTAATAAAACTCACCACCAAACAAGCATTCTCCGCGTAACGTTCAATAGGATCCAAAATTATGTCAACAGTAGATTGAGATATTCTTACTCGAAACAATCCAGTGCAAGCTCTAATCGCGTCTACCATAGTGTTTTCTGCCGTGCCAAGAGCATAATTAAGCTAAAACAATACCTAGTTAGCTAACCTCATTAAAGTGTGATTTTGAAATCAAAGAGTATCTAAATTTAAAACAAAAAATATTACAACGTACTTCGTTTAACGTCAAAAATTCATCGTAAATGCGAAAATACTCTAAAACCAAAGTATTCAACTCCATTCGACCATTTTTTTGATGAACAAGTGTGCACAATCTGTTCAAAATCTTTTGCTTGTCGCGGCTTTGAAGAATAATGTTTCGCCAAAAAGGAAATTCTCTCAAAAATTCGCTTGGGAATATTTTAGAATCGTTCATGTGTTAAACTAAAAAAATATACATAAAAATTAAAAACCTAATAAACGTATTTATACACCCCAATTAACCTTATCAAAAATAACTTAAAAATCAACGAGAAAAAACATGTTAACGAAGTGTCACATAAATGCAACGAAATATCACAAATAAAAAGAGAAATAATCTTTTTTAAAAAAATAAAAATAGCGCATTAATAGCGTAATAACAAGAAATAATAGATTTAACAAAAAGCATAAAATAAGGAAAATTGATTTTAGTTAACCTATATTAGGTTAAATTAAATAATAAAGACAGTAAGTTTCTAAAAAGTTACATCAATTGTATACTTTTTTTCAATATAATAAACGTTTAAAAAACCTTTAAAAAAAGACTAATCTTTTTCATCCATATCAATACCAAATGCAATATGGTCGGTTCTTTGCGTATTCTACGCGCCATTCAAGAGCGCCTTTTTTCTCGCGCCAAATTTTAACAAGAATTAAGCGGACAGGTCATTCTATTCTATAGGAACTATTTGGTTTACGTTGGACTCATAATTTAGCTCTTTAACTTCATAAAACGTCATTCCTATACACGTTTATAGTGGGTATGGCAAAATCAACGCTTGGAGCTGCACAAAAAATTCCAACAACATTTATCGTATTAAATCCAGTGGTCAGTGACAATCCTTCACAGTTCCTGAAAGACAAATTACATAATGTAAGTTTACAATAACCGTAATACCAAATCTAATTCTTTTGAAGATTATTTCTGTTGCTAACTTACTGGGAAAATACCCAACCTGTCCCGCTCAGAATCAGCTCAAAATGTTTATATTAATTCTTTGTACCACCAATAGTACCCAAAAAAAATTTTAGCTCGCGCTTTTGAGTTGTAAATTTTAAATATTTTAGTTTCCTGCCAAGTTGACAAGTTTGGCATTGTGCTTCAATCACTTTTTCAATTTTCTAGACAAGCTGCGCTTACAAATTGAAAATTGTAGATCCATTGGAACATTTTCTACTAGTATATCAAAGAAAAATGATTAAAAGTCAAAAAATGAAAGTTCTAAACTTGAAACATAATGCCAATCTGGCGGAAAATTTAAAACTTAATTTTTTGATTTCGATTTTCTAGGCAAGCCTCTTTCCTTGTTAGTTTTGAATAAAAAGGTGTACGTTCCGTTACATATACGTTTTTAATATTAGGTTGGCCTGTAATGGATTTCGGTTCCAAAATTTTCTGAAGTTTATTATAAACTATATTTTGTTCTAATTATTGTTGTTAATCAATTTAATGGAATTCAGAAAATTTTGGAACCGAAATCCATAACCGGCCAACCTAATAAATTAAATACTTTTTAAATTAAAAATGTACCTTTGCCCTTGCGCTTTTTCAGATCCCTCCAAACAAACTATCAAACTACCAACTGTACACACACATCTATCGTATTGTACCAAAACTTAAGACAGCTTCTGCAAATGGATTAGTCAAAAAAATGTGTTTATTGAAAAACGAAGTTTTGCCTTATTTAACCGAAATTGATAAGCGACGTCAGGGTGAACATCCACATTCAATACAAAATAGCCAAAGTGTAAAAAGTCAATCGAAACCCCCTGAAATGACTTCGCCTATGAAAAAACTAAAATTGTAATTGAAAGTTTCAGTTGTAATCATTAAAAATTAAGGTGTCCTTTTTAATTGTTTATTTGTCTTTATACCATTACGTAATAAAATTTTTCCACATTAGACATATATTCTACATTTAATACTTGTTAAGTTCGTTACCTTTAGATGAGATAAAATATAAGAAATATTATGACAAAAATAATAAAAACAATTGGAAAAATGATCCTAGCAATGATATCCAAATTCGAAGTCGCTTGATAGTTGCCGCGTTTGCTTTCACTTTGTATTTCCACTTCTGTAAGCGGGGTTTTATCTAAAGTTTGTGGTGGTGCGTATTTGGCGCGCTTTGTCGATCCGGCTCCTGTGCAGATGACTAAAAAGTATTCGACAAGCGAGGCAAAAGTAATGGCCGCACAAAAGATAAGCCAAACTTGCGTAGCTCCAATTCCAGAACGTCCGAGATGTGGTTGAGGATAAAATATCTAAACATTTTTTTATTTTATAAAAACGAAACGTTAAAAATATGACTTGTTATAAGTATAAAAACTTACAATTAAAACTGTAAATAGTAAGAATGGTATAGTAGCACTGACGGTTCTAGGTACAGACCAAGATCCGTGAATCCAAAAATGAAGCCATGAAAATACTACCTAAATCATCTTTTTAAACAAAAAAAATTTTTTATTTATTTCTTAAACTAGTTAAAGTTCAAGATTTTTATTGTTATGCTTAAAAGACAGTCAAAAAACGTACTAGTAACACAGAAGGCCCCAACAATTGAAAAATAGGAGCAGCAGCAGACCCAGTAAATGTTATAACAACATCAATGCATGAGTAAATCCCAATTGTGTAATTGCCAACACATTCTCCCACATATGCATCCTTTAAAACGTAACCATCGCCATCCAAAAGTTCTTTTGATACTTCAACTGGTACAATCAGTGGTGGCTTATTAGCCCACATGTAAACTACATCAGTAATAGGATAATTATCTAAAGTAAGCAAAATTATTTCGGTTTTTACCAGATACTACCCAAAAACTTGCATTATTATGACAAAAAATTAAAATATTAAAGGACACAGAAAATGTTTAAAAACTCCTTACAAGAAGCTAGCCGGATTCGGAACGACTTTGTGTTATGGAATGGATAAGCTATGCTGTTTTCGACAACAACTTCAATCACTTTCCTAAATTTTTTATTTTTATCTTACATTATAATATTAAAAGTTATCATTTTTAAAAAATATTTAAAACTGACTGTTCACTAGCTCGAACATATCCGCTTGGCTCAACTACTACTCGATATTTGTCGCTACCAGCCGTAGTGAGTTCCCTAGCTGTGCCAAAATAGGTGTCTGGCATCCAGATTTTTTTGTCGTTTGGAATAACAATTTCTTCAACTTGTTCTCGAACATCTACATCGTACTTGAGTCGATTGTCTTCCCATTGCTGTCGCAGATACAAATCGACTTCCTAAAATAGATGTCACTCAAAACATTTAAATACAGTGGAACCTCTGTATAACGAACAGCCAGAGGATTTAAAATTTTTTCGTTGTGAAGAGGTTTAGTTATGCAAAAGTTTAAAATAAACTGTATAGTTTTAACCGGAGTTTAAAAAGTTGTTCGTTATACAGGAAGTATAAATAAAAGTTTAAAAAACCGTATAGGTAAAGAACTGTCTTCACTTACAGCACTGTAGGTTTTCCACGCTACACGATTAATATGAATTGACGTAATCACGACAATAGTAGCATGATTAGCGTGTTCACGAACAGGTGGTCGCAATGATGCTTGATAGTCTCCAGTAAACAATCTGCTGATAATTTGGCCTTCGCTAGCGATTTGTCTTGTTCTCAAAGTCTTATCGTACGACGACGCGGCAGATGCGCTACTAAACTTTTAATATTGTTTTCTGTCGCCTCTCTTCCTTTTATGTAATTTATAATAGTACACAGCAAAAATATTCCAAAGCCACAATCATTAAACTTACTTAAGAAGTAATATAAAAACACTTATTAATGTGCCAAACCATAACATCGTATTTCAACCAAATATTTGTAATAACCCTAAAAGCAATGCTTCTTGACACAAAGAAACAAAAATCTTTCACGTAAAATTTATTGAACAATCCGTATGTGCAAATTTTTGAAACCCGCTGTACATTTTTCGGAACATAATATTGTAATTAAAAAAGACGTTGAGTAGAAAAACTATTCAAAAAGAAACGGTCGAAATCTTTCTTCAAAACATTTTTGGCATTAATCCGCATGAAGAATGGGCCCGAAGCGCTTTTATATATTTAGCGAGTCTTTTTTTACTCGAACTAAAAAAGAACATTTTTGACCTATGTAAGCCGCGTAATTTTAATTTTTTAAAAGAATTACATATGTCTGCACGACATTTAAAAACACGAATATTTTTATGCACTCTAATTACTGAATACCTTTAAAAGTTTTAAAAATTCCAAATTTTTACAATCCTAGAGCCGTTTACTTTCGTTATAATAGTATCCTAATTTTTTATGCACGCTGTACTCCGATGCACAGAAAAAGACGAGTTGTTGTGCTAAAAATATGGAACATAAAAAAAACACAACAGCTGTCAAGACCGCCAGAGAGAAAACAAAAATTGTCAAGAGTGGGCAAGAAACTAAATACGACTAAACTTCTATGACAGTTATCATGAGTAAGTGAAAAAAATCAACATATTGGACATCTAAACATTTTTTAAAATAAATATTTTTAAAACTTAAAGATGGTTCCAAAATATAAAAGCAGCGGCATTTTAACCATGTGTTTACCATTAATCTTGGCGTTTTCATTTTTTTGCTTTTTGAACAAAATTAGTTGTTTTACTATAAAAAAAAATAAAAAATGAAAAATGGTTACTAGAAAATTTAATACCGGTCTGAAACAAACTTTTAAACGGCTTTTATAAAGATGAGAGTTGGATCCCATTTTAAATCAATATTATACCTTTCGTCCCTCCCACACATATAATGATGATTTTGCCAAAGCCAAAAAACGGTCAAAAGTAAAAATCCGCAAAATTTTTTAAAGCAAACTGAAGACCTGACAAGCGAGTGAGGACTTTAAAAATTTGAACGCAAAAAAGAAAATGGAACTTTTCATGATCCAGCCACAAGGCTTTGAATTGCTTTCGCAAATCTTGAGGCCGACTGACTGAGAAAAACCAAAAAGAAAACAAAAAAGTAGTAAACTCAAGCTGTACGACAAGGCTTTCAAAGAAATAAATTATGTATACGAGGTATTATACTGTAATACCCAAGAAACATGCCGAAAGTAGAACACTCATATCGTCCGAAAATTTTATGTTAAGAGTTGATGTAAATTTAAGATTTTATGCGTAATAATATTATGCGGTTTGCGGAAAAGCTGGGAAAAATCGAAATATTACATTCTTAATGAATCGCCGCCAATTCGCATATTTTTTCAAGATTTTTTAAATTATAATAACTATCTTTTGTATTATGATCGGAACCCTTTAAACAAATATATGTTTTTAAATGTAAGCCTATATTATCTGGATCAACGAAAGTGCAAGTTTTATAATATATTCTAAAATCTATGTCAAAATTTATGTAATTAAAAATAAACCTATACAAATGACTTCATAGAAACCACAAAAATACATTGTGTACCACACTATTTTTGGTATTTTTTGAGTTTGTCTTCTAATTCATCCAAAGACATAATTGGCATGTCACATGAGTTGAGCTCACAAATCTGTATCGTCCAATCTTTCATATAGTCGACCATTTCCACAATATGTTTGTTACTTTTTCTTATATACGACTGTTTGTCAAGTTCAATGACGACAGTGAAACTGTTTGGTATTGGCGTTTGAAAAATACGTTTCAAAGCAACTTGGGTTTGGTCGTTCATAGTTGGAGTAACGACTAATACCTGCAATTTTTGCTAAATAACAAACGAAAAAGCGAATAAAAAGGTCTTAAAAATTACGCAACTCTCATTCAAATTTCGCAAATTAACAAAAAATATTTAATCTAAAGACCAGGGACGTCGCTACGGATTTTCTCGGGGGAGGTCGAAAAAAAATTTTCGTCCACAGGTTTTCGTCCTACCTGTGGACCGATTTTTCAAAATTTTTATTTTTCGTTTTTGCACGTACAGGTACTTACCTGTGGAATTTTTTTTCGGATTGGCTCTGGCGGAGGGGGGTACCCCCCCCTACCCCCCCTCCCCCCAAACGACGTCCCTGCTAAAGACAAAAAAAACTACTGCAATTTCCTAAAGATACCTGTAGCCTATTGTTGTATTGTCGCTGAAGAACGGATGCAAAGTAGGGTAGTGCTGCTGGACTTCGGGTTAAAACGTCACCTAAGCCTTGAAACAACTCCTTCAGTTTTTGTTGATACTTTTCTTCAGCTGTAAAGTTGTTCAGGCGAAGCAAGTTTTCAACCGCAATAGAATTATATGACGGTTCAGCAGTGTCTTGTTCTACAAAATATATATTAGATAATACAATTTCCCAGAAAAGAAATTGAAAAAATAGTATTTTAAAACTGCGTGTAAAAAGTAATTTTACTTTTTTAAAGTCTAAGAATAAAACTTACCGTTTTTAGGCCTCATAAACAGATTAACTCCAACTTCATTTAAAAAGTAACCAGCTTTGCCTTCATTATCGTAAAATTTGTCATCAAACTGGACCTGTATTTTGATTGCCTTTTCTAAGTACTCATCTCTTTGTGTAAATTCAAAAAGATCCAAGTATGCCTTTATTAAGTTAGCATAGTCGTCTGCTACGGCAGATATGGGACCGCTAAACGACTTAAAGGTTTAACGCGGTAATCAATACTAACAAGGAAGTGGTCCTACCTTGTCTCGGTGTTAAGAAACAATATTAGGCTCATCTTAAAGCTTAAAAAATTTCAATTGCTAAATTCATTCTCGTAAAGAAAGTTATGAGCTTTTAAAGTTTTACCATTGAAAACCCTTACCAAAAAATTGCACAAGATATCCCTCGGCTTTTAAAACAAGACCTATATAGGATGAAAGAGCATAGCTACTGAGAATACTGTAAAATCTACAAATATTAAAAAAACAATACCTCTTGTTCACTTCCCCGTCATCGTTTACCAAAACACTTCGTTGCAAACCTGTTTTTTCGTTGCATAAATTTGTCTCAATAAATTTCAAGCATTTCTCAGCCATACCCAAAGCTTCAGTTGCAAAATGTGGTAAAGTTTTTGCAACTTCTACTAAACCACTTATCATCATTGCATTCCACGACGTAATCACCTTGTTATCGCGATGAGGCTTAGGCCTTTGGTCTCGTCGTTCTTTTAAGATTTTTATAGCTTCATTTAGGCAATAATTGTAATCTTTTTGCGACATTTTAAACTCTTGGGCTAAATCAGCTAACGGCTTAAGACGATGAAGAACATTGACACCGTCCAACTCTTTATGCGGATCCTAAAAATAAATCAAAAGAATTCACTGTTAAATACTACAGTTTTAAAAAATATATAATAACGTACATAAACTTTCTCCACATTTCCTTCAATCTTCACATCAAATGTAGAAGCAAACAATTCCCCATAAGTAATATTTTCGTTAATAACATTTGCAATGTTCTCTAACAAATCGTCCGTTTCGTCTCTTGTCCATACATAGAAAGCACCCTCCTTTTTCTTTTCAGAATCTGATTTAGCTAATGAATCAGCATCTTCGGCACTGTAAAATCCGCCGTTCTTCGATAGTAAGCGCTCTTTGAGATAATAAAGCATGTTTTTAATCACATCCGTATAATCATGTCCTAATTTACAAAAATTCGCATATGCAGTCAATAACTGTGCTTGATCATAAAGCATTTTTTCAAAATGAGGGACATGCCATGTTGGGTCGACCGAGTAACGATGAAAACCCTGTAAACATTCTTTAAACTTTTTGAAATTAAAATGATAAAAAACAAATTAATTCGAAAAAACCACAGAGTAACTTATAGAAATAGTATTGCTCAAATAATAACTTCTTTAAAATATATATATTTAATTACACCGCCAATGTGATCATGTATTCCGCCAGCAGCCATCTTGTCTAATGTTTTGACAGCCCACTCTTCTGCTTTCTTCGCCATTTCTGTGTCCTTGTTAGCACATATATAGTGAAAAAGATAAATAAAGTTTGCTAAAACAATACGCATTATATTCACTAATAAAATTTAACAATAAGTTAATAGTACACATATAATATTTACAGAGAAAAAAAGCTTCCATTATGATTATGAAATGCGTTCGAATTTTACTTAAAGTATCTTACATGGTTCGGGAAACTTCGGTGCCACAGTAAAACCACCATTGACAGTGTCGAAACTTTTCTCAAAATTTTTCATGATTTCATCTTCAATCTTTTTAAAATCCACAACATCCGTATGTGCTTTGGTAGTCAACTTCTCGGACAAAATATTTGATAAATAATCGGCCTGCTTCTCCAGCTCACTTTTATCTTTATTCCACTGCAAGAAAAGTGTTAGAAGAATGTATGAAAAATATTAAGATTTGGAACTGTTAAAAAACTTACTCGTTCGCTAACCAACTTTAATATACTGAGAAAACCCGTCTGACTAGGCGTGTCGTCCGGTGGAAAATAAGTCCCACCTAAAAATGGTGCCAAACTAGGAGACAAAAACACAGATAATGGCCATCCTCCGCCACCGAGCATAGCTTGAACAAAACTCATGTAAACCCTGTCAACATCAGGCCTTTCTTCTCTGTCCACCTTTATAGAGACAAAATTATCATTCAAATATTGTGCAATTTCCATGTTTTCAAACGATTCGTGTGCCATAACATGACACCAATGACAGGTTGAATACCCAACTGAAAAATAATACAAAAAAAATTGAATAGCAATTTTACTTAATTACCATAAACTTACTAGACAAAAAAATAGGTTTATTTTGACTTTTCGCCTTTTCGAATGCTTCTTCACCCCACGGCAACCAATCTACAGGATTATCCGCATGTTGCAGCAGATACGGAGATTTTTCATTTGCCAAACGGTTCTGACGCTTTAATGACATACTTCTGAAAATACTAAAAAATTATAATTTTAACTTACTTGCAAAATTTTGAAGCTTGGAAAATATATAAGTTCCTACACAAGCGTATATTCGTAAACAAAAACATTCGGCTTCTTATGAAACTTGTGAAAATATTATTCACTAAAACGTAACGCCACACTTTTTAGCAAACATCGTTGTCGTGTCAGGACCAACTAAATACAAAGGTAATTAATTAAGAGTTTCTAAACCGCAAGGAAATTATCCAACCTGCCCTGCACAAAATCAGCTTGAAATTTTTATGTGAATCCTTTGCACAACCAATAGTAATTTTAAAAATTTTAGCTCACGTTTTTGAGCCTTAATTTTTAAATATTTTAGTTTCCTGTCAATTTGGCATTGTGTGGCAAGTTCTTGTTATTATCTTTCAGGTCAAGGGTCGACCCTTGGTCCTCTTCTTTTCTTGCTTTTATGTCTGAGCTTCCATATTACTGTCCTACGAACAACGTCTCAATTCAAATGTTCGCTGATGACGTTAAAATTTATGGTAGATCGAGTGACCACAATGAAATTCAGGACTTTATTGACAAGTTTGTGTTATACTGTACTAATAATGGGCTACAATTATCTATTCACAAATGTGTTGTCTTACATATTAATCCTTCTAACCCCAAACACCCCTATTTTATTAACGGCTCACCAATTCCTACTAGCACTGTAGTCCGGGATCTCGGACTAATGGTCAATGCTAAATTAACATGCCATGATCACATTCAAAAAGTATACTCTAAATGTCAAAAAAGGATTTTCTTTCTGTTAAAAGCCGTTAAAACTAACAACTTAAAAATTCTTATAAAAATATACAAAATTTATGTTTTACCTATCATTGATTACTGTTTTCCTCTTTACTTTCCACATCTGGCTAAACACTCGGAAAAGTTAGAACAACTTCAAAAAACCTTTACTCGTATCATTGTCCGTCGTTGCTTAAATCTTAACCCCCTTCCCTCTTACTCCGAACGACTTAAAATATTATCCATAATCCCATTGTCAGAACGTCTCTTAAATATTGATAGTGTTTTGTAATAAAATTATGTCTGGAAAATTAATTGTATCTGAGTCTTTAATGCCCAAATCTGTCCAGTCCAGGACAAGAGGTGGTAGTAAAGTTATTGTTCCCTTCTCCAAAAGTTCTGTTAAATATAATTTCTTTTATAGTAGAATTTGCAGAAATTTGAGAAGTCAGCCCCCTAGGGGTCAGCCAAATTAATACATTGAACTTTATATATTATCGTCTATATTATTTTTGTTTAAATGTATTAATAGATGCAATAAACAAAAAATAAGGTACGTTTCAAAATTTAAAAATATAGGTGATCAATAAGAAAAGACAAAGAATCAATTACCGTTTTTTATATTATTGTCAAAATACGACAATACCACCACACAGAACTTTACGCAAGAAATATATAACTTTATTCGATATGGAATATAAAAAATTTAATCACATTTGGTGTCATATCTCACGGGAATGTATGTGCATAGGACAAGCGTTAGTTACTTAATTCAAGTGATTGCAAAGCGCCTTGAGCAATTTCGATATTTGGTTTACGAGACTCGATGGAGACTTCTATGTATTCACGGAAGAATTCCAGGATAGGTGTGTAAGCCGAGCTGAAAAAAATAAAATATAACACCCCCATGCCGAAAAACAAAATAAAGGATTCACTAAATATTTAACAATTTGTTTGACCAAAAACACGTTAGAATTAAATTTTCTTCAATGAAAAAGTCAGTTTATGTTTTTTATTAATGCCGTTTAAAAAATTTACCAACTGGTTTCTGCCCATTCAATCAATGCGGCGACTCCTGGCCTGGCAATTTTCAAAAATCGACCCATTTTATTAAGATTATGCGTGCTTCTTAGTAGTGTTTTGCTTAAATTGGACACATCTTGGCGCAGTATGGCCAAAAACAATGTCCATTCCAAAGCATCGGCGTCAGCAATTGCTTTTTGAATGTAGCAAATCTCGTCTTCCGATTGTTTTGTGCCTTTAGCTTTCGATTTTTCGCACAACTTTTCAAACACTTTTCTGTTGAAATCAGTTGCTATTCGTCTCCTAAAAATATTATTAACCTATCGTGCATCATTAATAGTATTATTTTTAAAAAATCGTTGAATTATTAAGGATTTCAAATTAAATGCGGAATGTATACGTATAAGTAAGATCTCTAGAAAGTATAATATCTTCACAAAAAATCCCAAAACTCACGTCATTTTTTGATGTCGTAGTTCTCCGTTAACTTTCGGTGTGAGTACAAAGTTAGGGGATGAAGTGATATCTTCGGAAGAAATAGACGACGTTTCGTCAATTATACTTATAGAAGACGGTGACGGGCTTACAATTGGTACATGTCCATTTGAAACAACTAATTCTGTGGCCATGGGATAGGGCCAATTAAATTGTGCATGAAGCTTCATTAAAATCAAGGGGAATTGATCGGACGCCGCTTGAAATCGGCTAGATGGGTGTTTGAAAAAGGCGGTCAAGTCATAACCAAGGTGAGCAGAAAATGATCCTTAAAAATAACAAAATACAAAATTATACCTTTTTAAAAAGATATATGTTATTTTAAAACACAAAATATATAACAGAAGTTCCAATCCAAAAAATATTAAGAAAAATAAAAGAAATTACCCAAATCTCGAACTCCATAGTTATTTAACAATCCAACCGCATGATGATTTAATATTTCACTAACTTGGGTTGAAATTAACTCTGGCATTTCCGCTAATGGAGGCGGAGTATTTGGGCTTGGAAGTAACGGTTGTGAATTGATACTGCCCGATCTGTTCAGCAATAATCGTGGAGGATTTGTCGAAGATGTTGCATTGAACGAAGGCTGAGATACTATAGATGGTTTAGATCGAGGAGCAATGCTGTTTGTTATTGAATTTTTGAGCTCTACAAGTAAAAATAAATAATAAAGCGTGGGTAAACATGTAAAAACACAATTTTCATTATAAAATATTTTATCTCCACAACACTTAATAAAAATATTGTAAAAAACGTCCGCCATACCGTTGCTACTGTTAAATACAATTCCGAAATCTTCATTGTTATCGTCCGCAATAAATATCGATTTGTTTGGTTGTTTGCTAGCCAGTTTTTGCCCTAATGGGCTTTCGGGCACATCTTCCAAATCCTTCTTATCAATACTTTGCAAAAACCGAACAATATCACGTGCAATCTTCCATTTGCGTTTTGTTAATGCTTCGTCCAATAAAGTTGTCGCGAATTCCACGCTGGCCACCGCCGTTTCCAAACTTTGCAGCACGATTAAAGAACTTGTGGCTGTTTCCAACTGTTCTTCTTCTAAGCATAGACGAAACAGTTCACGAGGATGATGCGACACCGTAAACAAGTGATTTCGGATGGCCAGTTCTGTCTTCCTAGCACAGTAAACAATGATTTTTAAATATTCGGGAAACTCGCGTACAAATGCAACAACACGCGGAAGCAGTGGTTCTAAAAAGTAAAAATTCCTTTATTTTTTCATTTTAAAGGCACATTAATGTATAAATATGGTATGAATTTGTTAGTTTGTAACAAACGGATTTATTTTTTTTTCTTAAATTTATATTTTATAATTACCTGGTATAGGTTCGGAACTTGTGGCTTCTTCTTCAAGTACATCATGTAACAACAGTTCCAATATATGGCCAAAGTAAGACAGATCTCTGCATGCGGACACGATTTGCAACGCATAGGTGCCGAGGTTCCTTTTTAACAACTGTTTCAAAAGTTTGTGCATGAAAACCTCAGATGTTCTGCTCAATTGGTGCACGTACTGATTAGCATGGTGTTTGAGAGTAGGTAACAAAGCCATGGATTCAACTCCAGACGCAAGACAATCTTCATCAATTGACAAAACATAAGTATTCGTTTCCACAGGAAGCATAATACGACTATAAAATATGTTGTAAATTTAAAAAATATAATGAAGAAACAAAACGTTGGTAAGGATAAGTCTCCTTACTAAAAGTTACGCTTTCTTATCTTACCTTGACATAAAAGATTGTCGAGAATCAGTGCTCTGACCACCCGAACCAGCCAATGGTAACCAAACTTTCATTTTCCTGCAGCCCGCATTTATCCACAAAGCTTTATTGAGATGTGGAATATTTTGCTGAGCTGTTTGTACCCAAATCCGTTCAACGTTAGAAGCGATCAGCATAGGTTGATGCAACTAAACTCAAAAACAATATTAAAAAGGTCAAAACTGCGTAAATAAAATAAATGTTTAAAAGTTCACAAATTTTTACCTGGAAATGGTTATAGTCGTTTGAATTTGGATGTGGTTTATTCAAAGCACATAACATAAGTAGATGACCCGAAACATTTACAAGCAAAGCGTCCATACCAAATCCAAATTCTGCTGCATCTAAACTTTTAAAATTAAATAAAAAATAAACCTTCTTTCAAATAAAATAACGTTCGACAACGTAGTACAATCAAAAAATGTAACGTAATTTTTGAAAAAAATCTAATTGTTTCTAGATTGTACTATAAGCGTAAAAATTTACCTTTGTAATAATTCAGGCTCGTTAATTGTACTGAAACTACACATGTCGGATGAGGCAGCAAATCGTTTATCCTGATTTCAGCCATTCTTTGTAAACTCAATCGATTCCTTTCTGAAACGGGTTCTGAATTCATTCCAAATATAGTAATCAAACACTGCACGTCCAGTGTGATGAGATGATTGTGCTTGGAATTCATTAACAACACTCTTCCCGTGCGCACTTTTTCAGCCAATTCCAAGTCCAGTTGATCTTCGTGATGAAATATGTATATGTTTTCTGTTTCTTGAGATTTATCGCATGCACACGCAATTATAAAATCTTCAAATACTGTTATTCCACCCGTCACAAACAATGATTTTTCCTATAACGACGCAATACAATAAACAACTCATTTTAAAAAAAGCTATAAAAAAATTACGTAAAAGATTTTTAATTAAATTATAGTCTCATAAATACAAAATTACCTGAGCTTCTTTTCTAAACAACCTCCACTTGTTAGTTTTGAAATTATAATAACAAAATCCGCGAGTTCCAACAACCACCATAATCTTCGCACATTCAGAGTCAAATCCTACCAACTAAAAATTTAAAACAAAATTAATATTAGAATATTAGTTTAGCTTTTAAAAATACTCTTTTAAATATGCATTTAAAAATAATCCTAGAAAAACTTACTCTAACCGGCCAATTCGGACTAATATAATCGTGTGGTACTGTAAACGTCGGCCAAACGTACTGCGGCGCCGAAGCTTCTGTTTGATAGCATCTTTTTGGGCTTAGATATACTTTGTCATGTCCCAGCAAAACAATCCTATCAACAGAATCTTGTTGCGAATGAACGATATTCATTACGTAAACTGATTTTTGAAGCCCCAACCACAGCTGATGTCCTTCAACACCCCATTCGAGACATAAGTAGGATTGTTCATGATATTCTTCAGCTAACACGTCTTCCAAACTTGTCCACCATTGTGCGCCAAATGGGCTAAAAAATGCCAAAATTGGCGGACAATTCGAATCTGAAACAATGATCGAATTAATTAATTCCTTTAACGGATGTTTTGTTTAATTACTGATAAGTATCAAAAATACACCTATTTCTCATTTTTTTCTTTAATCTCTAATATTATAATTACCTGTTTTTCTCTTCTCCCATATAACACCAGTGACAGCGCCTTGATTTAAACATTCAATCTGTTTAACAGCACCAACCGATTCTAGAAACTGTGTGCCATTTTTTACAAACAACTTTTGGACAAAAACTTGAAACAAAGAACCATTTGTATCATCCAATGAATAAGCTGATATTTCGCCACTATAAAAAATTTTTTCATACAACTACAAAATTTACGGTGATGAATATAAAATACATAGGTAACGAATTCATGAAAATTATAATAAAATGTTAAACATAACTTATAAAATTTGCTAAATTCGCATTCAAAAACTTGAAAACTTACTTTTCATGCCCAAAATAAACCAAACGAAATTTATGATTTGCTGAACAACTAGTTACATTTTTGGCTCCATGTACCCATATACCTGTTAAAGATTCAGAGTCAAGTTGCTGTGAGTTTGAGACCAATAATGCAGGACGACCATCACTAAGAAGCATGCATATTCCTCCAATTAAAGGAGAATAGACAAAGTCCACAATGTATATATCAGAATCTTTAAGAATTTCCGCTGAAAAACTCATAACTCAAAAACAACATAAAAAAATTATGTAATTCAAAAGCATTAGTTATTTTTTAGTGAAATCAAAAAAGTGTTTTGAAAACCTTGAGAATTTAAAAAAAACTTTCATTCACTTACATTTATTTGAAACTTGATCGTAAGCAAAAGGTATCAAACGTACATGAAAAGATAGCTCTTTCATAAAATCACCAGCCCATGTTATTCTATGAACCCAACCGTCATGCAAACAGACAAATAATTCATCACGAATTGACGTTATACTAAAGTAAACTATTTAATGTTATATTAGTATACTAAAAACATAGTTTTCAAAAATAAGTTGTATTGTCGCCAAAATATATACAAAAAGGTAAAGTGTAATTAATCCTTAACGTTACATAAACAATCGTACCATGATGGTTCGGACTCCAAATTTGCTATTACAGCTAAAGTTAAATTGACTATTGGCCGTTTTCCTTTATAATACAGTAAACTCGATGTTCTTCTAAACTCATAATTCTCGTCCTCCAAATTAAAACAGTCATTTTCTAAAGAGATGTCAACCGTATAAATGTACAAACAATTGGAATCGGTCTAAAAATATAATACACGCATGAAACATTACTTGGATATTATATACATGTATAAGCAAAAAAATATTCAAAATATACCGTATTAAAACCCCTGTAAATCTTACAGTTAAACACACAGATGCTGAATTTTGGCGCCAACACAAACTTTTGTATTTTCCACGTTCTAGTATTTCAGATTCCTGTCTTCGGTATGTACATAAAAGCAAACGCGGCTGCAAAACAAAAATTATAATGTTACCCCAATAACCGAACTATCTAAATTTCAACAAAACAATAAATGTACTTACATTTGGCAAAAAGATGTATAAATTGGACGAAGTGACTGCGGCTAACAACGACCTTTCCCGGTTTCCAACAATTTGCAAAATTGCTTCATCATTTAAAGGAAGGTTCAACTCCGTAGTACATTCATCCTAAAACTCCAATTAGTGTTTTACATTTATATGTCTACAAATAATTCAAACTTTGAACAATTTTCTTTAAAAAATAACAACCTTGTAAATGTATTACTTTTTACTCATAATAATCTCAAATTATAAAAATAAGTTGGAAAACATGTTATTTATTCCTAATAATGATTTGAACAAAACATTTTTAACACATAATTAATAGTCTAATAATCCTAAGCAATAAAAACGTACCGGCAAAAACATATTAGAACATTCTTTCAACAAAATACCAAATACAACTTGTTAAATTGTACAGTTTGAATTTTGTTAATAATATTTATCTCAATTTTCCGAAAGATCCAACACTTTTATTATTTGAGTCATGTCTCTCATTTAGGTCAAGTCTTTCTTTTATTTTTGCTTGTTTTTGTAAAAATCGGAGCCTAGCGAAATGGATAGAGAACGAGAGATCGAAAAACGCGCGCTTTTCTCTGCTTCTCTGCTTCGTTGGCGAACCCAGTCAAAGAAAGAATGAGCGTTTTTATGCTTTTTGTCAAATATTCTTTGGGGCTGACAGAAGGTGTAAAACTTATCTGCAACAAAATGCGATGATTAGCAAAAGATATGACTCAGATGAGTTATAACCAGCGACATCGTATCCCATTGTCTGGGGGTACGTGTGTCTTGGATGAGCATTTTTGTAACTTTTGTATTATTTCACTGTCTTCTTTTCGAATTACCTTCAATATTATTTTTTTTATTTTTGTGTAAACAATTGATAAATATTTCTATACACAATCTTCTTCGGTTTTCTCATGCCTGTTGTTTACGATATATAGGACGCGTAATTGGATTTAACAAATAATTCATGTTCTTTTCGTAATCTGGAAGTTCTTTATTTTGTGTTGTTCGGCAAAAGTTGAATAGGTAATTGGCCACATAAGAAGCAGAATCACCGTTATGTGGGTGGTGTTTGATGCAATTAATGCACTTAACAAACGACTTAGCATATGTCGGAGCTAATACGAATTGTGCTAGCACATATTACGTATTGTATAAAGCGTAAGTATTAACTTGTATGAAAGTTTAAATACGTATATTAGATGTACACCTACTAGAACTGTTTTTAGGTTGCTGATTACATAATTTTTTTGAACGGTTTTTATCGCAATATTTTCTTACATTGTAACGTATAAGACATTTTTTAATTGAGTTCTTTGATTTATAGGCAATTGTTCCAACATGATTTTAAATTTTTATATAATGTGTTTATTATAACTTAAATAGCTTTATTAGTAGTAAATAACAAAAATAAAAAAGGGTGTGGTGGCGGCAACCGGGCGAAAAGGGGGAGAAAAAAAACGTTAAGTACAGAAAACCAAGTATAATGTGACCAGTCGAGTTTTACATTCTTTGTCCAACATAACACCAAGTCCAA
This sequence comes from Bursaphelenchus okinawaensis, assembly GCA_904066225.2. Taxonomy (NCBI): domain Eukaryota; kingdom Metazoa; phylum Nematoda; class Chromadorea; order Rhabditida; family Aphelenchoididae; genus Bursaphelenchus; species Bursaphelenchus okinawaensis. The sequence goes on along the minus strand of CAJFCW020000002.1, from coordinate 11,393,442 downwards.
GTTTAATGTTAGCAACGTTCGTGGAGACCAAGTTCTACGGCAACTTTAGAAAACCAATATTTTCTATGGCTAAAAAATTAACACAAGGATTAATTATTAATTGTGAAAATATGATTGTCATTTGTATACGTTAAAATTGAAAAATAACAATCACCTAGTAACTTTTTGTTAGGTTTTCATAACGCTAAAAATTTTAAAGTGATACATTGCAGAGTATTATAAAAATGACAATTGACGGCTCGCTACAGTAGTGTTGTGTATGATAGTTTTTAACAATATAAAATAAAACGTAAAGTTATACCTATAAATATGACAAGAAAAATACCTACCTCATAAACCTACGCGAAAGCGAAGTTTGCTCGTTTAGCAAATGCAAAGTTTCGAGCGCGTTTTGCAAAAGCAAAACGTGCACGTTTATCTACAGGAGTACTGTCAACGTCCACTAATGTCGCTGGGTTTTCTACCGAACGTTTGGCAAAAGCGAAAGATCTGCCGTATGGATAAGGATCGAAACGCTTGGCAAAACCGAAAGATCGGGCGCGTTTTGCAAAAGCAAACGACCGTGCTCGCTTATCCATGCTGTCATCTTCGGCGGACAACTTAAAAACAAAAAGTTGGGCAATAATTAGTTTGATTAATTAAACTAGGAAAGCAAGAAAGTAATAAAAAGTTTTAATAAACTTTGTTATTCATGATAAAGCGTGTCTTTGACACTATGTTTCAGATTATTAAAATAACTGTAAAACATACTTCCTGTGTTAATACCATAACGGCTAGTGATGCGCATACAATTAGACCCAATGTGGAGTGCATTTTGAGTTGTGTCGAGCGGTGCCTGTAATAATTTTGGTATATATTACTTAAAACAAATTGAGATTTTAAACCTGTTGCTTTCTGTGTACGCCATATCAAAAAACCAACTTCACTAACAAAAAATGTATATACCGTATGAAAACGCGATTTTATTCTGTTTTTACGACTCTACTCAAATTGCCAACACAGAAATTGGCTTTAAAACTAGCTTAAACGTAAATGAGATCTAATTCTAAAAATTGCTTGTATTATATTTTTTCCAGAATATATCGCCCATTTTTAAAAGGGTTACATGTTTAAAAAAACTAATACTTTTACCGGTAAAATTGGCTTGAATAAAAGAAAAAAAAATTATTTTTAAAGAAGAACCGCAATGACAAGGACTAGCATTAGTGTTGTACAATATCATAAACGCTAGAAATTATACAGGGAAATATTACGTCAACATACTAAAAGAATATACGTTAAAATAACTTAAATTCTACAATGCAGGTGCAATGTTTAGTTTTTAAATTTGGCTTTGCATGTTTCATTGTAAAACATCTAGTAAAAGAAAAGTTTTAGTCGACCTACACTTTATATATGCACACTGAAAATTAATCGCCAGTAAATAGAAAGAATTATGTCCTTTTAATAATTTTTCTAATATATAAAGCTTACACAATTTTCAAAACCTAAATTTTTTAAGACAATTGAATTTTTACATAAAAGCAAAAAAATATGAGTTAAAAAAACGGTTAGAAATTGGCGGCGTACAATTTTACGACATATAATCTAATGAAAATTGTTCGCTCTCATGAAAAAAATTCAGTTATGTCTTTCCGCGAACACATCCATCACGGTCTATCAGATTTTTGATTACCGTAGGAAAATAAATGTCTTTTACTTTGGCACTAACAAAAAGGTTACATCTAGCATAGGTGAGACTTGGTGCTAGTGATACGAAACAAAACTATGGACATAATTTATAAAATTGTCAAACGAAAAGAAATTTTGTAGCACCCTCTTTAAAACACATTAAGAATATTCTTTTCTCTCAAAGTGCCACTTTTACACATAGAAGAAGAGTTTTGAAAGGGGAGGAGTTAAACTTTGCCAACGGCAAACTACAAAAAATGACGATGCGACTAAGTAATATCATAAAAACAAATTGGATTTGGATCCAATAGCATAGTTAAGTAACCAAATACCTTTAGGATATATTCGTATAGCGTCTTACGAGAAATACATTAACCATATTTGACATACGACCGACATCAAACGTAATAGACAACGTACTTCACGGAAGTTGTAGAGGACTTTATAAGGGCTTTATACCGTAAGTAGTACTAAAAAAGTTTATTGAAAAAAATAAAAATCAGCCCATCCTTAAAATAATTATCAGATTGTTACAAACGTAATGTTCCTTGAAGTTTAGAAACTTAAAAAAGGTTCTTTTGATGAAATTATTACTAATTTTTCAAACTAGTATAAACGATAGTACATGACAAGCAAAGCCGACTAGAATGGGTTCAAAGTAAAAACATCAATATTTTTAAACACAGACAAGACAAAGCAAAACTAGATTACAGTAATCCAGTTTAAAATTAACCCGCGCTTTAGATAGGAAAAGCCTCATTTTAAGTCTGAGAAACACGCAAATGCCTTTGCCAATGTAAAGAAAAGCTCAGAAACCGTTTAACAACAAATGCTCATCTTGGTCATTACGAAAAAATGAAAAACTTTGGTCAAACTATGGGATGCAAAAAACTTAAAAATACAGAACTTGTTTCTTTAGTTTCTTTAAATCTGACTTTCTAGTTTTTTACGTATTCACTAAAGCTATAATACATAAATCTAATCGTAACACTTCAGCTGACCCATTCTCTTTCCTATTGGTCAGTATTTTCAAAATAATAAAATCCAATCTGAAAAACATTTCATATATTATACTTTGTTTATTCACTCGACCAAAAAACACAAATCCGATCGGACAATATCGCCATTTTACGATAGGTAAACAAAAACTGAGAACAAAAGTTGGTGCACGCATTTATAAATTCCATAACATGCCAAGAAAAATAAATACATAAATAACCATCTGAAGATAATAATGCATTGCTTATTTCTTTAATACTAACTAGCATCTGCATAATTCCAAATAAAAAAGTTCTTTTTTTAATACTTACACAATGTCAGTGATTGTTTGTATTTCATTTTTTCAAAAATAGAAAGGCAACGAAATCAATTTTTTTAAAGAAGAAAAGAGAGCAGGTAGCTTCTAATGTTTCATCAGAACACTATGACAGAACCATCCATTTTTGGACGGTGCGTTAATGTAATTTGCTTTCATAGTTACAAATCGTACGCTTAAAATTCTTTTCAGGTTCGTTGCATCTGACAAATTAAATTTGCTCGCATATTACTCTTGGCTTGAAAACATAGCTTTTTAATAAACTTTTTGCTTAGCTACATCTACTTTGTACTAGTTGTAATATTTTCAGAAAAGTTAAATTTTATAAAAAAAAATTGAAAGAACAATGCACCGTGCAACGAAGATTCAACTAAAAGTTAAAAAATGAAAATCATAAAATTTAACTTAAAAATACTCAAGAAATGCAAAGTTGTTATACTCGACATTTGCCTAACATATACGCAGAAGGACGCTTAACTTCCGAAAACTTTGCATCAAAAACAATTTTAGTACGACTGTAAAAACAATTAAATTACAGAGCATAAAAATTGTACGCTTTCATGGTGACAATCAAACTTAACTAACTATGTTTAGCGTTATTGTTAAGCTAGATGTTATGAGTGTGTTTATAGTAATTTAATAAAAACTTTTTAATGTAGTTTTTGCAATAAAATTATACATATGCATATGGCCAAAGCAGTAACGGTAACGATAGCACTTTCAAAAATACAATTAAGCTTTCAAAAATTATTTAAAAAATCAAAAATTTCATTTTAGTTAACTGTGTTGCATCATTTTCACGTTTAGCGGTTGCATTTTCATACAAATTTCTTCATTGTTTTTCATGGGGTCCAACAATGTCGACGATCCCCACATGCCACAAGTTGGGTCAATTATTTGCCACCCAAAGTACCAATTTCAAGTTATACGGTGTTTAGCATCCGGACCTTTTTCTGATGTTTACGTTGTCAAAGACGTCGTAAGCGGTTGTCAATATGCGATGAAAGCCGAAAAACAAGAAGGCAACCTAAGGTTTGTTAAATAGCTTTAATTATAGTTATAAAGTTTCCAAAAAATAGTTAGGTTTTAATATTTTTATTATATTTTTCACTAAATCTTTTTGTCGTCTTCATACTTTAACAATTAATTTTAGACCTGTTTTAAAGCTCGACGTATTCGTACTATCTCAATTAGGTAGCCTACCCGGATTTCCAAACCTCATAGCTGCTTACCGTACGCCTTACTACAAGTTTGCTGTAATGCAACTGGTTGGGCTAGATTTAAATCGGCTTCGTAGAGCAATGCCGGGGAAAAGGTTTACCTTAACCACTGCATTAAAAATTTGCCAGCAAACGTTGAAAAGAATTGAAGCGTTGCATGAATTAGGCTGGCTTTGTCGTGACATTAAAGCCCCAAATTTTGCTATTGGTCTTGGTGACAAAGACGGTGTTGTGTATATGCTTGATTTCGGATTCGCTCGGCGCTACCGGTAATTTTTTACAACTTCAAAATTACAAACTTTAACATAAATGTTTTTTATGAATTTCAACTTTTTAATTTTTTAGTGACAAACATGGTAACCATCTTCCTCCAAGAACGGATGCTCCATTGCTAGGCACGATTCATTACGCTTCCCTGGCTTCGCATATGAATCAAGAACAGTGTCGTAGAGATGACCTGGAAAGCTGGTTGTACATGTCAGTGGAACTATGCTCTGGGCCGTTACCGTGGTCAAAGTTGGACCCCATGAAACATCACAAAATAATTTGCGATTGGAAACAGTTTATTCGTGTTCACGGCCGCGAAAGCTTCTTCAGCAATTGTCCAGAAGAGCTGGATCATATACTTTCAATTATCGACAGTATTTCGTAAGTATAATATTGATTTTTGCGGAATAAATAATTTTTGCATATCAAAATTATAATTTTAGGCGTAAATTATAAATTACTGTTTTCAGTTACACTGACCGTCCTCACTACGAAATGATTGCTTATCAACTTCAGAAAGCTATGGATCGATTGAATTTAGACCCTAAAGCGCCAATGGATTGGCAACGAGATTATCATGTTAAGGAAAAAGCCGAATTTGTTGGAGACCTGGGACAATCCGATGCTGCATCAATTCTGATGCAAGAAGCTAAAAAGCAGGAAGATGCTCAACACAGACTTCTCGACGCAATGCGTGGAGACGAAGAACGTGATGTAAAGACGGCCCGAGAACCACCATCACCAGAGAGAAATTCATTCGTCCGTATGATGACGAGCAGTGACGACACTAAAACTATAGAATACTGAATATTACAATAAAAGATGTAGAGCTGATTGAATATTTTATTCGTATTAACAAGGAAAGTGCCCGACCTGCCCCGCTCTGATTTACTTCAAACTTTTCATAAAGAAAGATCATGTAAATATAAGATGCTCAGCAAAGTACTAAATTTCCAGGAAATCTCGAAAAAATCGAGATTAAAAAATGACATTTTGAATTTTCCGCCATCTTGGCATTGTGTTTCAAGCTTGTAACTTTGGGTACTATTGGTTGTGCAAAGAATTCATATAAAATTTTGAGCTGATTCTGAGCGGGGCAGGTAGGGTACTTTCCTTGTAAATACAGTCCACCTTTAACAAAAGTGAAACACAAAATGTTCACCGAATAGCATTATATTTTTCTACTAATCAAGATTATTTTTGTAATTATAGTAGATAATGCTATTTAATACATCATTCGCAATTTTCATGAATATGTGTTATACAACTCGTCAATTGTCATAATTTGAAATATCCGGAGTTCAAACTGGGTTTTTAGGCTATTTTTCGGGCATTCACCGCGTCTTGCAAGGAAATTATCTTTGGCATTTCGTATTATATATTTTTTAGAAATTTATTTTATACATTTATTTCACAATTTAAATTAAATTAATTTGTTTGGATTGGAAATATAAAAATGTCGTTAGCAAAGTATGGTACAGCACATGAAAATTTAGAAGACGAAAAACGTAAGGAATTTTGTTTTTTAAAGTTATCTAGGAGTTTTCTGGAAGGTTTGTTTTGAGCGTTTTGTACTTTTTACTTTGCTTATTGTTATATTATACATTACTTTCTTTAATTTATTATAAAGTTAAGAGAATTTTAGACACAGCAGTTTCTCGTAAACCGACAGCAGTACAAGATGAGGTTGTTACGGATGAAAAGGGCCGAAGACGATTTCATGGAGCATTTACTGGAGGTTTCTCGGCTGGTTACTTTAACACTGTTGGCTCTAAACATGGTTGGGTACCGCAAACATTTACGTCTAGCAGGACAGAACGTTCGGAGCAGCAGAAACAGTCAATTTATGATTATATGGACGAAGAGGTAAATTTACTTTTTTCATTTCAATTTTAGGTAACGTATTAAACAGACAAATGTGAGTAAATGTGTAAGTTTTACAAAAGGATTTTGTTTGTTGACAGGTTTTATTTGAGTTACATGGCTTATTACTGTATTTGAGAGTTACTGTAATAAAAACACGTATTGGTAATTTTAGGACACTGGCGAATTTGGATTTGCACATCAGAAGATACGCACAAAATCGAATTTTATGTCTCAATTAAGTGAACAGGGTCAATCTTCGTTGGCTTGGGAACGTGCTGGACCTTCGACATCCGGTAATTTGAACGATATTGAGATGAAGCTTGTTTCCACATTTCAAGGTGTTAAGTAAGGAGTTTTTTGTTTTAGTTCTTATAAAACGCATTAAATTTATACGTATAATCAGACGATACTTAAAGTAGGATACTTAAAGTATTTTGTTTATTCTTAAAAATTTTTTTTTATATTTAGTGATTCTATTGGCGTTAAAATATTAAAGAGTATGGGCTGGCGACCGGGAAAAGGTATTGGACCACGAATGAAAAGAAGACAGCTGGAACGTCTAAAAGGTAGCTTTTAAAACTTTTATTTTTAATACATGAAATGTTTTTTGTTAAAAATTATTTTTTAGTGAACGATGCTCATCAACAGGGGATTAAAATGAGGTACGACGAAAAAGATGTAGAAGCAATGGAAGAAATTGCGCCGGAAGCTGAATATGCTCCTGATGATATACCTAAGTTACTTACACAAGCAAACAAAGGGGAGCATGGTATTGGATACATACCGTTGGAACAATCTAACGTGCTGAACGAAAATTTTTTGATGAAAGTTGATGCTTACAAAGAAAAAAGGAAGTCTAAAGGTAATCGTGGTCAGGCTTTTGGAGTTGGCGCTTTTGAGGAGGACGACGATGATATATACACTAGCGAAGATATATCAAAATACGATTTTGCTATTGGAGGAGAGGAAAGTGAAGTGAAAGAAGTCAAACGATGTAAGTTAATATTGCATTTGTTAATAATTTTTGTTTTAGGGATTTTACTTGGCCGGATTTATTTAAAAAACGCCGATTTCTCATAGCGCCATTATCTTTGGTTTATAAACACATTCATTAATGTAATTTTTTAGACGACACTGCTTTTGTTCCTTCAAAAGTTGTAGAACGACAAAAGGTTTACTCTTCACTAGAACCGAGTAAACATTTTGATCAAAAACATCGCCCATCACCAATAATTTTGAAGGATACTGTATCAGAAATCACAACGGCATTTCAAAACTTGAACCCTTTACAAAAAGCTGTGTTTTTAGGGGATAGAAGCGGTTCTGTTTTGGAATTGTTGTCTTCCAGTGATCGTGAAAAATTGAAGTTGCTGACAAAGAAAAGTGAAATCGAAACAAAGTTCAAAAAACCGGTTAGTTCAACGTTATTTATGTAGTATAATGCAAATTTTAAAGCTTTTAAAGGTGAAAACGTTTTTTTTTAAATTTTTTAGGGTTTTGTATAGGATACCTTTAAGCATACTCTTTTTTAATTTCTAGGAAAAAGAAAAACGTGTCGAGCTAGTGCCGTTTGAAGAAGAACCGATGAAAGCACATCGTTTTAAGAAGTTTGTTCATTATTTAAAATCTGGCCATGTAATGCCGACTCCAAATGAAATGACTGTACTAGAGTGGGAAGAAGAGCAAAAAGAGTTTGAAAACCATTTAACGCCAGAACTACGGTCTTTATTACCATCAGTAAGGGATCGACAACAACCATTGGCAAAACTGGAAACAGCTCAGCCGATTGCCGATATGTTGAAGAATAGGTTTCAGGTATTTTTTGGTTATTTTATTGTTAATGCTGCTGATGTGGCTGCGAAATATATTCTTGTATACAGATGAATTTCTACAGTTTTAATTTTTTAATTACTTTATTTTTAGTCAGAAAATTCGACAAAAATTAAAGAAGAACCGACATCACTGATGGACAATAAAAAATTGGCCGTACAACAAAAGCAATTCGGACCTTTAACAAGACAAAAATACACATGGCATCCATCAAAGTATTTAGTAAAGTATTTCAACGTGGAGGATCCATACCCGGATTCACGAGAAGAAGGCTGCCCTGACATTATAAAGAAAAGTTTAACAAAAAGAGATTATTCTCTGGACATGTTGGGCTTACCAAGCACAGAAAAAGAGGTTATAGAAAAAATTGTAAGCTTTTATACTTATACTTGTTTAATTTTTTATAAGACAGCATTTTTAAACGTTTTAAAAAATTGGTTTTAAGGTTTTAAAAAATTGGTTTTAAATTTTTTAACTAAAAGATTGGTTTTTGACTTTTACATTTTTAGAACTCAGATGTTGCTGGCAAACGTAGGTCAAGATGGGACGGAGAAAAAGGAATGGAAGAAAGCAAACCGATGGACAAAACATTTGAGCCTAAGTTACCAGAAACAGAAAAGCCAACATTTTTGCCTCCGCTTTCACTTCTACAAGCTGTATTTGAACAAGTATTTGACGATGATGATTCAGATCAAGAAGTTCACATTATTGAAAATGATGACGTTCGGGGTGCAAACGAAAATAATACATTGGAAAAAGATCCCATTTTTAAACAACGGGAATCTCGTTTCAAAAATGAACCAAGTCTAAGAAATTCTATTGATCGGAAACAAAACCTAGCTGGTACACAAAGGAACTCAGTAGCAGCACAGCACAAAACAAAACATGATGTTGTTTTACTGGACGATCCAATGTCATCCTCAATGTCGAAGCCAGTACATACATCTTTAATTAATCCGGAGACCTCAGAAAGATACATCACAGTTTTAGACCTTGTCGAATCGGACGACGAATATGGCCCAAAGATACCAAATTCATTTGCAGCGCAAAAAACCATAAGTAGTTCGTCTACAGCGGATATAGTCGAATTGCGGTCTTCAGATGGAATTCAATTAAAAAAGAAACGAAGACGAAAAGATTCCTTGGCAGAAGAAACAAAGAACCGAAAGAAACACAAGAAAGAAAAGAGAAAGAAGGAAAAGAAACACAAAAGACATGATTAGTTAGTTTTTTCGATTTATATTGCGTATGGATTAGTCTATTTTTTGTACTGCTGTATCACCAGAATTTTATAAGTTATTTGTGATTTCAACAAAAATCAATAAATAATTTAATTATATTTACAATTACTGTTTCAAAGAGTGATTTTGGTATTACAAAAATGGCCACCACATTAAGTAGCGTCGTTTACGCGCCAATTTGTACCGCTTCAGCTCTTCTTCGTACCCTGGTGGCGGCTGCACGTTAACACACTCGCATGCTTCTTTGACACTAAACTGTTGGTTTAAGCGAACCTCTAAAACCTCTTCCAACCTGCCTGACCCAGGCTCGGCAAACCCATTCAAAATCCGGCAGACGTGGATAAGCAACTCTGTTGTTGTCGATTCGCTTCGGTCGCGTATTTTGTTTTGGATTAGATGGAGAAATGGTTCAAAACGTCGTGAATGTCTTAACGTTGTGTCATATGCGTGTTTTAATTTAGCGGACAACAAAGTATCATTGTTGATAGAAAGCTTTAAGATCGATAAGACGTCTTTACAAGTTGAATTTTCTGTCTTGTTAATCCAATGCCAACCTTTGTAGCGAAACTGGAATAATGGTACAGTTAAAGACCCACTTTTTTACATTGGAAAAATAGTTTGTTACTTACTAATGCGTACACGTTGAAAACATCGCTCAGTTTTCCCCATGATCCAATTTGAATTTCACGGAATGCCACATCGTCTGGGTTTCGCTATAAGTTTTAAAATAAGTTGTAAATTGAAATTTCTTAAAATGCTTTTTTAATAGAAAATTACTTTTACTTCTAATTGCTTTATCCTGGCCTGCTTTACTTAAACTTACTTTGCCAAACCTTGTAATTTCGTCGACCAGCAGTTTGAGTCGGTGAAACGGCTCCAAATATTGTGAAAAATCGCTCTTTAAATTTTCGACCAATTGTTTAACAACTTGTTTAGTGTCAGCCTTAAGAGTTTCCTCTGTTTCAATAAGATCGTTGATGAATTGTGGTGAAGACCCGTTTAAAATTGTGTCGATTTTCGAAACCTTTTCATAAAACCTTCCAATGTCAATAAAGTTTTGTAGTGTTAGGCCGGACACAACATTGGTATTGCCACACTTATTTGGTGATTCTAGTATGTATTTTATATAGTTTGGTGTTGGCATGGTTTTAGTATTGTTGCGTGTCATCGTTTGGTTTTTTTGTAAAACTGGATAGCTATGGTGTTTTAAATCGTCGTTGGTATTTGATAGTAGGTGGATTAGATCCTCAGTATAATTTTCTGAATCGTTCTGTTTTTGGATGCTGTTGAGGGTAGAGTTATTGAAGCTGTCGTCACTTGAAGTTAAGTTGTTAAAGCCATCAGTAAGGGTGGAGTTCGTTAAGTTGTTTTCATTATAATTTTTGTTGTTTGTTACAAAAAAATTACTACTGTTATAATAGACAGAATCGTGGTTAATTTCTTCAGCAGAATTAAAAAAGCTTGTCATAACGTATTCTGTTTTCAAATTGATATTTTCAAGCTGTTGAAATGTTAGGACAAGCCTCATGTCATCTGAATACTCGTCATTTGACAAAATATTTTCAATGTTTTTAAACAATGTTTCAAAGTAGTAAATGTTGTATGTCTTGAAACATTTATCTAGGGCTGATACTAAAGGTATAGTACCATTAGAATCTGCTTTCAGCGCGGTTGGTGCTATGTGCAAAGTTGGCTAAAAATTTCATTTAGTTAAAGTTCATTAATTAGTTAATTAAAGCACAGCAGATTTTTTATAGAATTTAATAAATATTTTTTCAAAGAGTAATAAACTTACATCTAGTGCAATGTTTGCAATTTGAGCAATATAGCCGAAAGCTTGAAGCCAAGGCGGCCCAAACATTATAAAGCTTTTCTTCTTATCTTAAAAATGCTTATTATGTTTGTCCTGAAAAATCCTTGAAAGTTATGGTATTTAACGTAAAAAATAATGATACAACGATAAAAAATTGCTACAAATAGTTTTATGTAAAACGATGAGCATTTCCAAAAGTTAAAAAGCTAATTAAGTTACACGAAACAAAAGTGGTAGTTTGAAAACTTAAATTTGTCATAAGCTAAGAAAATTTAATTTTATTTTCAGCTTGCCTGGGCTTTTTGAACATATTTCCCGGAAAGAACCCTTCTTAAAACTCCCTTCCCGAAATATTTTAAATATATGTACCCTTGCATTTCTCCACTACTCGCCCGTGACTTCTTCGCTAGGGGGTGCAGAAAGTTTGTATTGGTCAGTGACTCCAATGGTCCTGGCGGATATAAATTTCCAGCATATTTTCGTCTTACCTACTGCCAAAGTGAATGCGAAATTTTATAAAATAATACGATTTTTCGTCGTGTTATGCCGACAAAAAACCAAATATAATAATTTGATTACATTGACCAAAACAATCAACAATTAAATTTTCAACCATCAACAAAACAATCAACGATTAAATAGTTAAAAATGACCGACAAGTACCGTAAGAACCGGAAAACCCGCATTTAGAGTAAAAAGTCTGGAAATTTTTAAGACGACACTGTCACAGTGAAAAATGAATATGCTATTTCATCTCAATTTTTCACTTTTTTCAAAAACGCCCTGAGGACAAGAAAGGAATGGCAATAAGAAGCTTTCCAATCTCTAGGGAACTATGGGAAAATTCAGCCGTTTGACAATAATAATGCTAAAAAGTATTTACATTTGGAAAATAATGGCCAGAAATTATTGTAAACAGTGTTTGGACAACAAAATTTAGGTTAGAAGGAGGAGGGAGTAAGAAAAAGTTTTTTTTCAAAATAATCAACCAAAGCAAGTTCTTTCTACGAAATTTTTGACCATATTATCATAGTAAAAAAATTAATTTCCTATGCATTTTCGTAGTTGCCTGCAACTGACATAACTTTAACATATGGCTTCGGGGGTTTAAAACGTTTTTAATTTCGTTCCACTTGACTGGTTTCTTATTCAAATTCCGGAAATTTATTCAAAAGTCATTTTCTTCTGCAGAGACGTATGACATTTTTAAACCATCGACAAAAATTATTGGAAAAAATGAAACATGCTTGAGCGGTAAAAACTTAAAATAGTTGGATTTTTATATTAAAATACTGTTTAATACTGAAGCTCTCCGCTAATTTTTTAAACTAGAACTAATTAATTTACTGTTTTTGGCATTTAACAGAAATAGTCTGTTTGTTATGTAAAAAAATAAGACTTTCTGATACGTAAAATGAATTGGTGGCATTGAAAACGGAAAAAATATCGTGATAGTATAGGGAAACGTATTGAATTAAACAATACTCTAAAAAATGGTTTTTAACTGCCACTTCTCCAAATTCATGCTGCCAAGTATTGACAATTAAGGAAAAAACAACTTTCTCAGATATTTTATGTCATAACAATAAGATATTTTAAAATTGGGCTGGGCCGAAAAATTGGGCCCGACCCAGCCCCTTTACAGGCCTAGTTAAAACTTGTTTTTAAAAAAAAATTTATTTTCCAAAAAACTGCATCATGTTGACATGTTAACATGACAGACAACAACGTAATATTTACAGGATACTCCTACGATTATTTTCATATTTTTTAGTCACATGACTTTTTAGTACAACCTTTTTGAAGAAATGGTCAAAATTTAATAGAAATGTGTACTCTAATAATAAAGGATTTTTGAAGAACAGTTAAACTATAAATAAATTGTAGACAAAATACTTAAAGTGTACTGGCGTTAGTAAACTGATTTTGAGACACAAAAGATGCTGAATGATTTATTAAAAATCCATAAAGTTATGACAGTAATAAGAAACATTCAAAATTGATAAAAATTTTTAAGAATAACAACTTCTAAAAAGATCAATAGCGTTTGATACCGTGTTTGAATGGAATAGCAAATCAATAATTATTGCTAAATAAACTTCTTCAGATACAGAGACCAAAAGAAATCGCGCGACCGTCATACTGTAATCAGTGCATTACATTAAGAACTTTTAAACGGCCATAGAAAGCGAACTCCGTCTAACTTGGCCATACTGACTTTCCACGAACATGTCTTTTGTGACCGTAACCTTAGGCCCAAATATTGACGACATTCAGATTCAGCCAACTCAAAGCTACACGTACAATTAGATTCTGGTGATGGAAATACCAATATATCCTTGATTTGATGACCGTTTTGAGGCAATGCCATTAACGAGTTTTCATTCAACACCAACTCCAACGACGATGTGGGAAAAATGATTTCTCGTTCGCCTAATCGATGCAAATTCCATAGGTTACGGTAAGTAGGACTGGTAGGCCTAAATGGCATTCAACTATATTAAGCATGAAACAACTGATATAATTAGTTCCAATTACTGGTTTACAAAAAATTAAACGAAAAGTTAAAGCTTACTCCAAACCTTGAATACTTGGATAAAACTCGGTATTATCTGGATGTTCATCATCATTGGTGTTGCCAATACTTTTTGTTTTTTCAATCAACTAAAAAATTATTTTTAGTATGTAAAAACTAAAACAAAAAATACTATACGTGACGATTTAAACAAATTATAAAAAAATATACCTACACAAAAAAATTGTACTTAATGGTTAATTCAGACTTAAACTAAAAAACTACCTACATTACTGTTTAGCCCGCCTTCCAACGGTGTGCTCGAACATGACCTCGACGAAGACTCGGAGGGCTGATTTACAACTCGGTTTAGAAATTTTAGTAATTGTTCTGTTGGGTCGGGTTGAGCAGCCTGTTGCAGCCAAGAAGGCTGGTCTAATTTTGGTTCAGTTGAATTCTAAAAACGTCATTAAGTAATAATACAGAAACACAAATTAAGTTGAACATCTAAAAATTGAGTACTTACCAGAATTGCTAATATTGATGATTCTTTATTTGGATTTACATAGCCTTCGGACATCCGTGGTCTGCCTCGAGATCGCTTTGGAATTGACGGGTCCTATAAACACGCGGACATTAATAAGAAAAGAGCATATTTAACTTAAAGATTTCTTGGCAAAATTTTTTTAACACGAAAACCAACCGGCAATGGGCGAATCCGGGGTCGGCCTCGAGGTTTTTTGCAGATCAAATTTTTGTTCCCGATTGGTTTTTGTAAATTGAAATCATGTAAAAGTTTTGAATTTGTCAGAATAGATCTAGCGTCACGCTTATCTGAAGCTGGAGTGCTGGCACCATCTAACGGATGACCATCTAAAGTGCGCGGCCTTCCCCTAGGCCGTTTTGGAACGTTCGGATCCTAAAATGACTCATAAATAACAACTTCTTAATAAAACAGTAATGATAAAGATAAAAACTTACAGGCAGTGGATATTTCCTTGGTCTACCTCTCCTCGTGCTAGAGTTAAAAAAGTTAGCGCTTCGTTTTGCTTCAGTACCAGTAAGAGCTTCTGCAACTATTGGCATCAACGACTCAATGGAAGGTATCGTAGCATCGCACATCTCTTTATTGAAGGTGTTTTGAATGCCCAAATCAGTAAGACTACCTTCACTGTCCCATTGTTGGCTTAACGAATGATCATCTTCTTGTGGTGCTGTATTGCACGACACGCTAGGTCCAAATATTGACGGGTTTAACAACGCTTGTGCCGTTTCAAACTGCTCAGGCTCTTCACTTGAATCACGTTCCACATTTTCTACTTTAATAATTGGCATAGAATCATCTAGGTTTACTGTTTCGGACATGTCAGAGGTATGGTAGAAATACTGTAACAAAAAATTAAAATAAAGTCTACAAATGTCATTCGTTTCATTTCAAATTAGCCTATAACAAACGGAAAGACGTCAGCTCCTTTTATAAAAGCTTTATATATAAAAAAAATTGTTTTAAGTATTGTGCTAAAAATGTTATTCTTATTTTCTAAAAAATCTTTTTATAAATAAATTTTAAAATGACTATTTAAAAATAATAAAGTAACACTAAAAACTTTAAAACAGAACTTTTCGAAAAGACTGCCCTATTTTTAAAGTTAATATCGATTATTTTTTTCAAAATAAATTAAACTTTTTTTGAAAACAAAAACTCCAAAAACAAATTATAAATGATTAAAATAATTTTATTCGCAATAATAAAGTAAGAAAATGCATTAATTTAAAAACTCGAATCGTGTTTTCAATAAAAACGGAATTTTTATTATTTTCAACGAGAAAAAACGTAAATGAACGCAAAAATAAAAGAGAAGAAAAGAATAAACGCTCTTTTTCTTTCCAAAAAATAAAATAAAATTTTTATACGCACAATTTCAGCGGCGAAAAATAATTTATTTGGTAAAATAAACATTTTTTAGTTAAAAATTGATAAAATGTAAAACTTCGTCTTACGGAATACATTTAAAAACTATTGAAATTTTTTTTAAAAAGTACAGTAAAGTTTTCTATAAACAAACACCACATTAAAGTTTTGCATTTGCTTTGTACGGCCACTTTGGAGAGGTAAGAAAATTTTTTTGTTGTTAAGGAAAATTAATGTTTCGATGGACAGTTACTTTTCAGTTGATACAATTTTTTGTTACTGTAGTCTAAGTGTAGTTTTGTGCTTAATTGTAATTTATCCATAGGTGTTTTATGTTTTTAGGCTAATAAATTTTTTAATTTTGCATTTTTTTATAAATTTTAATTTTAAAATGACTTAAGTTGTTTGAGAACTCTAATATGTCAGACAATAATAAATAACATAAATTTTTTTAGTCCATATGTTAGAATATAGTGTCAAGCACTCTTTTTTAACATTTGTCTAACAACCAAATGCTTTGATTAATTTTTTTGATTATTGAGAAATATCGATTACGTTTAAATTGTATTGTATTACATTGTCAAGAATTATTATCGCAAAATTTATAAAATCTGCAAAAGTACCAGTGTTTCAAAAATAACATAAAAATGTACAAGATGTAATTTAAAAGCGGCGTGATTAGCTTACATTTCAAATTTATCACTATGTTTATTACAGTCTAGGAAAAAATTTATGAGTTACTTTTATTAGAGCAAAAACCAGCTCAACAACAATTTTCTTGGAATTTTTAGTTTTTAAAATCTATGCTTTAGTGTTTTAAAATTATAAGTAGCTTTTCCAGAAATATTTCTGGTAACAGTACTTCTGGTTATTTAATTTTTTACTTAATACTTTGATAATTTTTATAGTGGGTTACTTTTTGAAGTTTACGTGCTTTATGAGTGGTTTAAGCGTATAATTAACCGATTAGAGAAAGTCACAAAAGAGGGGTTTAAATATTGTTTTGCATAGAAAAGCAATTACGTTAAGCTCTGAGCTTCTTGTTCCTTAGTTGATGTTTGTATTCTTACGGTAATACTGAGTCAACCGCTGAACGCTATTGCTACTTAATAGCTAGTTAAAAGCAAAATGATCTCGTATATATAAATATGAGTAAGAAGCGTTGTGATCGTAGTTTTAGTTATTGCTGTTAGTTGAGTAAATTAATGCAGTAGACGTTTCAGTAAACTTTGCGCAAAACATGACGTTTGCTTTATGCCAAACTTTTATATATGAAAAAAATTGATTTGGAAACTTATTAAAACCTTAATGTTGTAATTATCAAATAATGACATATAATTTGTATAAATTTCATTTTAATTAACACTTATGTTGGCTTCTGGCCTGTATTACTTTGTATTTTACAACCACGAGTAGTAGTTTAAATTTTTACAACTAATAGTGTTTATTTATCTTTTAGAACGATGATGTAGATTTTTACAGTAAGCAGGAGATTAAATTTTATTCTTTGGCTATATTTCCCATGACTTTGAACATGCGTGTGTAAAAAGTGTTTTGACAAAAAATATTAAACTGAATTGTATGGACTATTCTTTTGTCTTTTAATAGTTTAATAAAAAGTATGCTGTAACATTGACATACAGTAGGCTGTACCAGATGCCGAGAACATTAATACGGCAGAGAGAAAAGGAGGATTTTTGTTAACTGTTATCATGTGGACTGTTTGTTTATAAATTTAAACCTTAATTTATTACAAAATATGTTTTCCAAAATCCGTCTAATTAATTTTGCCAACTTTCAGAATCTTTAGGTGTAACATAGCGTAAAGCATGCAGCTGGGTTTACAAATCGGAAACGGGTTTTCTTGTAACCCTTCTTACAACTCAACGTGATGTGCTCTAATTTTTTGCTATTATATCGTGAGGATATGATTTTAATGCTATAAAACAATGTGTAATATCATGTTCGTATGCTGGGACCTCCCCTTAAGATTGTCTCTGCGTCTACACGTATTACTGATTTTACAATGCGTTATAAATAACCGTCGCGTGTTGAATTCGTATTTAAGTTAATGTACAGGTTGTAGTGGTCGTATTTTGTGGGTGTTTTTGTGTTTTATTCATTCTTAAAACGTAATCGGCAAGCTGGCTTTATATAAAGTAAAATATATAATAGGGGAAGCACATTAGGCTTATGATAGTATAATTAAAAAGTAATTTTAAATTTAAAAATACTTTTTTTTTAATTTTAATAATTTATGTTATTAATTTATTAACTATTACTAATATAAAACGCGTCTGTAAAATTTTATATTTATTTTTATAAAGCTAAAATTATCATATTACAGTAATGGAAGTTTTGCTGTTTCATCCAGAGGTGTACGAACGAAGGTACAATTGTAGCTTTTTTAATCCTAATGACTTAATGCCATTGGAAAAAAGACGCAATATTGGTTTTGGAATGTTGATTGGATTAATTTCTTTTGTTTTTACTGTAAGTTAGCCAAGTATGAAAATACTAAAAAGCATTTCCGATCTATAAAATAAAGTTACATTAACTTGTAGGTACTGTACATTTTTTGTTTTTACGCCTTAACACGCAAGGAGTTGCGTGAAAAAAGTTGTTACAAGATAATGATTATGTTGGGAGTGTATGACATGATTACTCTACCACTGACTGGCATGTTTGCTGCTTATCAAGCCATTTCCGGTATAACGTTTTGCGATTCGCCGCTGTTACAATACTGTATTGGAATGGTGGTTTTGGGTGAGAATTTTGAAACGGGGGTTAGAGGGTTTCTTGGTGTAGTTTACACAGTCTTGTTATTTTCTGCCATTTTAAATGTTTTAAGTTTTAAATGTGTTTTCTTATAGCAGCATGGATCGGTTATTCATGGGGAACGATAATACTAGCATTAAATCGGGTTTTGTTCACAACGCGTGCACGAGAGTATTTTGATGGGCGTTTTATCTACTTATGGCTGGCTGTGCCTCCAATGATTACATTTTTATCCATGTGGTACCTAAATCCAGCCATGTTTATTCCGATGTATGGCGGATACTTGTTCAACCCATACGCTGGACTTTTAGAAATTGGCGATGATACTTGGGTATGTATTTTATTCAGAATTGTGCTAAAAGTTTTAGAAAATTAAAACTTAAAGATATAATGATAACTGTTACAGTATGACAACCCAAAACACACCGCAAGTGACTTTGTTTTTATGGCCGTGTTACCGATGATATATGCTTATTTTTATTTTAAAAACAAGTATTTTTTAAGTAAAGGTGGAGCTGTTTCTTCAACCGGCAACTCAAAACGGGAAAAAAGTGTAAGCTTTATAATTTTAAGCCGTTCAAGTCGTGTTATATAACATATAATACCTGCGACATGATCTGCAACATGAATCATCTTATATTGTGCATATAACAATTGTCTTTGAAGATAATTTTTTTGTTTTACTTTTGTTGATATTTTTAGCTGTTTATTCAATGTGTGCTCATCAGTACGTTAGTGTGTGCAGCAACAGCAGGTTGCACGTTTATGCAAATTGTGCCTATGCCACATTGGTGCATTGCTTTGTCTCACTTTTTGTGGATTTTGGTGCAAGGCAAGTAATTTTAGTACTAAAAAGAACATTACTCAGTTAAATAAATATTAGAAAATAAAAAATATTGAAATTTCGAATTTTTTTACATAAGGTCTTAAATTTCAATTATTCAGGTTGTCCACCAGTCATTTTCTTGACAATGAATCAAACTGTTAAAAACATCTTATGGCGCGGAATTAGCGGAAAGGTTTCATCGACGATGGCTGGTCCAGTATCAAATTCTCATGTTAATTCCAATTCCTTTAACCACCGAAAAGCATCGAACTTTTAATCATTAAGTAATAATGTTTAAATTTAAACATTTTAAAGTAAAATGCAACAAATTTAAAATTTTTATAATAAAGAACAGTTTTATTATAATAAAAATTCTAACTCTATTATAAAAAATCGGTTTTATGTATACATAAAACGAGCAATAATTCATCAAAATAATAACAGTACTTCTAAACAAGGCCGAGTGAGCAGTTTTGTTCGTAAGAGAAGTGGGGTAAAAAGAAAAAAACAATATTTGCAAAAATGAACAAAAAGTCAGAAAAATCGACCGAACAATGTGTACCATCTAATATACACTGTAATATGTGCACTTTTGTATAACATACAAACGTGAGATTCTGAAATACTGTAATAAACTCAATCATAAAAAACAACGGAACCCGCAAAAAGAGAAAAGATATATGTATAAGGTGTGTGAAAACGATCATAGGCTTAACAATTTTGATAGTGGAATTGATTGTAAGTGTTAATAATTGCTAATACGTTAAAATTTTAAAAAATTTAAACCAAAGCTTTTTAAAAATAACGGCTATAAAATATCTAAAAAATTAAAGTAATACAATTTAAAACTGTAAACAATACTATAAATATAAATGTTAATATAAAGTAATTGAAATTGCAGCGGTTTAAGTTAAAGATATGTATAAAGCAAACTTAGTCAAACTGTGATTTCACATCATTAATGTTCCCGTCAAACCAGTGTCCATAAAACTCCAAACTTGGCTTATTACAGTAACCAGACACTTCTTGACCGCCTACTGTAATGTTCTGGAATTTACCACAACAATTGGTAGACGTTTCCGTACTGTTTTGTGTTTGTTCGTAGAAGTTGCGCAAGTAGCATGGAACTTCGAATGAAGTCGTCGTGATTTCTTTTACAGCCGAAACTGTTGCACATACCCCACCAATCAAGCCGACAATAAGTATGAAGGTACAAAAAACGAAAACTTTTTTGTCTGTTCGTTCGACCATTCTAAACTTATATTTTACTATTTTTTAACAATTTTTAATTAACTCAGATCAATTTTAAAATAAAACCCGCTATCCTCTTCTCCACCCCATTCCTCGTGGTTTAAATATAAAATCATAATTAGACAAACGTACTCGGAAAAAGTGCACAACTCTTCTCGGCCAGTTTCCAAAGATTTCTTTTCGTTGGCTTTAATATACAAGTAGAAAATGCTGGGGAATATCACGCATGTCAAGGTCACGGTAGAAGCACCCATCAAATTCAAAACAGGACCAAAATTTGGTACAGTTTCAGCCGTAAAAACAATAGCGGCCATCATAGCTGCTCGGATTGTAATTCTCTTAACTCCAAAGTCTGAAAAATTTTAGTTCATTTGTAACATTTAGTAAATTACGGTATCTTTGATAAAATCTGTAAAAAAATCCTTGCCCTCCTCCCACTCTCAGCAACTTAAATATACAGAAAAATTATATTAACCTACGATGAGGAATGTCGAAAAATTCTTCAGTTTCCTGGTTCAATGGATTAATCATCAAGGTTAGCGTTAAGATACAATGGGCAGCAATCATCATGTTGACAGCTTGTTGAATCCATGAAGTTTGAATAGAAGGAATGATGGAATCACGTAGCGAATCACCGTATGTCAAGTAAGCAATAATTACAACAGGCGCGTAAAATACACAAATTGCTGAAATTATATTATAAAATTTTAAAAAAAAGTTTTACCAATTTTATAAGTTACCTGTATACCCCGCCCCCCCCCCTCCCCTACTATTTAAAATTTTCCCCTACACTACCATAACTTACTTGTAAATGCAACAATTGAACTCTTGGTAAATTGCGACGGCCGTTTCATATCGTGCTGAATAGTCGGAAAAGCCGAATGTCCTCCAAATGTAAACACAACTGTACCAAACGCCACAAACAAGTTGAAGATGTTAAACGTAGGTTCGTGCCGTTCTGGATTACATACTTCGTAGTCGTTTTTGGCTCCGACCATAATCAAACATACGGCAACAACCGTCGACATCATACCGGCAACAATTGCCCACCAAAAATCTTCGGGTGATTTCAAAAATATAATAGGCAATAAAGCGATTCCAAGGATGATAATGATATAACAAAGTCCAGGCACGCCAGGCCAAAACGAGTAGATAAAGTCGTGAATGTTACGAGCGGCTAACAGTAGAAATACTACGCAAATACCAAACTGCGTAATGTTGAGACAAACGGACACAAATGTTCTGAATGTTTTTCATTAAATTTTTAGAAATGTAACTTTAAAAAAAAATTCAGTAATGTTATGTGCTAAAGCCTACCTCACTTTGTGTCCCAAAGCTCTGTAGCCAATCTCAGCGTATGGCTTACGGCAATGCAGCCTGTATTCTGGCCATTTGACCGGCAAATGCTCCCAACTTTTTCCCAAGAAAATGGCGGATGCCGTGCCTACAATTGCCATAATAATGCATAACGTACAGCCGAGTATAAAACCGGACTGTTGTACGGCGGTCGGTAGTGCCACAATCCCACCACCAGCCATATCACCAACCAGAAACAGTGCAGCGACAAACCAGTTCATGCCTTTGTCTTTCACGTACTCTCCGTCAATGATTTGGCCTTTGGCTTCGGGATGTCGCTCATAGTCAATTCCATCTTCAACTGGTTTCTTTTCCAAAGAGTTGGAGGAGAGGTTGGGTGCACTAAAAATTTCCGAACGTTGTTAAAAAAGGATACATAGTTTTAACATTATTGAAAACAGTTAGTTTTTTTGCACTTTATATAATATTTTTACAAAATCAAAAATTTTAAAAAATCTAAACAAACTAATCATATTAAGCTTCAAAACAATACAATTTACTTACAAGTTATTTATCGTGTCCTTCTTTGTCATTTTGTCACCCTGAAAAGTTTTTAAATACAGCAGCAGATCTAAACGTTTTTCAAAACACGTATATTGGCGTCTATTATACTTTATAGAATAATTTAAAAAATCTTTGAACTAAGAATTTAAGACCATTTGAGATCAAAACGCTTTTTTATGTTGTTTATTAAAATTTTAATTGTATAAATAGTGAAGGATTGCATTAAATGACTAAAAATACTTTTGACGCAAATCGGCCGACTTGTTTTTGTAATTTTACAAAAAAAATATTTCCGGCCTAGAATAAATGCAAAACATTAAAAAGAAGCCTAGGACTGTATAGAAACTTTTAATTTTGTGCATAAAGTCTAAGTAAGAAGAAATATTTGTCAAAAAAGTTCTATCATAATGCAGTGAGACTTCTGTATACCAAATCGCTTGGGGCTTTAAAAAATGTTCGTTATACCGGCTTTTCGTTGTAGATGCGGTAGTTACACTGTATTAAGAAACAAATCGAGTGCAAAAAAATATAATAACAAGTAGTATAATATATTGCACGAACAAATGAAACATAATAAAACAAAAGAGACAATGACCGCTTCCCCTTCCCAAATGACCGCTCATACTTTGAGGGCCAAAACTTGAAGTGATTTATTTGCTGTCGGTTTATCCCGGACTTGTGCGTTTATAACATAAACTATTATTTTTCTTATTCTGTTTTCTTTAATATATTCTTTTTATTTTTAGATGGTTTTCAACACAACCTCAAAAAATTATTAAAACTCAATAATACAGTTATTTTTTTATAAAACTTACTATGTTTTCAATGCCATGCTTGCAAAATCACCCCTGCGTGTTTTTATGCGTTTTAAATTTGAAAAAAATCTTTTTGAATTTTGTTTCAAGCAGAACAAAAATCCAGAACGTCCGGAATGAAAGCCATTAATTCAGCTGCGGTGACGTTCCAAGGCCGTTCCCAGCGTTCGGTTGCATATATATTTTCAATTAAATTTCATAAATTTTAATGCTTAAAACATTATAAGTATGATGCAACAACTTTTAAAAACCAATTTAAGGCTAGGGCAAACCCTAATGTTTTTATCATATTCGCATGCTACCTTAAAGCAAGTGTTTCGCTTTATAAAATTTAAAACACCCTGCCCCCCCCTACGGGTAAATAGTTGGCCAAAATAGAAACCGAATATAAGTTTGCAAGATAAAAAGCAAAATAAGAAAACGTTAAGTTGCAATAAAGTCACAAAAAACGTTTGTAATAATAAATTATCCAGCAGTAATTAACTATAGTAATTAAAAGCCCCATATTTTTGAAAGTTAATGTTCACATGACTCCCCGAGTAACCCTTCTTGTAAAATATAACAAAATTTCTAATAGTTTAGCAATTAGTAGTTGAGCTGAAATTTTCAACTGTTACAACTGTGTCTCATTAGAAGTTCATTATGCTATCAAGATACTTTAAAATTAACCAGTATATTTTTAGTAAATAAAGTCTTTTTAAAAAATAAACATTTTGAAAGATTATTAAAAAATCAAAAAATTTTTTAAATTTATATGTAAAAATAGAAAATCATTCAAAAAATCACATGATTTACGTATTTCATATAGATTTATAAAACTTGGTACGGCTTTGCATACATGAATTCATTATTCTGTAGAGGTAACATAAAGCGATTGTGAAAAAATACAAAATCAAAGTTTTTGAGCTACGGAAAAAGTTCTAATTAAAATTTTTCAATTGATAAACCGTTATTTGATAACAAGGATCCGCCTGTTTAGAAATAATTAAAAGTTTAAAAGTGTATCTTACATAAAATACATTACGTACGCGTAAAAGCAAAAAAAAACAAAGCTCACAGTTTATATTACTTACCAACTCTACCATTCAATACAATGTAAAATATCATGACAGAAAGACTACGAAGAAAGTCAATTATTTTTTAGCCCCTAACAGCCCTAAACCAAGGTATTAAACAGCTCAACTCAAAATTTCAAAAACTAAAAGATTTCGTATGTTTTTTCAAACAAACCACACCGCAAATAGTTGACAGAACACGTAGTTATGTTTATCTTTTATTGTTAACCTCTTGACAATTCAAAAAACTTTGCAATAAGCTCCGGAATTTCTCACCACCAACATTATACCAATGTACTAAACTACAAAAACTCACAATGTTTCGAACTTAAAATATCAAGTTTAAACGCTTGCATCAGAAATAAAACTTGAACAAGTATTTCCATAATTTAGATTTGACAATATAAACTTTCAGGTACATACGGGCGCTGTTGATCGGAAGACAGTTTTTCCATAAAAATTACATAAAAAACAAGTTAAAGAAAGCAAGTATGATTCAAAACTAGGAAAACATCAAGTTTGCAAAAACTTTTGAAAATGTGATTTCTCATCTCTAACAAATGATTACCCAACCCTAACATCACATATGAAAACAGGATTATTACGTGAAATCCGCGCGAGCCTCTGTTTTGTTGTTTAATAGCAAATATGTTTTCTAGAATAAGGTTAAACAGACCGAGCATTTTTAAGTGCATCTAAAAATATCGTCCAAAGACATACCGTAAGCTTACAAATAGTGTTCCTAAGTTACTGTAACAATTAAAATATTTTCAAAAGTCTATCGAACAGCAATTCGTAGAAAAGTTTTTACAAGGAGTTATAGAGACCTACTTATTGTAATGTGTCAAGAACATCATGAAAATCTAAAAAATTGTAACGAACGGACATACTTTTCATATCACGTAAGATCTAAACTGATAAAAGTATGTTCCAAAAATCATCAAATTTTAATCATACAAGAATTACAACTACTGATAAGCTGCTATTGTCTTTTTAGAAAATAATCATTTTTTGCGTCAGCCGTTTTGATGGAATTTTGATTTAAGGATAGTCAAAATTTTTGGTAACTTCTTGTTCCGATCTAATTACAGTATTGGCAAACCCTTTATAATTAAATCTATTCGCTGAATTAAAAAACTCTTTTCCGTTCTAACTACCATCTTATAATCTTTTTCCGTGAAGGAATGATCAAAAGTGGAAATAAAATGAAAAAAAAAATAGCAAAAGAAGTAAGTTAGATCCGTGAATAAAATTGAAAATGGCCAAAGCCCGATCGTTTTTCTTTCTGCCGCCCCAAAATTTATTCAACAGACAAAAAAATTGATCTGAATGTTTTGCGCGCATAAGAATGAGTAATTTCAAATAATAGTTTTAGCCCTATTGAAATAGTAGCCATATTGACACATTTGGATAGTAAATTCAGATATAAGAATTGCAATAAAAATTTAGCGGAGCAATTACAAAAGGTTTTTCTAGAAACAGAATATCTCCATCAACACCACCGAAAAAATTGACACACCCCGTTTTTTATCATGTAATTTGCAAAAGAATATAAAAATATAAAAAGCAACTTGTAGTCGTTTTTAGAGTTAAAAAATTTTCCTTTATGAAAAAAACTTTCTATTAGCCTTTTTAGTAATAGTAGACAAAAAACACTTTCAATTTTTCACATTCTATTTGGTTCTTCAACTAATTCTGCGCTTCTTTTCAAGGCAAATTTTTGTGGTTGGGGGCGCAGAATTATTTGAAAAAACTAACACTACACGCTCTCTAACAACTTCTTACGGCCAGACTTTAAAGTCCTAGCGCAAAAAAAAACATAATTTTTAAATTTTGATCGTTCTAGAAGATTGCGATAGATATCTCTATTGTTTACGTCTAGGCCGAAAAAATGAGAGTTGATTCATTAAAAATAAAGTTTTTATAACACTTTTGAATGTAAAAGTTATTTTCAAAACGTTCTTACACAAAAAAGCTCAAAATAAGCATAACTTACAAATAGTCCAAAAAGAAAAGCAGCAATTATTTTAAAAAGTCTACTTAAATGTCGCACATCCGACAAGTTCGCACATAACTAAAATAATAATTACTTTAGCTTTAGGTTATTTTTAAAATTAAAAGTTGTACTTTTTAAAATTGATTTAAAAAATTTTAAATAATTTTTATACAAGCTTTTGAAGATTTACAATGTTAATTTATCAATAGTGCAGTAAAAAATTTGTTGAGTACTAATAAAAGTTTTAAAATAATTAATAAGTAAAATTTTTAAATAGATTTGCATTTTTTGTTTGTTACATATTTTTGCTGTCATAACTTTAGGTATGAAGAGTCAGAAGCCACAATAAATTCAATATTTGCTTTATGAAATTGTGTAACGTCACACATTCAAAAGTCGTATTATACTACTAATACAAAGTAACTAACATGGGATTACCACCAGATTACCTTATTTTGTTCAAAATGCGTTTTCTGTTTTACTTTTCTATTTCGTTATAATATTTTCCTTTTTAAAAATATGTAAATTTTTGAACATATTTATAAATATTTTGTACATATTTCAATTTGACAATTTTTTTAATTATTTTTAAATTTTTATCGTATTTAAAATAAAAAACACAGTTTTACATCTCAATTTAAATAATTTCTTAATGTTTTTATACGTTATACCGTATTGCACAGAGTTGTGCTTAAAAATACTGACTGGCACGATCCGGCACTGCCTACAATTTCACTGTAAGGCTAGTACGAGACGATATAAAATATTGTAACATGTAACTGCACAAATTCAAACTACAATATTACTGTACAAAATTAAAATATTTCAAAATACTTTTTAAAAACTTTAAAAAATTTGCAAAAAATTTAAAATTTTAAGTGTCTTGTTTGTCAGCATAATGTAGATTATAATGAAACTACAAACGTTGACTATTTTTAAAGCGTTTTTCAAAAATGTACAATTTATTGTATTTTCAACAAGTTAGAATAAAGAATTGTAATTAATTGTAGTGTTAAATTTGATATTTTAATGATGTTTTACGTAGTTTAGAAATGTCACTTTAGTGTTACACTTAATTTATTTGTATTTAAAATTTACTTAAACCCTATATTGGAAATAGATCAGATAACAAAGTGAACACCTACAGAGGTTTGTCGATCTTGATGGCAACATATTTATATTATTGTAGAATTGGAAAAGACTGTTTCTTGCGTATACAATAAAGTTTTATGAGAACCGATATATTTTTTCCCTAAGTTCTTATAAGTTTCAATTTTTGCAGCAAACTGTTTTTCATAATATTACATAGTGCATAAAATTAAATTATTGCACGTGCGCTACTGAGTAGCTATTATAGTCATATATAACTATTTCCACTATGAAGTCTTATTTTTACATACTCTTGCGTTTTCGAATTTACTTACTTTAAGATTACAGTATATTTGTTTGTAAAGCAAAACCGAATATTTGCTGGTTGTATTATGCATAACATGACGTAGAAAGTTGATGGCTTAAAAAGACCAAGTAAGAATTTTGAGAGAAGCTAGTAATAACACATTTACGCTGAAAAAGCAGTAAACACACCTTTCTCTTTTCAGTGGGTTAAATTCAAAAATTTCTTAATTACGCATACTTAATGCACAATTTTAGACTTTTGGTTTTAAAAATTTCTAAATGTTTTAACAGGTATGTCGTTTAAATATAAAGTTACATACTTTTGATACTTATTTTATGGTTTGATATAGTTTACAATAAAGATTTTTTTAAATGGCAGAAAGGGGAGAAGGAGGTAAAATATTAGGGGCCAGTTAGTATCAAAATTTCTTACAGACAAAATTTAAAAAAAAACAAGATGCATTTAGTGCAAAAATCACGGTACTGCGGAGAGGATGTTTTTTAACCATTTTACCATGAATTTTTTTTGCATTTACCTATTTTTTTCTTAAGATAATAAAAAAATGTGGATAAGAACTCGTTTTTTTAAAAAATAAAAAATTACAACGTAAACTAGCCAAAAAAATTTTTTGTTACTTTTCGATCGTAGTATTGTATAATGTGTTTACTTACATTTACGTCAAAGGCCTTGTTATCATGACCAAAGTTGTAGTTTCACGGCAGCGGAGCTACGAAAAGTAATCGATACAATAGGCGGTGCTCCTATGACTTTATGGTGTTAAAAAATGGGCGTTGTAAACTGTTCGAATTTTTCTGTTGTCATTTTAAATAGCCGGTTTTTTGTATCAATGTTCTTTATTGCAACATGGTTGTTGTAGCGTATTTTTATCTTTTTGACAAACTAAATATACATTTTTAAACACATTAAAACTATAAAAATTTTAGATGACTTCGTACCACTCGTCAGACTCAAAACATATCCAATTAACAAAAACACAAGCCAAGTACGCTACTCCAACGGCCAACAGTGATTTGGAATACAACTCCAGCAAGGGCACCAAATATACAGTTGATTTTGGTGATGCGGATCGAACATTTTCAGTAAGCGTAAAATGATTATTATTAGAAAAAGTAGATAAATTTTAAATTTTAGGTTAAAATCTAAAAAAAAATAATCTTTAAAGATTATATTTAGACTTTCATGTTTTTTTAGTTCGAAGCAACTAAACAGCCGGATTCTACAGAAGATCTTAGTTTGTTAAACACTTCTTACATGTTAATGCCACCATTGCACAGCCGTACTCCATCTCCCAGTTCGCAATACTTTCTGTAAGTTTTTTTAAATAAGTGAAATTTACTAACTACATTAGATAAAAAATTGAAATCATTCATGTATATTTGGCCACATATCAAAACAGTTTTCATGTACATTTGGCCACATATCAAAAAAATGATTTTTACACTTTTAAAGAGCATTTCAACATACATAAATTGTGTTATGCGCATTGTTTGTATTTATGCGTGTTTTTACTCACGCAAGGTACACATGTGGCCGTTAATATTCTTAATTAATTTTACTTTTAAACCGTTCTTTTAACTTTTGGATAACTAATCTTGTAAATGTGTTATATATTGGGATTAAATAAGAATTAAGTAAATTTGAGCTTGTCATTTATATTTAAATCTGAATATTTCAGGGGCATGCATATGTCTATTACATCTATATGCATAAATCCGGGTATTATATATGTATCTATATGTATTTTTGAGTAATTAATGTAGGTAAACGTAAATTTTGAGGCTGAGATGTAACAGTTCTTTTATATAATAAATGCGATGATTTCACTGGTTTTTATTGCGGGGAGAGGGGGGGGTATACAATTTCTTACATTTCTTATCATACTCATTTGTGTCTTTTTTAAGAATTATATTGTATTTATATTGCTCTTGACATTGACGTAGCTGCACTTTTCTCGATATTAAAGTAGTTGATATTAATTTTTCTGATAATTTGTTTACTACTTTTCTGTTGGACGCACACAACTACGATTTTATCAGATAGAACTTCTAAAACAAAAAACCGTACAACAATTTACATATTTTTTTCAAAAATACTTTTAAAACTTATTTTATATATATACATTCTTAACCTCTATTCAAATTAAACCACGATGACATGTAATTAGAATATAAAGGAACGAAAGCAATGGAGATGGAAAATATTTAATAAATTTAAAACTTTCAGTGATTCGCCATCTAACTGTTCTTCCGTTCCATTTTCGAACCGAGAATTTCAACCGACTACATCGACACACACTCCAGCGGTCGGGACAATAATGAGTATTAGTGAAAAGTTGCGGTCGCTAGTCAGTCGTCGTGACAATAATAGTTTGAGCCATAGGCGCGGTTCCGACAACTTCAGTAAATTTTCCAAAATTGGGGGTGAGGTGAGCCAATTTTTAAGTTATTGAACTTAAATTTGTCTTATTGAGTCTAAAAAGCTGTGTTGATTTTACATTAAGGTCTTAAAATTTTAGAACAATATTAAAACGCAATTTCTTCAGGAGATGTTGGCCGATCCGTCGACCAGTGCCAATCAAACGGACAAACAACAAGACAGACCACAGATATCATTGTTTACCGAGGTTTACGACGGAACACAGCCTAGCTCGTTGTTTGAGCGTTCTCGCACCAGCTTGAAGAACAACAACCAGCCACAGACGACGAAAAGTGCTGATGAAACCAGTTCCACTGCGCAGCCTAGTCCCCGTCCGACCTCCCGGATGCGCTCAAGTTCAGAGGTTAAATTTCCAAGACGGCAAGACGTTTACATCAACAAAACCGACGAATAATGTTTCAATTTTGTTAATTTAAATAATTTTAAAAAAGAATACCGATTTATCCTTTAGCTAACTTAATGTTTTTTTAATTCTTGAAATTTATATCATTTATTAAAATTAAGACTTTTTTTTGTCTAATTGTATTCAAATTTGATTACTTAATAAATTTTTTATCACAAGACTACTAACCTGTTTTCAAAACTTTAAAACAGCGTAATTTACAATGCCGTCGTAGCAGAAGCCTTTACGGCAAAGATAAAATACAGAATTCCGTTGCCCTAACGTATTTACGGCCGACAACGCCTGCGGGCACAGTTTTGACCGTGCATTTTTTTATAAAACAGACCGCCTGAAGGCGATTGGCTTTGGAAGCGCGCAAAAATGAGAAAATTGGGAAATCCGCCTCAGGGAACATAATTGGACGAGATATGTTAGTTTGAGCCCTCAGGGCATGGCTGCTGACACAAACTTCGACTTGGCCGTTGTTTTTCGCAAGATTTGCCGTTAAGAGTTCTGATTCCAGTTTTTGAATGTGCAAGTAAGAAATTATCACAGTTGCTTGCTAATGTTACTCCCGACAAAAACGACAATTTCAAAATTGAAGTAAGTTTAAATGTATATTTAGTATTGCTTACTTTTAGCTTGTAAAGCTACGACCAATGAAAACTGGACTTATTGGAGGTTGCCGCAAGTGCGGACAAACATTTACCGATCGCTTGGAGTTTATTCATCATATAGTCGACCATTTTCCGACTGTTTTTTACACTTTTGAAAGTTTGGACAAGACGGACTCAACACAACTGCTAAAAAAGGACGTCGAAATTAGTACAACAAATTCGATTAGAAAAGAAGGTATTAACGTGGCACATTCAAGCAGAAAAGAAGATGATTGCACAGCCCATTCATCAAGAAAATACAGTAATAGTAAGACAATTTCCACAAGTAACGCTGCAAACAAATCAATAATAAAAGTTGAAAACGTAAAAGACGACACAGATGAAGATCTACCGTACTACATGTGCCCACATTGTTGTTTAACATTTTTAGAAACCCACTGTTTTGAAGATCATTTGGCAACACACGTTAATGGGGTAAAAAAGTGTTAAGACTTTTTAAGCTATACTGGAGATCTTTTATATAATTATATTTGATGTTGCTTTATTATATCAATTAAATTTAGAATCTGGAAGAGTCAAAAAACGCATGTGACATATGTGGATTACAATGCAACAACAAGTACCTCTTAAGCGAACACAAACAGATGCACTCTAAAAAGTGCGACATGTGTAATGAAGTAAGACATTACACATTAAATAAAAAATTATATGATAATTAAGAAAAAAAATTCAGTTTTTGCATATTAGTTAAAAATATATTCACGGCTTTTCTAAATATATAAAAATTTTAGGTTTTCACTACACTATTTGATTTAAATTTGCATATTGGCGAACACCTGGACTATCCCTATAATTGTAAAGATTGTGGCAAATGCTTTCCAACGCGCAAGTCATTGGCTGAACATAACAAGATTCACAGAATCGTTGAAAATCTAGAAGAAGCCGAAGAAATAAAACCTCATAGCTCCAAAAGTTTAAATCTTTCCATAAGTCATGGCGGTTGTAGCAACCGAACCAGAAAGGTAAGTAGGATAGGATAAAGTAGGGTGGTATATTGTAGGGTAGAGAATGGTATTAGGTATATAATTAAAATGCGGCATATCTCTGGTGTTTTTTCAAGAGTTAACATACAAAACTTTGTTTACAGTTCTGTGATTATTAATATAATACATTTTATTAATATTTAAGTTAAAAAACACGTCAAAACAGGATCAATGCAACCGACCGGAAAGTTTGTTAAATTCCAATTTGTATTTTAAATCATTGTCGAAAGAACCATGTCGGAAACGTCGTTCTCGTGCTGCGAAAGCTATGAAAACTGTTGGCAAACCCGACTCAATCAGCAATAACACGTTTGAAATGATGGTCAGCTTGTCCAACAAACTGTTCCAGCAATTAATGGAACATGATGAAAATGCGGTATGAAGTCTTGCAATTTGCTAATTATATTATTCTTTACATACTGTTAAAACGCGTCATTATTTGTTCATTTTTAAACTTTAAAAAGTATACATGTAACTGTTTTACAGCAGAACATACTACATTTATTGGTCGGCAAAACCAAAAATACTAACTATACTGAAAAGTAAATTCTTCTTGCGGTTTTAATTACTTCTTATTCACTTTAATAAATAAGCTTTTAAATTTTGTGACGGTATTAAGACGTTAAACAAAACATGAAGATGTTTTAATAAAAAATATAGCATAAGTATGGCAAAGTTATAGAATATGTAAATCCTAACCATTAATAAATGAAAAATAAAGTTTTAAAGCAGATAACCTTTTAGTAACCCGAAACATTGTCACTATTATGTTTACTGCATTAATCAACAATAATATTAAACACGATTAGTAAATAGAGCAATCAAATGAAAATAAAATTAAAAAGCTAGTTAATTTTTTAAAATTGATTTAAAATAATATAAATCCTGTATTAAATTCAAAATTAATTACAATGTGAGTTGTTGGGTTAGCTCTTGACCTCCTCAAGTTGACGAAGGCAAAATTCCGCTTCGTAATCCGAAAATTCTAGGCTGACACGTCGGTGCATTTGGGCTTCTGATTCGTTAATCGAGTAAAAATCGATGCTAAAACTTCTTTATTTAGTTTCAAACAGTCTTGAAAATAAAACAATTGAACTTACTCCTATCCTAAGGCAAATAACCCTAAGTCTACTAATATAAAACCTGCAAACCCTAAGCTTAAAAAGCCTATCCTATGCACACAAAACTATATAGTACAAGATTACACAAATTAATGTTACGTTACCTAATATTGACTTTATAATTTAATAGCCTTAGAGAAATTGTCAGAAAATTTGTTGCGTAACTCTTATTGTGTAATATTTACAATTTTACGCAAAATTTGCCTCGATGTAAAACGACCCAACAAATTACTGCGAGTGCTGGGGTTTGTTCAATTTTTCTGTGCGGGACTAATTTTTATCTGCCATATTTTACGAGTATATAAACCTATCTCCGCTTATACGAAGCATCATTAGTACCCTTACTGTAGCGAGGCTTAAACCTGAGCCTCATAAGCCTAAGCTAAATAAAGCTAAGCCTAAAACCCTGTGTCTAAAAGGCCTAGCCTAAACAACCTGGCCTGATAAGTGTAATCCTCCTAATAGGCTTAAAAATAATAAGTCTAACAAGCACAAGTTCTTTTCCAAAAGTTCAGTTAAATATCATTTCTTTTATAGTAGAATTTGCAGAAATTTGAGAAGTCAGCCCCCTAGGGGTCAGCAATAATTAATACATGAACTATATATATTATCGTCTATATTATTTTTGTTTAAATGTATTAATAGATGCAATAAACAAACAAATAAATAAAGTAAGCGCTGCAATTTGCATTTTTTTGCTGTGCGAAGCCACTTTGGCTCATGTTGTGGGTATATAAACCCTAGCTCTGCGATTATAAATCATTATTATTCATTTTACTACCTACGCGGAACAATTGGCCAATGTCTAACAACTGTGACAAAAAAATGCGTAAAGGAAAAGTTGTTTGACTATACCTTTGCCCATCCTTGATTAACTCCATGAGATCCCATGTGCTCAGAGGTTGTACTCTGTCCTCTATACAAGCTCGTTCATAAGCTCGATAAATCCTTGTGAAATCGACCGCTTCTAGTCCCGTTGCTTTCAAACTGCGTACGACGGCTTTAAACAGCCGCAACTCGTCTGGATTGAAACTTCTGACCAACTGCATTCGGTAGGTTTCTCTTGCATCAACAATGCATTGATGTACATCTTCCATCAAAATCTGCTCGCGGTTCTTTTCTATAGCCAAATCAATTGCCATTTTGATAATTTCAAAAGATTTTCGTATGTCTCCACTCATGTTGGCCACCTGAACCCCTTGATTAGTAGTTTTTTTTTGCCAAAAAAAATGAAATTTTAAGTAAGGCCGTGACAAAAACCTAAACCGATTGCTTAAAAAATACTTTTAATTGAAAAAATAACAACTTTTTTCCCATTATAAATATAAAAAGCCTACCTTCATAGAACAAAACTTCAACGCATCCTTGTGAATCCTGTCTCCGAACATTTCTAACTTGGTCATCAAAATCTCATTAATCTGTTTATGATCATAAGGATGAAAATGTATCATATTCGTACCTAATCTGCTTTGAATACGTTTGTCTAAAGCGCGTTGAGGCAAGTCAAACGTATTCGATATGGCAATAATATTCACACGGCTTTCAGGAATCGAACACCAATTAAAAATGTTGTATAGCACAGTCTGCTTGTTGCTCAACAAAAAATCCATCTAAAAATGCATTTTATATAAACAATAAATTTACGAAAAGAGAACTAATTAACAAGAAAATTTTAGTCCTACCCCCCACTATATAATAAAGATATACAATAGACATCAGTTTAAAACGGCACCTCGTCTACCAATACAATAGTCGGAAGTCGATCTTTGTCTTCCATTCCCAATAATGCGGCCAATTTCAGTTTGGCTGTTTTCTGTGACAGTTTAGCCGCCTTCTGTGATTCGGCCGATCCATCATTAGTCAAAGCTTTATAAAAATGAATGTAAACTTCTTCAGGACGAACCATTTGTCCAGCATTCAAGTGCACAAATGCAAACTTTTTCTTCAGTTTTTGCATTTTTTGAATCACATGGAGCGTACAGGACGTCTTTCCCGTACCCGGTGCTCCTCCTGTAACAAGAATTATAAAAACCCCTTCAAACAATTCTCAGCGTCCTAAAAATACTTAGCCTTCCCCTAAATTTTAAAATATTATTGCCCTTTAAAAATCATACCCAAATATAAAGCACTTGAAATCGAATGGGGACGAATAGCTTCTTCACAGAACGCCCGAATCTGTTTAATTTCGTTTTTTCGTTGTTTCATTTCCGTTGGTACTGTATCGCTCCACAGCAATTTTCTCGCGTCTTCCAACCCCAACGATGAGACAGAAACATTTAACGATTGATCCAAATTCAGTTTTTGCATATTCTCTTGTAAAGTGTTGTACATTTTTCGTCGCGGTGACTTAAAAGGTGATTTTTCGGGACTTTTATTCCATTTTGACGGTGTACGTTTAGGAGTGCGTGGACTAGCGGATGGTGTACGACTAAGGCGAGATTGTTTTGGTGGCGTGTGATTTTCATAATCTGTGAAATATATTGGTCTAATTAATCACACAACTTTTAAAAATTTAGAAAATGTTAACGAGTATCTAAAAATCGTAAAATTAAAAATGTTTAATTTACCTGAATCGTCGCTTAACTTTTCCTCAAAAGAAATGTCAGGGTTCTTTCTTTTCTTTTTCGGAGTTGAATTTGTAACTTTTGGAGCCCGTAACTTTTCTAAAAACATTACAATCACCTAAGTACCATAGAATTATAACGATATCTTACGTGAACTTATCTTCAAATTCAAAAAGTGCTAATTGTCCTTACTTGAAGCCTGTTCATCAACTTTTCCTGCTTGCCTTGTCGTTACCATTATGTGTTACAAACGGCCAGAAAATTCAAAACGTTAACTTTATAAAATAACGGAAACAAAACGTTAAATTTATTTAAGAAAACTATTTTCTTTTACATTTTTTATTTATAAATTTATTTCCCGCTTAGAAACTGCAGCTTGCGGAGCCGAAATATACCCACTTTAAAGTGAGGGCGCGACCGAAAGAGCGAAAAAATAATGAAAAATTCTGGAAATCCCAAGATTTTTATGGAAGTATTTCAACTGTTTAGCACTACCTCATAAAGGTGTTTGAACTTTGTGGTACTATTCGAACAAAAACATATTTAAAGTTATGTTTTCTTTACGTAGTCTTAACCGTTCTATACAGTTTTGTAACAATTTTGCTGTGAATGGACTGCATCGAACCACAATTCCGTTAATAAACAGCGATTTTGCTCGTAGGTTTTATGTTAAAATTACGTTCTTTTTTCTTCTAAAATATAAATGTAGTTCCATTATTTAGTTTAAATTCTTCAAATATTAAAGATCTTTTTTTTTAAGTTATTTGATTGCAGAGAAACGCCTGTTTGCGACGAAAGGTTCCAAAAAATTACTACGATATTTTGGGTATACAGTCAACGGCTAAGGAGAGTGAAGTGAAGTCAGCTTATCTTAAAGTGAGTTATTTTTGTAACTTATTTATTTTTTAGTTAGCGAAAAAGTACCATCCTGATGTTTGCAAAGAAAAAGATGCTAGCACAAAGTTTCAAGAAGTATCGGAAGCTTATGAAGTATTGAGCGATAAACAGAAACGACGAGATTATGACGCGTTTCGTTCTTCTGGCGGTGGTTTTGGTGGTCGACAAGGTATGACTAAATTTAACTTTTATGGATTTAGGAAAAAGTCTTATAAAGTTTCGTATTAAAATAGTGTAGTATTGTAAAAGCGATCATCTAGTAAAGTATAAGCGTTATTTTTTAACGACGGAATTTTCAGGATTTGATTCACGAGGAGCTCAGCAACAGTGGGATTACCGCTCAACTCGATCTGCTGAAGACATCTTTAGCGAGTTTTTCAGTGGCGGATTTGGGAACGATTTTGCGGGGTCTTCTTATGGGTTTGAAGCATCACAACAAATTTTAGTTAAAGTATCATTTGAAGAAGCAGCAAGAGGTGTACAGAAAACTGTAAACGTGAATGCTGTTGATACATGTGGTATGTGCAACGGTGGTGGATGTGCTTTGGGTAAAACAAAAGTAAGATTTTATTGCTTAAGTTTAACAACGAAATATATTTTGTAAAATTTTTTGTCTTATCTTGAATTTTAGGTAACATGTCCATATTGTAATGGAACAGGTTTCCAAACAAAGAACTTGAGTGGGTTTGTTCTAAATCATGCTTGTCAATACTGCCGAGGAGAAGGTAAATACAACAAAGATCCATGCCAAACTTGCAGCGGCACTGGAAAAACCATTGTGAATAAGAAGGTCAGCGTCTACATTCCCGCAGGTGTAGATAACAACGAAATGTTGAGGGTTCAAGTTGGGCAGGTAAGATTTAAAAAAGTGTTTTATCATAAAGTTTTATTATAAAGTGCCACTAAAAACTATAGATAATTTTGTCAAGTTTTATTGTTATTTAAAAATTTGTCATTTTAGTCCATGGTGTACTTAAATATCCAAGTTACTCCTTCGTTGATACATAGAAGAGAAAAGGAGAACATTTTTACAGATGTTGAAATTGGCCTAACAGAAGCGGTACTTGGTGGTCAAATTAATGTTCCTGGAATAGAAAGCGATACCATGGTATCAATACCTGCAGGAACTAGCTCACATCAACGTCTTTGCTTGAAGGGAAAGGGAATTCGGAAGCTGAACAACATAGGATCAGGAGATCAATTTGTTAGCATTAAAATTAAAGTTCCGAAGTATGTCTTATGGTTATTTTAATTATTTAAATTTCTGAACTTTACACTTGCCTTTTTATTTTTGTATTATTTAAATTCTAACTTTTTGAAGTACAAAATGTAAGACGTATGATTTTCAGAACCCTGACTCAACGACAACGCGAGCTAATAGAGGAATGGAGGCGGATAGAGAAAGGAGAAGAACCAAAAAGGCCAAAACAACCAGAACCAAAGCAACAGGTGCATAACGAAGCTCCAAAAAAAGAAATGGCGACAGAAGCGCCGCCGAAGAATCTCACTGAAGAACCCAAAAAACAACAAGATGGTGTGTTTCAGAGGTGATAAAACGTTTTCATTAGATTTTATTTTCAAAGGTTATTAAAAATACGAAAGAATAATACCTGTAAATAAATACAATTGAAACCTCTATTTAGGTTCGTCAATATGATCAAGGGAAAATCAGCGACAGAATCTGGATGATCTATTCCATCTTCGATATTATTGTTTATTGTTAATCTTGTTAGGAAAAATAAAATTTTTGAAAAAATAAGATTTATAACGCTGTTTTATTTTGGCTTTTAAAAATTTTTCATCGTATAACATGTCTGGAAGGTTGCAAAAAGGTATGGGCGCATGTGGCTGAAAAAAAAATGTTTTGGAAATTTTTTTGTTGATTTCTTTATTTTCCTTTATTAAAGTCTTCTGAAGCAAGATGGGCAAGAAACAACATCAGAAAGATAAATTGTGAGTTACAAATTTACTTTTTTAAATTGTTTTAAGGTATTTAACAACGAAGGAATGGAAAGACTCGTTTGGAGGACACAAAAGTTCGATTGGAACTCAGATTCAGAAGGCTCAATTTAAAAAGCTACCTTTTACTCATTGTGCATTGACCTTTTTGCCATACAAAGAGCCAGTTTGCACTACATCTGGGGTTATTTTTGATAAAAAGCCGATAACGGATTATATAAAGAAGCATAAGATAAATCCTGTAGATGGAAAGAAATTGGAGGCAAAAGATTTGATTGATCTTCACATGAGCAAGGATAATGAAGGTAAGCAGTGAGAACGATTTAGAAATTGTTTTATTTTTAGGTAATTTTCAATGTCCAGTCACATTCCGCACCTTTACCGAATCATCATTGATTGTTACCATACGAACCACGGGTAATGTATACGCCATGGAAGCCGTTGAAGAGTTAAATTTAAAAAGAGCACATCTAAAAGACTTGTTAAATGATGTCCCGTTTCAAAGAAAGGATATCATAACTCTACAAGATCCCAATGATTTGGAGAAGTTTAACATCGAACGGTTTTATCACGTTCAATTTGATACTCGAACTTTGGAAGACATTGCTGAAGAAAAGAAGCAGATGCAATCGGCTTCATTTTACCTTAATAAAGTGAGTTGTCTTTGCATTGATTTTTAAGGTGTTTTTTTCATCGTAAATGCTGTTTTTAACCTTAGTGTGTCTAAATATATTTTAAAACTAAAGTACGTATTTTTAGCTCAATTCAGAAGCAAAGACTGCTTTACAAAAGCTTAATACGAAGTATGAAGCGAAAGAGCAAGAAAAGAAGAAGGAAATAGAAGCCGATACCGTAAATGCTGCACATTATTCACAAGGTCGAATGGCAGCAGGCTTAACTAGTACCGTAATGGAGCCAATTACTGTAAATAAGGCTGCGGTGTTAGACGAGAGTACAGTTAAGTAAGTTATTTTTTTACGTTGAGATTTTTCAGATACTTTTTTTTGAATTACTGATGTTGTTCTTAAGGCATTATCTTATTACAGGTATGCCAGAGTAACAAAGAACGGCTACGTTCGAGTTATCACAAACCATGGACCATTGAATTTGGAATTGTTTTGCAAAATTGCACCAAAAGCTTGTGAAAACTTTATAAAACATTGTGCAGATGGTTACTACGACAATTCACGTTTCCACAGATCAATCAAACACTTTATGATACAAGGCGGAGATCCAACCGGCACTGGGAAAGGCGGAGAATCAATTTGGGACAAACCATTTGAAGACGAAGTCCATCATTCACTTCATCACGACGCTAGAGGAGTCCTGAGCATGGCGAATCGCGGTACTGACACTAATCAGTCTCAATTGTGAGTTTTATTTTTGAAACACCGAAAAAAATAATGAAAAAGTTCAAAACTCTGAAAAAAGGTTCAAAAACGTAAAATAGTTTAAAAAAACATTTTTAGCTTCATTACTTACCGACCATGTCGTCATTTAGATGGTAAACACACGATTTTTGGAAAATTAGTTGGTGGTTTACCTACTTTGGCATCTATTGAAAGGGTTGAAACTGATAAAAGTGATGCACCGTTAGAACCAATCGTTTTCATCAAGGCCGAAGTGTTCGTAAATCCATTCGAAGAAGCGGAAGCACAAGTAATCAAAGAAAGGGAAGAAGCCATGGGTATTCAACGAGATAAAAGTAAGCTTTAATAGGTAAATTGGCGTTAGGGGAGTCACTAGTTCTCTTTCTTGAGTAGACGGCATTTGTAAATCACGGTTTAAAAATACGACGATTTTCAGAAACGGTGCCAGAATTCAAGTCAACCGGTCACACCTCAGAATTGCCAAAGCTAAAAGCACATTCAGCTGGAGTCGGTAAATACATACGACCGGACGTAAAAACAGCACTGAAACGGATTGGTGATATTGGGTTAGTAGGTTCTGAACCAAAGCAGAAGACTAAGAAATCGTATGACTTTAGCGACTGGTAATTTTTTGTAAATATTCATGGTGTTTCGGAAGGGATAATAAACATTATTTTTTTTATATAGTAACAACTTTATTCAAGAACTCGTTTTAAAAAGCATGATAGCCATTGCATCGACGTGGAAGAAGATGAATTGATTGTTTTCATGCGCAATCGACGATCCGAATGAGTTTCCCACAGCACAGTGCCACGTAACTCCGTAACGCCGATCAAACGCTTGTTTCAATTCTTTAGCCAGTAGTGCTGGACTAAGATTTTGACCCATTTGTTTGGCGTGATACTCCAAAACTAGCTTCTGCGCGAATTCGGCTTTATCAACATCGATGTCCAAAAACTGCAACGACTACAATATGTTGGAAACAGCAACTAATACACTGTACTATAATGATTAGTTTTTTAAAAGTCAAAAAAAAATATTTAGGCTAGCTACATTATTAAAAAACATGGGATTACGAAACGCAAAGTTAACGGTTAAAAATGAATTAACTTACTTTTAGCGAAATTTTTGGTGCTAAACTTTTATGAACTTCTGTCATTTTTAAAATAAAACACAACCAACTGTCCAAAAAAAATGTAATAAAATTATCCATCATTTCATAATTTGATTATTTTATGAAAAAATAAATAATTATAATAACTTCTGATAGAACTTACGGTAAAAATGTTTTTTTATTCTGCTATGTAGGATCTTCATATTTTTACTATTTCGTCAAAAATGTACAATGCGTTAACTCAGTATTTAAGTTTAGTTAATATAAGATAAAAATACAAATTTATTACGCTTCTGCATTAGAACTGAAGATTTTTATTTTCAAAATCACAATAAAAACCTTCACTTCCAATGCAAACCCATAAAGAATTTAATAGAATCTTCCTAAATTATTGTATCAGTATCACGCACAAACCTTACATTTAGGTTATAATTACACTTTCACAACCTTTTTATATTGAGCTTTGCAAATGTATGGCCCACTGCTATATATAATACAATTTTGCCGAATTGTACCCAACACACTACTGTTTTATAGGCAATGAGACCATAGTTTGCATATAATCTGGACATTGCTCTGTAATTATAT
Source organism: Bursaphelenchus okinawaensis (assembly GCA_904066225.2). Taxonomy (NCBI): domain Eukaryota; kingdom Metazoa; phylum Nematoda; class Chromadorea; order Rhabditida; family Aphelenchoididae; genus Bursaphelenchus; species Bursaphelenchus okinawaensis. The sequence goes on along the minus strand of CAJFCW020000002.1, from coordinate 11,351,703 downwards.
ATTGCGACAAAGCTCGGCTTGTTATTAAAGAGTAAAATTGGCTTGGTCACGCACTTTTTTCGAAGTTGATGTGGATTAAAGTTTGTCGAGTAATTGTTCATGGTATTGAAATTTGGGCTTTAATGAGGTATATGAGGTCTACCGTATACTAATTTGAGTCTTTAAGAGGTCATGGCTTACTGTATATTATTTTAAACATTAATGACCGCAAAGATAGACATCATGCCGGATTAAGTTTTCAAATGGCTATTATGAGATATTCAGAGTTAGAAGAAATCACCGTCGTCTCCCTGACATATTTTTTTTGAATTTTGAACGTTATATTAACTGTTAAATTTTTTTATATAAGGGTCTCCTACCCAAGCCAAAAATATATTTAACTATTTATTCATAATTAACAGTACGTCCCGTAGTGTCAAGCATTCACATATCCAGTTGTGCACGCATTTTAACAAATTTGTGAAAATTGTTATCTTACATCTGCACACAAACTCATTTACAAAACTTTTTTTTTCAAGAGTCATTTACTAAAACGAAATTGTTCGTTGCGTCTTGAGGCTTTTTTCATTTCGATGGTTTTATGAATTTCCATTTTAAAACCCATTTTTTCACTTTTCCTTTCCCAACCAGCCTCGTACATGGGAAAAGTGCGTGCGGAATGCGGAGAGTACGTTGAAGAAGCGAGAGTGGGGCGAAGCATTTCGAAAAAAAATTTTAAATGCGCTAAATTTTTATTTTTGCGGACCGCAGTGGGTTTCCCAAATGCAAAAATAAAATTTTTTTGACACAAGTTATTTAGTTTTGGCTTGTGCATGCTCATATTGTGAAACAATGAAGACCAAGTATTTGTTAGGTATTTTCAGATGCGAAAAATATTTTTTTTCTTTTGAATTACCTGTAAATTAAAAGTCTGAAGTTGTCCAATTAAGTTTTTGTGGTGCACAAAGGGCGCTAGGACAAATGCGGTTTTTGGACATTTGCGGATCTGCGGTTTTTAGACACTTGCGGATCTTCGGTTTTTGGACACTTGCGGATTTTGGACATTTGCGGATTTTTTAAAGGGGATTTTTTTCTTTTTTAGTTAATTTATTTGTAGTATGGTACTAAATGATACTAAAGTTTAAATTGGTACTGTTTTAATATGTTTTATGCTAAATAGTACTAAATTTTAAATTGGTACTGTTTTATATTTTTTGGTACTGAATGGTACTAAAAGCCCAAAAAGGTACTGTTATGTTAAAACCGCATCAATTTAAACTTTCGTACAATTTAGTACTATACTACAAATAAATTAACTAAAAAATTTAAAAAACCTTTAAAAAACCCGCAAATGTCCAAAATCCGCAAGTGTCCAAAAACCGCAGATCCGCAAATGTCCAAAAACCGCATTTGTCCTAGCGCCGCACAAAGTTTCATATTGAAAAAAATATTAAGTGAATTCGCCGAGTTCTGTACTCAAAAGGTTACTGATTTGGCTCAGTGCTTTGAACGGTCGACTTTGCCGGGTTGCAAAAGAAGAAGGACGAAATGTTTGCAACTTTGACACTTCTACAAACTTTTTGACCGTTGGATAAAAGCAAACTTCAAGGTCGAGTAGGCTCGGTTTTTTGTATGTGTATGCATTTTTAAAGTCGTACTGACTAAAGTGTTAGTTGTGTACAGTTTTTTTTAAAAAGTTCATTACCTGTTCATTTTTAAAAAAATTTTACAATATTTTTTATTCATGATGACATAATAGGCATAACAGCTATTCTTCCTTACTTATTATTTTTTTCATTTTCTAAATTTGTTATCCCTCCTTGTTTTCGACATTCTCTTACACACCATTGGCAAAAAATAGCATTTAATTTTTTATTTGGAAAAGTGAAAAAAAATTTCGGGTCAAAAATTTTTATAGCGAAAAAATGAGCCTAGAGAGCGGGTTGAAATCGGAGAGAACAGGCAGTGGCAGTTTGCGTTTTCTCTTTGAAGCCGGGTCCTTTTTTACTAAAAACAGACCGAATTTTTATTTTTCATGAATAAATTTTTCGAGTCGGTTTTTGAGAATCAAAAAAAAATTTCTCTTTTGCTGGGAAGATTGTTTAGAATTTCAAATTGAATGAATTTCATTGAGAGGGTGAATATTTCTTGCGATGAATCATTTTAAAATTTTTATTTTTGAAAATAAAATGAATTTTGAATGAAAATTTGTTTGTGATCGAGGTTTTTAATATCATATACAGTGTTTTGACTTTTTAAAAATCTGTTCCGCGCTTTAAGTACGTTAACATCATTGTTTTATTTTTAGCAACGATGCCTGTCAATGGTGAAGATGAAAATGATCTTCAACAAGTGATACGCGAAAAAATACTATCTCAAACAATCAAACAGGAGCCGGTATGTGCTGTTTAACATGTCTTATAGGTAACAAAAGTTTAAGAACTATGTAAATAGGTAACAAAAGTTTAAAAACTGTGTAAATAGGTAACAAACGTTTAAAAACTGTGTAAATAGGTAACAAAAGTTTAAAAATAGCGAGTTATAGGTAATTAGGTAACAAGGTTTTCAAAAAAAACATTAATTATAAAACGTAACCCAGTTTTTTAAATTTAGTTTAAATTTGGGTAAAATACGATTAAAAAACTAAATTTTACTATATTTTTTCATAAGAGTTAATTTCAGGACGAAAAGGCGTTCGAAGATGTCAAAAATGAAGTTTTGAGCATGTTGCACAAGAACTTTGACGCTCCATCGACGTCAAGTTCGGCTTCGGAGAATCAAGAAAGCGAGGACACCAGCGAATTTGAAATAGACTTTGACCATAGTATCGACATGGTTGTCAAACAAGGCCTATTAGAATCCCAAATTGCAAAACAATTTGCAGCTGATAAACCAAATTACGACATGGTTACAAGTAAGTTAATGAACTGGTAGAGTAAGGTAATGTAGGCCAGGCCAAGCTCGCGTCTGGTTTGAGGTCAAAAAAACTTTTTTTTTTGTTGACAAAGACAGACACGAACTTTTTTCAAAACAAGGTTTCAGTGGTACTGACTCAAGCGCAAAAGCAGTTGGAGCAAACTCAAGCTTTGGAAACGTCGGCTTCATCTAGTCTGCAGGGTGACGAAAAGCCTAAGAAATATCGCAAATACGAATATCCCATTTTGGACCAGTTGAATGCTAAGAAATTGGAAGAGCAAATGTCAGACCCGAAAATTGTAAGAGTTTAAGTTTTGTAATAAAAAAAAGTTGGAAATCTACACCTACAAACCTTGTATAATATTTTTTTTAAGTTATAAATGTTACCTGAATTTAATAGATGTAATTTTTTTTTGGAATGTTTGTTTTAACTGACTTAAAAGCAACTTTTTAGGATCCCCACATGCGCGCTATAATCCTGTACGAATTCAAAACCGGCCACAGCTCAACCGAAGCAACCAACAACATTAACAAAGCGTATGGACCCGACTCTATTACCAAAAGTGCCGTTCAAAGCTGGTTCAAACGCTTCCGAGGCGGCGACTCGAAAACCCGCGACCGCCGTGGCGGACGAAAACTGTTGTTGAGACATTGCGAAGAGGATTTGATTGATGCACTGGTTGCTAATCCCAAAATTACCTTGCAGAAGCTATCGGAAATGTTTGGTGTAGGAGTTAGTACCATTTTCAATCAGCTGCGACGATTGGGTATCAAGAAGACCAAGGAGGGTTGGAAGTAGGCGTATTTGTGTTTAAATGAGAGTAGGCTTAATATAGTATGGAAGATGTTAGAGGCATTTGTCATAAGCCTAAAATGATGTTTTACATACAAAAACATATGATACTTTTTCTCAGATTTTACTTAAATTTTTATTTTGTATTTTTTGTGTTAAATTTCAATATTTCAAATGGCATTCTTCTATATGGTTTTAAATTTTGGTCGATTTTTATTGATATTCAAAAAACTTATTGGTTTAATAAACTTTATTGTTATCAAAGTATATGGTAGTGTTTTTACATCATACTTGACATTGCAAAATTTTCGACCTCTCACCGTTCTCCCTTTCAAAATTTTTTGACTTATCTTTCGCCCCCTCAATCAAAAATTAGCCTGCGGACTCTAATTGCGCATAAATTTTTGAAATCAATGGTTTATTGTATGTATATTTTCATGAATGTACAGATAATGTGCACTACCGCCTAGCCATATTATTATGTTTTACAAACGACTCCGCGCGTCTTGCACTTCATCGTATACTTCGTAATCTTTTGTATGGACGTGCGAGTTAGCTTTTGGTGCTGGCGTGCTGAAAAGATGATAAATGTTAGCTTTGTTTATTACCAATTCCCGACTATCTCATATTTTATGATTACTCCATAATATCTTTTTTAAATTAAAATAAGAAAATTTTGGCTAATTTTACAAATCCCTACCTTATGATATCAGGTAGTTGTTCTTGTACAAAGTGGGTCGTTGTGGTTGTTGGTGTCGTAGTCTGTGTTGTAGTTGTTGTAGCTTGTGTTGTTGATGCTGTAGTTGGTCCATTCGTGGCAGATTGTTGGCGAGGTATGTTCGAGAGTCTTGAGGTTTCAAATGGCCAGCGTTTATCCGTCTGGACGACGCTTCCCGACCGTGGAACGTTTTGAACCAGCGGTTGAGGGTTTAAGACGAACGCATTTTGAGGTGATTGTACTGGTACACTTGGTGCTGGTTGTACTGGTACACCTGGTGCAGGCTGTTGTACTCCTGGAGTCGGTAGGGAAGATATTGAAGGTTGACCTTGTGGCACTACCGAGTTTACTGGATTTTGTAAAAAGTTTGGCTGAGGTGCGGCTGGTACAAAAGTTGGTTGAGGAGCAACAAATGGTCTACTTGGTTGGAAAACCTGCTGGGGAATAAAATTCTGCCCGAAGTAGTGTTGTTCATATGATATGGATGGTACTACGACTCTACGTCCGTTAACAACAAAAACGTTCAAATTTGGCTGGACAGGCCTGAATTGTGGCTGAGGAGCGGGCTGGAAAGGTTGTAAATTTCTAACAACAGGTTGTAGGATTTGGCCAATAGTACCTTGTGGTTGAATATTGTGTCCCAAATTAGCCGTATTACCTCTTCCATTAGAAGTAGCTATTTGTTGACCGCCTCGTTGAACTTTTGTGTTATCAACAGTTTGTCCTTGCTTTTCATCTTGACTAAAAGCTGCTTGACCTGACATTTCCAAAGTTCCGGAATCCGAGTCTAGAATGCTACGTGGTGTTACACGTTCGAGTTGAGGAAGGACTTTGAGTTCTTCACGGTTTACTGATGCTCCACGGTCGGTCACGTCTGGTTCTCCATCTGGAATATCGTCCACCAGGTCTGGTAGATCAACTTGTTTGAAAAACTCATCAGGGTTTTTCTGAAAATTATAAATTAATTTATCCTACCCTACCATACGTTACCACTCTTTCCTAATCTTCTATTTTCTCAAAAAAAATATTTTTTAGTTGGATGTTGTAGACCTACAATGCTTACCTGAACAAGAACGTGCTTCTCCGATAGAGCTGTGTCGCTTTCGGTAAGCGTGATATCACGGAGGTTTTTGCTGTTATACCACGCATGACCAGTGTTCAGTTTGACGTTTCCTTTGAATCCAGCTTCTGGCAGTAGTTCCTCTGGCTTTCTCATGTCAATAAACTCAAGTGGTCGGTATTCTGGTTGTTTTTTCGTTGATTCTCTGGTAATTAGTTCTGTAGGCGTGGATTCAGTCGTAGTAGCCTTTGATTTAGTAGTAGTAGTCAATAGCTTTGTTGAAGTCTCAACGGAAGTTTTCTGTGTTGTTGTCGCTTTGATCGTTGTTGTTGTTGGTTTTAACGTTGTGGTTGGTAGACCGTGCGTAGTAGATCTTTGCTGCCCTTGATGAACTTGAACTCGTAGGTTTTCAGTAGCATGATGAACTTTATGACCATCGTCATGGCCAGTAAACGTTCGCGTTCCATCGTGGCTAGCTTCTTCAACACTCAATGACAAGTCGTCTTCTGTAGCTAAAATTATATCAGTAATCATTAAATTTATTTTTTAAAACAGTGCTGTGGCATCAATAAAAAGTAGCTAATATTAACATAGGTTATGGTAAGGCTAGCGAAAAAATAGTAAATTTGAAATTACACTTACTTGTCTCCATAGTAGTAGTTGTTGTACTAATAGGTACCAAAACTGGTGGTGCAGTCCACAAAAAGCCTTGTAAAGCACCAGGTATACTAGTAGTAAGATGCGGTGGAGGCTGATAGTAAGCAACCCTTGGAGGTTCAAGTCCAGGCAGACGTCTCAGTTCATAACCTTCTGGGCTCTTTGATTGTTCAAGCTTTTGCTGAACATGCTTATCAACTGAAAACGGATCAGAACCTAGAAGCGAGTCACGTTGAATCCGGCCAACGTGATTAGACTGCCGTTTGGCGCGACGAGTGTAGCCAAATCCAAGTTCTTTGGCCTGCAAATTATTAATTATATGCGTATTTTAAGCATTGATAAATGTGAAAAATTGTTTATCTAAGCCTAAAGGTGTGTGATAAGCCTAAAATTATGTATCTAAGCTTAAAAATGTATTCAGGTCACATAAAAGCGTGTGATAAACTAAGATTTGTGTGATAAGCCTAAAATTGTGTTACAAAATGAGTTTTAACAAATTAGAAACGCACCGTATATCTTCTGGTTACAAAATTGCTAAGAATCAATCTTTTAGCATTCACAAACCGTTGCTTTTCCGGATTGGTACTGCGGCTGGACTGAATAACTTGCGCTCGTTGAATTCTAGCTGGTGGATCATTGAGTTCACCAATGATTTCAACCGAGTCGTCGTTACTGAATTGAATGTCAGCACGGCTTACTTTTACCGTTTTTTCCAAATTGACAGGTTTAAGGTTTGTCGTGTTGAGATCAGTCGTTTCAGAAGGCAATTCTGACACTTCGTCAAAGAAATTTCCTAAATCGGGTTTAGATGAACTAACAACCGTAGTGGGCACCGTAGTAATAAATACAGTAGTGGGTACTGTAGTAGTAGATACAGTAGTTGTTGTCGTGAAAGTGGTAGTTGTACTAACCTGTGTTGTTGTAGAGATCGTTGTAGTTGTCGAGGATATTACAGTCGTAGGTGCCCACGTAGATACTGTTGTAGTCGTTACACTAATTGGAGCAGTTGTAGTAGATGTTGGGAAAGTTGTAATTGGTGCATTAGTAACAGAAGTTGTAGTATCAACAGCGCTTCCACTTTCATCAGCTTCAAACTCGTCTTGGTCGTCGGTAATGAACAACGAGCTTGGTACTTTGACGTGCTTCACCTTCAGAGATTCCTCCACAGCTGAAGGATTCTCGACGTTAGCGTCGTTTACAACTCGGGTTGTGTACACTGGTGGCGGAGGTGGAGTGTTCTGCTCTCTGAGAACATTGTTTTGCAGCTTCTTTTCTTCTTCGCGCTGTTGGGCTTCGATTTCAGCTTGTACAAAATCTTCGTTGATTAAATCGTACTCAGATGGCACAGAATGAAATTCGGGGTGAATGACGCCACGTTCGTCGATGAAATGCGTTGCCCGACGGCTTCTAATTACTGTGGATTCGCGGTTTACAACCTCGGCAGATTCGCTGTTCTTTATGACGGTTGAGCGGCGGCCCCGAACCACAGCTTTAGGAACACCAGTCGGCTTTATCTGAGGCATTGCCGTTGTACGCGCAATCGGATTTCTAGGCTTAACTTCGAAAATGGACAAAGCTGGGTCTGGTTCCAAAGTGTCCATAGCATGTTTGTGTTTGGAATCTTCAATTTTTCCGGCAAGTTCCGGGGACTGTGAAGGTTTTCGAGCATTCTGGCTCGATGCACGGCGCGGCTCAGCCCATAAGGTTGGTAGGGTCAGCAAGACCAAATATGAGGCTAAAAGCCTCATAATCTAAAACAATTTTTATAACTTTTAAAATATTATATCAAAAATTGAAAGCACATTTAAAAAATCCAAAAAATGTAAAAATCACCATAAATTCCCAAAAACCTTTAAATGACACCAAAAACACTCAAACCCCTCAAAACGTCGCTAGAGTACTTAAAACCCCAAAATTTCATCACAAACACCCTAAACCACTAAAATGACACCTCTCAAAAGTTTATAGACGTTATCATTATTCCACTGGAACATCTTTTTTTACCGCGCTTTGAGGCTTTTAATTCAGTCGCAGTCGGGTTCATCGCCTCGGGCAATCCGAGGTTTATTTTCACTTTCCAAATAAAAACACACACCTAATTGATTAAGGTCATTGTTTAGATGTGAGCAAAAAGTATATCGATTTGTGTGGATTTGTAAAAGCTATACCTCCAGAGAAGCTTTTATTACCGTTATATCTGTACTAGCAAGTACGATAAATAATATTGATTTTCATTTTTTGAAGTAAAAACTCATATGCTAAAATTATAAAAATGAAGATCCTAAAAGTAAGGTATGATATTTTTATGTCACTCCAAAAATACCCATGCTATCACAAAAAACTCCTAAATCTCCAACAACAACCAAGTTCGAACGCAATTAAATTCAACTAATTTTGAGCAAAAAAGCTTCAAAGTGAACACATTGAGATGAAGGTGAAAGTCATCACTTACTTCCTCTTCTATGTAAACGAGTTTCGGTAAAAAAAGAAATCAACTTGGATACAGTTTGATTCAGATAATCATCACAGAAACTGTCTCACAGTTTCAACTATACAATAGTAAACTTTTTGTTTTTGTATTATTTAAGATTTTAAAAAGTAACCCTTTTAAATTAATAAAATTTAGAAAAACTGAGCTGCTTGCAGCCTAAAATTTTAATCTCCTAAGAGTTTTAACAAAATTGTTTATTTACCTTGAAGCGCCTACATATATTGTTACTGAGGCTTATTGTTATATTATTTATTGTTTCCGTCTCGGGCTCGATTAGAAGCGCTTATTAATCAATTATGAAACAAGCTGAGCAAATTCCAATTAAATTCTTTCTTCAAATTTAATAGTTCAATTGTGTTGCTAGTTCGGTCTGAAAGTAAAAGGTAAAAATTTTGAAAATTCATACCTCATAATTACAATAATATAGCCAACTTTATTGAAACAATAATCAAAAACCAGCAAACGTATTAGCAAATAAACAATAAAACATTAGAGTAACAATAAAAAGTTCAATTCATATAGTAAAACAACATTTTTGAAACAAACAATTGTATTAAAGCCCCTGCATTAACTTAATAATCGAGTTCAACCTGGCTCTCCATTCGGTGCAGCTGGCTTCTGAATTGGTGCCTAGCAAAATCCTAAAACACATTTATGAAGTAATTTTTGGTTAAAATAGGGTCCATTCTTAAGGCAGTTTTCTAACCATAAAATACAGAAAATTCACCCACCTTCTAGACAAAATCTTCCCGTCATTACTGGTCGAAACATAATCAAAGTAGAAGACAAAAGTGTCTTCTGTCCACTTATCTCGAGCTTCTTGAACCTCACGAGAGCAGATGTCCGCTACAGACAAAACAGCGAATGGGCGCTGAAAATTAATTTAAAATTTCTAAAGAAAAATTTTAATTAAAACATAATTTAAAAATTCTGACATTTAAAAAAATAAGTTTTAAAAATTATCAAAAATGATATCTTACACAATGATTTTGCGGATCAGTATCAGTACGGTAGAAGTTGAGAACGCCACGGTAAAGATCTACAAAAAATTCAACCCATTCTGGTCGTCTGTTGTGACGGGTTTGATGTACTTTCTAAAGAAATAAACAATTTTATGTATCCAAAAATATAAATTAAGCACTCACCAAATACCCGCTAAAATTGTCATCCAAAATTTCGGGCAAACTGGAAAACTCGATTCTAAGTTCAATAGTGCCTTCTAGAGGATAATCGACATCGTGCATTAAGAATCTTCTTCGTCCTGCCATTTCATTTGTCACAACCAACCATCCACAACGCACAAATTCTGGATCCAGCCAATTCGGCAGTTCCATTATTTGGCGTTTGTGTTGTTCACGATCCACATCCTTCATTTTCCTGGATCCACAAGCAAAAATACAATGCGAAGAGGCGGGATCCGGTCGATCGCCCAACTTCATCTGATAAACCTGAATATGAGCTCGGAAATCAATTGGCAAATTTCCCAATCGGACTGGTTCAGTGAATGATAAGGTTGAGAGCCGAAGAGTTCCATCGCCTTGTACAATCGCTGGGCGAGTGCATCGGATAGTAGTCCCACACTTGATCATAATGACAAATGCGTAATTTGTAGCTAAAAAATATTCAAATAAAAATTTTAAAACTTATTTCAATTAAAAAACTAGATAGACCCCTTTAAAAACAAACTTTTAACAAATAAAAGACTATACTTACAAGCATCCACGGTTTTCAAATAGTAATTTTTGTTCAACTTCAACCTCATTCCCAATATATCCATATTGTAAGCGACATGTCGTCGAGAGAATGGATGTGGAATCTTTAGGCCCACATAATCATCTAGTCTCCTAAGTTCACGTTTTGCGGCCGTAAACTGTTCCAAATGAAGCAGAAGATCACGATTAGCAAGCAGTTCTTCGCAACTCCCATTACCTACGAGTTTGGTGCGATAAAAGCCCAAAAGGTCACAATTTTGATGAATAATTGTCTTTAACCGTTCCATATGCTCTTGAATCTCCTAAAATATGACAAAATTAAGTAAAAATACCATGTAGTACATGTATACACCTAAAATTTTTCATAAACTTGAAAAGCCTATTATAACATTATACACCATAAAAGAACTATAAAGTAATGCTAAATACCAACCTTACAAAACCCATGGTTAGTTTTAACAGCAGCACCAGTATAATCCAATTCCGGTGCCGCCGGAATACTCGAAACTTCAGTGTAATAACTAGCATTAGCATCATCAATGGAGATGTTGTTCATCCTACTCAAATCTTCTTGAGTTATCGTTGGTCCGTCTCCATATTCTTCGGTACGCACGGTGTTAGGAGCTTGATAGAGGTTTTCAAACACTGCTTTGGCCTTTTCGTACTCCATGCGACGAGTCGAACACGCCATTGGCTAAATACAGAAAATTAGGTATGAAATTAAAATATTTAGATATTAATTCCTTGTGAAAATACTAAAAATACCTCGCTGATTTCCCTAGTAACCGGAGCTCCGAATGGTACAGGTTCTTTGTGTGGAGATGCTGGAGAGAACTGCAAATCGGTTGCATTCAGACGTTGTCTGGTTGACCTAGGCGTCGAAAACCCGCCAGGAAGCTGAAACTATGCCAACTTTATAAATGCTTAAATTCTGATTTTCCCAACATATTACCTAAACTTTAAATATTAACAATTTAAAAATAATAAAACAGAAAGAAAACTAAAAATTGTTTTACCTAAAATTACTTCTTGTCGTTAAAAAACCATTTAAAAACTTGAACTTAATTTAAAGCAATATAAATATTAAAACATACGCTAGATGATGTTTTCTGCATTGATTATATAGCTGCTTATCTTTGCAACTTCAAATCGAACACCAAAAATATCAAGAATTTTAGCGGAAATATTTTCAATTTCCAAAAAATACGTCATAGTGATACATTTTTTCAACGTTCCAATGTTTATTAAAATGCATCCTGGTAATTGTGTAGCTCAAAATATGCGATAATAATACAAAATTTCATTTATTAAATCAAAAACTACAATTTTAACGATAAAATCAAATTATATTCACCATGACATAAAATTTCGGCAAAGATTCATTCGCCAACCTTATTATGACGGTTTATGTCGGTAACTTCTTTCAGCTGGTTAACGTAACGTTGTAGAATTTCACTTGTAACCTGATAAACAGGACCAGTTTCATATTGAGACAAACGTTCTGACGTCAATTCACGTGTTTCATCAGGTGATGATCGCTTTTTTGGGGCTTCCGAGAGATTGTAGGCCAACTTGAGTTTGCCCATATTGAATTCCATAGACTGAACAATGCCAAACAATTCCTCTTCTTGTACCTTAACGTGCTGAAGAGCGATTCGACGAACCAGGCAACGAGGGCGGAACTTTGTCCATGCTTTGCAAGTTTCGCTCAAATCAGCCAAGTTTTTCTAAAAAAATAGTTTAATAGTAACATATTATAAAGCACATTGATTTGGTACTGATATCATACCATATATTAGCCAAGTTATTAAAACTTTTGACAAAACTTACCTTCGAGTATTCCAATACCTCCACCAACTTTGGCAAGTCATCAGCAGTCCGAAATTTGTACCTTTTGTCCGCATCAGTTTGGAATTTGATTCTGTGAAGCTCCAAACAATCTTTTTCCCAATCAAGAAGTAGTTTAACAAAGGAAAACAACCTTTCTTTGCAACTTTCAACTTTACTGTCAATATTCTCCAATATCAACTTCACATCCAATGAGTCTTCCTAAATTTACATATTTTTTAATTTCCAAAGTACTTCTAATCTATAAGTGTTTTAAAGTATATTACACTCACTAACGAATTATAACGCATGTCATCTTCCAAGTCCTCAATTTGATCTCTGGCCTCTTCCAATTCGAATACAAGTATTGCCAATTCGTACGGATTGGTTATCAAATAATCCTCCTCTATTCGGCCTAAAGTTCGCTGAACTTGCTGTAGAATATGGTTGATACGTTCCTTGAGCACAAATTTCTTTTCCTCGATGAAGAAAGTAGTTGCCCTCTTCAGCCTTGCGGCTTTATTTTTCTTTTTATGCACCATTATATACCTAAAATTAGAAAAATGACAAGATTCATTCAAAACAAGTTAAATCAATCATTTTATAAATAGTTAATGAATGAAAGATAACAAATTATAGAAAACCTAAAAATTAACGTATAAATGGTAATTTAATTACTTTTTCAATTGTAAAGTTTATAAAAAATTAAAATTGAACGATTGAGCTGCGGCCATGCGATATGCAGACTGCGTCTTCCGCTAATTACATTATGTAAACATGAGAAAGGGGCCGGGCCGGCCTTGAGCAAAATTTAGATCGGGCCGGGCCTAAAAATTAGGCCCGGCCCGGGGGGCCGGGCTTGAAAATTGGGCCCGGCCCGTTTTTCATGTCTAACACTATGAAAAGCCATAACAGAAACTAACTGTTTTAAATTTGTAAATTTATTCTATAATCTATTTTCCACATTAAAGAGATCAATATTATAGTTTTAATTATTGTTAATTAAATTAATGTAAATTTTTTATTCTGTATGGGGTTTTAAGGCTTCTTCTTCGACGTAGTCCTTCCAATGGTACATAGTTGTTAATAAATCATCCAGATTTATCATTTCCTCTTCACGGATCATTGTATGAGCTTTATGATCCCAGGATTCTTCTAATATTTCGACTGTTTCAATAACTTTCTGAAAATTATCTGTTCAGCAATATTTTTGATACTTTCTACTGTACTTGTAATATTCTACCACCCCTCTCCTATAATTAGGTTACAAATATAATGTAATAGCGCAATATAAATAGGCTTACTTGTATTTTTGTAATAAAACTTTGATTGAAAAGCGCTTTTTCATCTTCCATACATTTAATGACATTGTAAAAAAACTCGTCCATGAGCTTATAGAAATCATTTTGCATATCGTCTAACTGATTCATTGTTAATTCATATTCTTTTCTTTTCGTGATTTTTGTAAACCGATGGTACGTTTGATATGGCCAAGAAGTCATTGCTTTTATAAGAAACTGAGACGTTGGTGTAGGTTTGGTTACATTGTTTAAAGTTTTCAGGCACGTTGACAAGCGTTCTTGGAATAGCAAATCGTACTTTTTGCACAAGAATTCAATTTCTTCCTAAATTTTTTAAAAAAGTTTAAAATACTTCATAGTTTACAAACTTAACTAGTAGTAGGTCGTGACGCTTAAAATTTCTTAAAAAACATAATAGATACCTTATTGATATAAGGGTCAAAGAACGCATTACCTTTGAAACCAGTGCCATAGATTGGCCGCACAAGCACGCACTCTATTAAAATTTTACAAATGAGATTTATGCGCAATTAGTCAGCTATGGTAACGAGACGTCCAGAATGCGTCTGGTGTTAATCCGTTTCCACGTCGTGTGCAAAGGCAACAAATATAGGTGCAAGTGTATTCTATGAATCTTTATATTACACAGCGAATGTTAGGAGCAACACTACTTTAATTTGTAGTTTAAGACATTACACGACATAGCCAGGTTGTTATTACGGCGTACTGTAATACTCAGTGTATCATTTTTAATAGTAGGTCCAAAGATGATGTATAGTGATTTTTTTAAATTCAATGTTCTAATATTAAATCAGTATTTATTATCTTAAACTGCATAAAAATGAGTAGCTGAAAGAGAGTTGAATAGTCTTATGCATATGGTGCTTTGGTATATACAATGTGTATTTATAAAATACAGTTCTTAGGCGTCGTCAACTGAATTGACTGATTCTCCGGCTTCATCAGGTAGTTCGCGACCAGCGGTTTCAGGTAGAATAAACGTAATTCCACCACCAACGGTCGCCATACAAATGAACAAAATGTTGGGTAGTTGAGGATGTAGTACTCCCTGTAATAGGACAATATATTGAATAATACTATAGAAAAAAATAAAGTAAAGTAAAAATAAAAAATGGCAAAAATTAGTCAAACTTGGCTGTAGACCCTAAAATTTATAGTATAACATACCAATAACCGTACTGACGGCGCCAAAGCACCACCAAGCCTTCCGACAGTCGAGCAAAATCCAATACAACCGCTTCTTACTGTAGTTGGGAACACCTCGCTAGCGTAAACAAATAAAGCGGTAAGTGCACAGGCAATTCCAAACTTGCCAATCAACCATAAAATTAGGTATACGGTAGGGTTGCTGATGAAAATTACTCCAAAAAAGGCAACGGCCGTGGTGAAATGGGCCAGGGCGACAAACCATCGACGTCCAAGAACACGTAGACATAGTGGAGATACGAGGTATGATGGAGCTTCTACTAGACCAGATAACACAAAGTTGAGATATCTAAAAGTTTTGAAATCAAGCTTTAAAAATATTGGATTAAAAAACTCTGAAATTTGAAAAATTTAAAAAAAAGTAATAACATACCTGTTCCCTGCCAATTCTGTGCTGAACAATGATAATCCGTAGTAAATAAATGCGTCACATGTCCTGCAAGAATATTTTTAAAACGTTTAAGTTAAAGCTATTGAAAAAAATCAAAATTTCCACAAAATGAATAAAAACCTACCATAAGTAACCAAGAACGATAGTGTACACTATTAAAATTTTTTGACGTTTTAACTCATAGAACAAGCCGTGATTACCAGTTGGACGTTGAGCTTCGCCTGAACCTTCGGAAATTGTGTCACTAAATAAATGGTCAAGCTCGGCTGGATCTAGTTGAACTTTCGCTCCTTTGTTACATCTCGTCACAAATTTTACTGCCTAAATTTAAAAAATATTTAAATTTAAAATTCTCTTTATCAATATTAACATTTCTAAATACAATTTTTTGGTTTAAATTTAAAAAAGACTTTGAAAAAACTAAGTTATTTAAAAGATAATTTTAAGCCTAAACTAAAATATTACTCACCTCATTTTTCTTCTGGTTAGTAACACAGTAATGAAAGCTTTCTGAAGCCCAAAACTGGACCGCAAACGCATAAAACACTGAAGGAATCGACAATGCTACCATAAACGGCTTCCACGATTGTAGCAAAAAGTCCAATGGTGCCAGCAGACAATAGCCCACAACCCACATCAATCCGAACACTAATGCGGTGTAAGGTCGAAGCAAGTGAGGACAACATTCGTAGGCCAAAACCCAATTGATGATAACACAACCAGCAAAGAAGAAACCTTGGATCAGACGGCATACGGCGAAAAAGTAAATGTTGGGAGATAAAGCACTAACTGAGCCACTGAGGCCGAGGATGAGCAGAGAACAGGCTAAAGTAGGACGGCGGCCGCGGCTAAAATTATAAAATTTATGAACCTTTTTCTCTCTTTAGTTCTCTTGTTGATTAAAATCTTTTTTATTTTACAAAATTTTAAATTATCACATGTTAATCATAAAAACTCACGTATCAGACAATCTTGTAATCAAGCTTGATCCAATAGCGTTACCAATTAAAAACGCTGTTGTTGTAATGTCAGCCAAATAAGAACGAGGTCCATTGAGATCAAACTAAAACAATTATAAAATAAAATTTAAAACAGCATTGTCTTATTATAATACATTGAAAACAGTACTATTTTACATTATAACATACTATAATAGCATTTATCATAAACAATATCCCCATACTATAAAATACTGAAGTAAATTAAAAAACCTACATCATATGCGACGGTACCAGGTGTTCCAGTACAGTTGGTTTCAGCGTCGGTACATACTTTACCCATGAAGAAGGCACTAGCCATCATTGGCATTGCAGCTAAACCCCATATCACGGACATAAACGCAAATACCGCAGCAAGGAAGATATTCCTTGGACCTGGAAACAGTCAGATTACAAAAAACGTAATTAAGCCTAAATGTGTACTAAAGCCTAAAGTGGCGTAAGCCTAAAATGTGTACCAAAACCTCAAGTTGCCTAAGCCTAAGAAGTGTACCTAAGCCTAAAGTTGCGTAAGCCTAAATAAGCACCTGAGCCTAAAGTTGCGTAAGCCTAAAATGTGTACCCAAGCCTAAAGTTGCGTAAGCCTAAAACGTGTACCTAAATCTAAAATTGCGTAAGCCTAAAATGTGTACCTAAGTCTAAAGTTACGTAAGCCTAAAATGTATACCTAAACCTAAAGTTGCGTAAGCCTAAAATGTGTACCCAAGCTTAAAGTTGCGAAAGCCTAAAACGTGTACCTAAGCCTAAAGTTGCGTCAGCCTAAAATGTGTACGGCAGTCTATAGTTGCGTAAGCCTAAAACGTTTACCCAATTCTAAAATTGCGTAAGCCTAAAATGTGTACCTAAGCCTAAAGTTGCGTAAGCCTAAAGTGACGTAAGCCTAAATTGTGTGCCTAAGCCTAAAGTGACGTAAGCCTAAAATGTGTACCTAAGCCTAAAGTTGCGTAAGCCTAAAATCTAAGCCTAAAATTGCGTAAGCCTAAAATGTGTACCTAAGTCAAAAGTTGCGTAAGCCTAAAATGTGTACCTAAGCCTAACGTTGCGTAAGCCTAAAATGTGTACCTAAGCCTAAAGTTGCGTAAGCTTAAAATGTGAACCAAAGCGTCAAGTTGCGCAAGCCTAAAATGTGTACCTAAACATAAAATGTGTGCGTAAGCCTAAAGAGTTTACCTAAGCCTAAAGTGACTTAAGCCTAAAACATGCGCCTAAGTCTAAACGTGTACCTAAGACTAAAATGTGCGCTAATTCACACTAGAATAACAACAAGTTATAATAAAACGAAAAATTAAAAAAACATACCAAAAAAGCTCAAAATTTGGTCGGGTGATTTCTTGGCAAAACTCGAAGTCATGGTCGAACGAGGCGAATCGGTCGATAAAATTGGGGCGTCGGCGGCCATCTCGTCCATTCCCTTTGCCTTATCTCTAGAACTTCGCCGATTACGTATGCTTGTAGACTTTGACATTGTAATTTTGATATACGATACAGAGTGCCAAGCCCGTGATTTTTAGATACAGTACAGATAATTTTGATACACAATACAGGGTTGACCGGTTGGGTCGTTAAGGTATGAAAAAATGGCGCAAATGTTTTCTAGTTTCAAAATATAACAAAAAGTTTGGATATCTTATCAAATTAAGTATTTAAAAAAATTTTTTAAAAATACTTTTGAAAATTCCAAAAATATGCCAATTATTCGTAATTTTTTGTATTTCAAAACATTAAAAATAAAAAACATGTTTACGAAAAGGCACCCCGCTCGGGCAAAACAAAAATTTTGCCAAAAATATAATAAATATTGGGCGCAGCTTGCTAAAATATTTCGCAGGTTGCATGCAAAATATGTTACAATAAGCGTAAAATTTAATTACTTCTCTGTAATATTCGGCAAAACGTTTTGGAAAACAATTATTAAATACAACAATTTTTTCAAAACAAAAAAATATTTTTGTTAGCTGTTTTGCATTTCAAAAATAAGTCAATTAGTTTTTACTTTTTGTCGTTTTATTACCAAAAAATAATGAGAAAACTAGGAATACCTGCCCTTAGAAACTTTAAACAAAAATCATGACTTTGAACTTTGAAAATGGTATGAAATAACAAGTGGTAAAGTGGGAAAACACGGGCTTACCTCGGCAATTATTTTTTTTCGGCTCTATCTGCTCGTCAATCTGCCTTTTCGAACAGCTATGTTGACTTTTGGTAGGTAGACGAGAAGATAAGGGTGTAGTTTGTTATAATAGTAAATTTGGAGTAGTTTTTTATAACAGTAAAGTTAAGTAGTATATTTGGAACAATATGTGGATAGTAGAGAAAAAGCACCTTAGTCTGTAGAAATAGTTTATAAGTATTGCAACAGTATTAGAAATTTAGGTATATACCTTCAGTAAGGCCACTGTAAATGATAGTAAAGTTGTTGGTACGCGTGTTTAAGTAGAATATAAATAACAAGGAAGTAATACCGAAAAAGAATTGTATCTTAAGTTGTATGTCAAGCACAAAATAAAGTTTCGTAAGTCAACTAGTGTATCAACTACTACTACTACTCCGAGCGTTAAGCTTGTCGAAATTTCTCTCAAAACGCTGTCGTATCCTTGTTTGCATGTATGTTGTGTGTTACGAACTCTTTCACAAAACCAAAAGAACGCTGCCTAAACAGCGAGGTATGCTTGTAAAGATTTTACCTTACTGCCTGAAATATATAATAGTGAAAATCTGCAATGAGTTTTGAAACGCGCAGTAATACGTAAAGCAGTAATATCGGTGATTGTATATATAATCAAAAACCAATTTTTGCTATATTGGGAGGAGTATAGACTCCCACCCTCCCATACATTGTTTTAAATCTTGCATAAATTATTTTTTGTATTTCGTAAAATTCTAAGTTTGCCAACATTAAATCAGCGTTTGTTAAAAAATTTGCTCTTAAGCCTAAAATCAGCTTTCATGCTATAATGCTTTGGTTACCTATTCCTCTAGTCGAAAATTCATGCATATATAATATAAAAATCAAGAAATAAACCTATCAGCCTACAATTTGCATAAAATCAAAAAAATCAGCTGATATCATTTAAAAATTTGCTTTTTAAACTACAGTGTCCATAATCACCTTTTTACTTTAAAACACGTGAAGCCAGCGACCAAAACCATAAGAACACGCAGCGACGTTTTTTAAAAATTTACTCGGAAATGTGAAAAACGTTGTTCGCGACAAGAAGCTAATAAACAATGATTTTATCTGTTCGTGATCAATGAATTTTGTTTTTTGAAAAAAATTAAAACATTCTGGGAACTGATAAGAAGGGGAACTGACCAAAAATTGTTTAACGAACACAAGATATTATTAGTGTGTTCATAAGTAAGCATAACTATAGGGGGGAGGGGACAAAAAAAAGAATTTCGAAAAAAACTTTTTTTTTGAAAAAATTAAACGTCACTCCTACGTTTGTTAATCACCGAAATGGTACTGTAAGCAACTATAAACTTTGACCACGCCCGGGCGCTGAGGGGGGGGAACCACCTCTTAAAAAAAAATTTTCGAAAAAAGTTGAACGTGATCCCCCTGTGGATTTTTGGAAAAAAAAATTTGCAAAAAAACGGCACACTATCTGTGCCGATTTTTTCGACCCCCGCCCCCCGGACCAAAAGCCCCCCGCCCGCCCCCTGTATATGACTATGCTTATAAATTTCAGAAGCTTTGAATTATAAAATATTTTTAAGAAACGTATACATTACTACAAACCGGAAAAACAATTTTTTATGAAACTTAAGGAATAATGCATCATATATTACTCCATCTATGAAGTGCGCGGTTCCTTTGACAATAACAAGTAAACAAGCAAGTTTGAGTTTAGTTCATATCGTCTGATAGCTTTGTACTTAGGTTTTAATACTAAAAAATGCCCTTTCTCTCTTAAAATTTTTAAAAAATTTTAAACATATATTTATTAGATATTTTTACACTTCCACTGCGAAAACAAAAAGCGTTTTACAGTTTGACATGAATTAAAGTAATATTAAAAAACAAGGAAATTTAGTGGCTAAAACGGCGCGGCCGAAAAAGCTATTCGGCCGTTTTTTTCACTTTGGCAATAAACAGAGAACGTCTGTCACGTGAAAAGAAATTGAAGTAACTAACTTTTATTTTCTGGTTTTGGCTAAATCTAATAAAACAAAAAAATTTAAATTTAAAAAGCCTCCACTGTTAGACTTCTCTATAAAATTTTAAACTAAAAAATTACTGAAAACCAGCCAAAATTAGACAAAAACTTCGAAAACATAGTGTTAAAATAGTAGTGTTAATTGTTTACTCTACTGCTGAACGTGTTATGCCAGAACATACAAACAAGGCACGACATGTTTTTGGACTAACAGTGTATAACAACATAAATAGACCGTAGTATTGTTGAAAGAACAAACATAACAGTAACGGAAAGTTCCCCTATCAAATATGAACAAAAAAAGTAGTCAAAACTGTTTTTGGACGAATATTTGTGCAAATAATTAAACGTCCGTTCTATATTGTTTTTGCATAACTTTTTTGATAACAATTTTCAGATTCTAGCAAGAAAAAACCAGAGTATGGAAAAGTAAATAATAGTCGAGAGGTGAGTCCTTAATGTTTAAAATTTTAATCTAATTGTTTTTCGACGAAAAAGGCGAAGCTACAAGTATTGACAATGATAAGTCATCGGAAAGAGATAACTGATTGGTCAGCAAAAAAAGTCATGCCATGAAAGTTGTTCACAACATACAAAAAATGTTTTAATTGAACTTTGGTATTATTCTACAATTTTTTGAATAAAAATTCACATTTGGCTTGAAAAAAACTTTTAACAGTTACCCTGCCACACTATTAGGTGCCGACATAAAGAACCCGCCATACTTTGCCTGTAATTTCCTGTAAAAAATGGCGGGTTCTTTATGTCCGCACCAAATAACATGTATAAAACATCTTAAAATGAACCTCTGTCTTTTATAAGACCACTTATCACCAGAAAGTACAGGACTCTAAACAAAACGTGATAATTTTTAAAGACTACACAAGAATTTGTTCCCCAATGTTGAAAAAACCAATTTTGTTTTATAATATTCAAAATGCTGATAAGGCAAGTATTTATTACTGATTTGGTGTTGCTTATCAGATTGATCTATCTTTTTTTGAGATCTAATTTTAAGCATAATTATAATGAATATTTTGGATAGTCATAAAACAATGATAGATTATAAATAAAATAGGACTAGTTCACAAAACATTCCTGAAAAAAAAGATTTTAAGTGCCTTTACTTAATTGTAAGGATTTAAAACCCATAAAAGCTTGGTTGACCTTTCCTTCTCTCCACGTCCTCTCCTCTCCCTTCCCCCCCCCCTCCTCTCCCCCCCGCCTTCAGTTTCCTCAATAAAACCTCATCCCCCTAGGCCAAATTATCAGAAACAAACAACTTAAGTAAAGATCACCTGAACATTACGAAGCCTTCTTTTTTAAGTAATGTCCAAGTTGCCCCAAGGCAAAGTACCCGCTGACACACAAACATCTATCAGCAACAGTCCATTTGTTTTGAACACCTGTTCTTTCTCTCTGCGACTGAACTCTTAATTGTTCTCTGTTTGAGTCAAAAACACTTTTTGGGTGAGTAAAAGTCAAAAACAAACAATTTGCAAGTTGAAACAATTGGCAGGTTGCAGTTGTGTTTTTGTAAAGTAGGAAGGAAGCAATGAGGGAGGGGAGGGGGAATGCTTTTTAAAAAACTTAAAAAAACCGTAAGGTGACCCCCCCCTCCCTCCCGCGTTAATCTAAAAATTTCTTTAAAACCCACTTTTGTTCTACCATTTTTCCATACCTATATATTATCTTTTTATCATTTCTACCCCAATCTCATCTAATCAAAAAGCACATTGCCCTTCCCAGCCACGTGCCTGTAATTTACAGACTGAACTTGACGATAGGTATTCCGTCCATTATCAATGATTTTCGAAAATCATAAAACAATCGACTATTATTGACAATGGGGCGATAAGAGATCGTCAACAATGATGAACATTCTTTTGGGAAACTTCCCAAGATTTAAATTGAAAAAAACCATTAATACTGTTTAAAAGAGGATCAAAAATTACGTTTTGTGTTGTAGTTTGAGTAATATATTAGATGTATTACATTATATATAAAAATTACGGCCGTTAAAAAAACGTATTTTAAAACATTTTGTTTGAACTGCTGCAAACATAACATCTATTACAATGTAAAAACTGACAATAGTAAATAAAATAACATTTAAATAGTTTTGTGTAAATGTTTGTAGTTGTTGTTATGCTCACTATAGTACAAAAGTTTTCTTATTATATTTGAATTAAACATAATAACTGAACCAAAAGTTTAAGATGTACTACACAATCACATTACTAGTTAGAAAGAATAAACAGAACAAAGTAGATTGAGTATGAAAACTTCCTGCCAATCATGATAATTACATTATTATTTATACACTGGAATGCCGATAATATATCACAAAAAGAAGATATGGTATATAGTTGGAAAACAATGCTATTTGTCATCATTTGCATTTGTTCTTAATGACATTTCTAAAGCGGCGGAGTTTGATCGCCTTCTTGTCGGCCAAATCGTTCTAACGAGTCTTCACGGAGTTCATAAGCTGGTAGATACCTAAGAGTTTTCAACTATTATATCGTCCGACTTTTCGATGTGGATATTATAATAAGTAACCATATACTATAGTACAAAAGCTTACTATTAATTAAAAGCCAAAAATCAAAAAAAAATCCACATTCCCAATGAAAAATTTAATAAAAAACTTACTTCCCCTCTCCAACCTGCAGAACTTTATTCGGCTTTGTTTTTGTCCTATCTCCAAGACTAGTGAAGCCTTTATCGTATAACGAGCAATATGGTACACATAAAGCTCTTAACAGTCTCCAAATATCTACGTAATGCCACGTTAACAATGGACATACTCGAAGGAAATGAGGCCATCCGGCATCCGTGAATTCACATTCTGTCTTCATGTAGCGTCCTAAACTAGGCAACGTTTATGATGACAAATATCAAATTCTAAAAAAAATCAAAAACCCCCCCCCCATCTCCAATAAGAAAGCTTACCATTAGGATCAGTGAAACGTGAGCCCATGAAAACGGCAATAACTTTTGGTTTTCGTTGTTTCAACTGTTCTAGACCACTTTTCATTGGACCATTCAGTTCACTTGTGTCCAAATTGTACTTTCGACCAGCATCGCGTATGAAGTCTGCCATTTCTGAAAACTCATCGCCGCACAGAATGTGGAATGCTTGTATTTTTGCACCTGCACCGTGTTTTCTAAAGCATATAGTCATCATTCAAAGTTGTGCTTTTCAAAATGATGTAAAGCTCAATTTCTAATCCAAAAACAAAAAGAATAATCGTTTTCAATGCAAAGCTGTTCCAAAAAATGCTCCAAATGTTTAAAGTACTTACTTATCCATTCTAGCCCTGAGTAAATGTAACAAAGCAGTGCAATCCTTGCCGCCATTAAATGAAATTGCTATTTGTTCTGGTGTATATTCCTCTAGGACGTTATCAATCACTTCTATGGCACGTTGGAGTCGACCCCCGAATCCGTCGCTTACCGTTCTTGAATATTTTTCTAACTTATTATTGGCATCAATCCACGCTTCTTCATCGTAGTTAACTATATATTCTGAAATTTGATCAAATTTAAAAAATTTCCTGACTTGTTCTCAAAACTTTTTTTTTACAAATCGACCAAAATCATTAAAAACAAAAAAACTTACCCTTAAATTCGCTCCTTAACTGTTCCATCGCCTTCTGCCCATCATCTGAGTTTGAAGATTCTACCACTAATTTCGTTTTAAAATAACTATTATCCATTATAGGATATGAACCTATAGTAATATGCGGCTGCGATTTGAAATTATCCGCTATTTTAGTCAAATTTTCTTGCAGATACACCTCGTTCCGTCTTAGATACAATATTTCATTGTAAAAGTTGCTGGTTTCGTCCTGTGGGAAGAGGGTATCCTAAAATTATTAATTTTTTTTAAATTTAAATTTTTTGATTTAAAAAAATTTTATTGCTATTATATTTTTACAAAAATCTCAAACTAACATTAAAATAAAATGTAATAAAAATATATTTTGTCACCACCACCCCCCCCCCACCTCTTCAATTAATCAAAGTTAAAACAAGATTATTATATCAAGAATGTATTCAAACCTAAATAAATTAAAAATTTATCAAAAAGATCATATCAGACTCTAAAATAAGTTTTTTTGAGCAAACAAAGAACAGTTAAAATGACACTGCTTGCTCTTTAGACAAAAAATTAAAGCAAAAAGGTCAAACGGTCTCGTATTCGTTTTGGTCATTTTTAAACGTCCTCTGGCACGAATGCTTAAAATCCGCAAAGATTTTAAAACTCAATTTTCAAACACACACCAAATAAGTCCGTTTGCAAACATAAATGAATTTAAAAAACTCCATTGCTAACTTAAAAATTTGTATCATCCAAAATTTTCAATAAAACCATCAAAAGTTTTCATGTCCTTAGGAAAGCTATCTTTACCCACCTCAACTTGATCATAAGCCAAACGACAAAACTTTGGTACGCCTGGAAAGCAAACAACGTTGTTCAATTGAACCGAAGGGAAACAGCTCATCTGGTCCGGCGTTTGTGGAGCACCATCTTTGCCCCACAATAATTTGGCCGACAGGGGTATCTAAAAGATTTTTAATAAAAAAATGAACAAAAAACTTAAATTTAAATTCCGAGTTTAAATTAAAAAAGACATTACTTTGCAAAACTTCTCAACGGCCGAATCGACATCAGCAAGCTTTGTTTTCTTCAAGAAAACCTCGACTACTTGAAACAAGTCCTTGTTAATCTCAAGTGCTTCATCGAACGCTAAGCCTAATCCTGAAAATAACTTTTTAAGTTTGGCACAATATTCTTCACACCATATAATAAAGCAAAAAACTACCTTCAAAAGTTCTATCGTCATGTGTAGGGCCGATCCCACCAGTAGTCAGTACAACGTCGTATCGACCACTGAATATTTTGATTTCCTGCGCTATTTCATCAACGTTGTCGCCGATTACAGTTATCTAAATATAAGTTATAAAACTTTTTTGTCTTCGGTTAAAAATTAGTTTGTTATTTAAAAAAAATCATCCAAAACTACCTTTTTCACAGCGACACCACGATTATGAAGTTTGGAACATAAAAAATGTGAATTTGTATCCGTAGTACTGCCGTTCAAAATCTCATCACCTATAACCAATATTCCACATGTAGGCCTAGTTGTCCATGTAAACCGACCGTCAGGCGGAGCGCTTGTTTCCCAAAACTAAACTTTATATTTGACTATGATACCGAAAAAAAACATTTAAATTATATAAAAAATTAAGCCCTACCACACTAAAACTCACATTTTCACGTACCATATTAAATTTCCTTGAAGAACTCGTGAACTGTCTAGTAAAAATGGGGAAAGTTTTAAAATAAGAGACGTTGAATCTTCTGCAAGTTGTGAAAAACAATGAATTCATAAAAATTGGCCTGAAACTTCCTTATTTCAGCCAATTTGTCCTGCAATGTAGCTTATTAAAGTGTATTCAAAAATATAAATAGTTCCCCAACCAAACTCTGCATCGTGCAATTGAGTCACAAAAATGTTCAAGTCTACCATAATTTTAAAAACATACAGCTCTAAAAAGTTACCGATAATTCAAGTAAACGAGTAGTGTTTAACTGTTAAAATCAATCTACCATTTTTATTGTTAATAAGTCGATTTAATTGTATCAATTGCAGGATTAATCAATTAAAAATTGACGTAACAATAGTCGGAATAATTTTACAACAAATCAATGCAACAACTTCCATACATCAAAATACCCATTAAACAACGCCAGATATCAAAAATTACAATAAATTACTTTATAAAACAATATCTTATTCAAAACATAATCAGACTTCAAAAGTCATAACATAGATATCACGAGCAATGTTTTTGCTGGCTTCTTCAGTGGTTGCGTCCTTGATTCGTTGTACAATTTCGGATACTCCGCGCTGTTTTCCCATTTTGATTACTGTAGAGTCTCCCCACATCAACGTTACAATACATTGTAGCAAACGGAATATTGTCAACGCTGACAAGTGCGAGAAAGAAATCGTTCCTTCGGTTGCTTTGATGATAGCTCTCAAAAGGTCTTCTCTAGGGCCTATTTCGGCAACGCCTCCTTCGGTTTGTTTCAACAAGCTGTACGCCAAGTTACAAAACACGGAAACAGCAGCTTGCTAAAAAAAGTAATATTAAAGAAAGTATAAAAATTTACAAAGTAATATAAAAACAGATAATAATAGAATTGAATAAGACAATGATCACATAAAGTACGGAAACATACTCAAGAAAACAACGATCACTCAAAAACCATTCTTTTTTGTATAAAAACCCCCAAAATAAACAAAATCAAAGAAACCGTAAATTCCAAAAGCAAAATCCCAAATGCTAACAACATTTCAAACACCAAAAACCCTTACCCAGTTGTACGCCGAAAAAATAAGAATATTGGCTAAAAAGCCATAAAAATTTACCTGCAAAATCGGTTTTTCCCACAAAATGCAAGTTCCAACAACTTCCGCCACATCGTTTAGTCTTCTCAGCAGTAGCTGACGGCCAGCATCGTGCTTGCAAGCATTCGCGAAGGCTCTGCAAACCATAGTTCGAATTTTGAACGTTTGATCCGATATCAACAAAGTCAGAAGCCGTTCCAACGTTTGATCTCCATTTGGTGGTAAACAAAAGCTGGCATTGTGGGTTTCGTTGAGAAGAGCGTAGCGGAATACGTCCACAACCGACATGATCTTCTCCATCGGCCATTGCAAAGCTTTCTCCAATGCCAACGTTTGAATTTCGTTGTACTCAAAGTCCGGTTGGAACATTTGAACCAGAGATTCAATCTGAAATTATGAGTTATTTTACATGAGAAATATTTTATAAAAATAGGATAATTCAAATACAAATTTAATTTAAAAAATGTCAACATACCAATGGCTCCTCCAGCTCAAACTCAGCACCAACTTCAGAATTGGCCTTCTTCAAAGCGTCGATAGCTTTTTGATCAGCTTTGTCAGAAAATAAGATAAGGTCTTTGATCGGTACAAATTCTGACGTTGGTTTTTTCTTGTCAACCGGTAATGATGCATTTGGTACCAAATCATTTGCGCCTTGACTGGGAATATATCTTCCGCCTGAGGTGTATGGATCTCCACCGCCTGAAAAGGACAATTTTTAAATACTACTCATAAAATATATCAAAGTTTTTAAATACCTAAAAAATTTTATTTTTTTTACAGAAAAATTATAAAGAATCAAAAAATTGAATAAAATCTTACCAACACTGGAGTTCGAAGCACTTTGACCCGGAATGTAGCGTCCACCCGATGTGAATGGGTCACCGTAGTCTCCACTGGAAGAAGCCGTTTGACCTGGAACGTAACGGCCGCCTCCAGTAAATGGGTCAGCGTAGGCGCTTCCTTGAAGACCCTTGAGTTCAGGTACGTTCGTTTGTATGTGTCGTACTAATTGTGGAATAAATGCGATAGGAAGCTTGTTTTGTTCACAACACCTCTGAGCAGCCATATTCGGATCTTCGCCTACGTTATAGCTGAGGAAGAATGTGTTGTTCTCTGAGGTTGAAATTTCGAACTCGTAGTCAGCTTTCTGAAAAAAAAAAATTTATTGCTTCCGATAAAAATTATATCCTTTTTAAAAACATAATTGTTAAACCACACTTACTCCTGGCTTTACAACCGCAGGCTTGGTCGACTTAAACTGCTCAAAATTCTTTGCTTCCGGGATATGGGTCTTGATATAGTCGACAATTTCATTCAAGTAAGAAATAGGAAGATTATTTTGCTAAAATATATAACTATAAAATCAAGAAATACCAATAAATTAACAATAAAAACAAAATTACTAAACCAACCATGTTAAATTTCAACTTACCGTCAGAAAATGTTTCGCCGTATCAATGGGATTTTGACCTTTTGTATATACTAAATCCAGCTGCCGACCAGAATCGTCCAATGACACTTTAATAGTAACTTTATCTTGTTGTTCAGCTGCTTTGGCAGCTACTTCTTTGGCAATAAACTCGGACACTTCCACTTCAAATGCAGCTTCTACTGGTTCTGGAGCTTTTCTTTCTGGATCCATCGAGAAGACATAAATAAAACCGTTGCTAAAAAAGAAAATATAAAATACAAAAAATATTACTTACTCAGCAGCTACTACAAAATCTCCATTTCTCATGCTTCGAATAGACCATAAAGAAACGGCTGGTATTCTGACCGGCTGTAAAAATCGCAAAGCTGAGTTTTCAGCTTCCAATGAGTAAACCTCAATATAACCACGTTCACTACAAGATGCAACAAACGAGCGGCCGCAAGGATGATTTATCAAAACCGTACTGAAAATAATCAAAATTTAATTAAAAATTTTTCACTTTAACATAAACAATAAAGAAGAAAAGTTATTAATCTTTAAAATAAACCAACTTACGAATAAATAAATTCGCCATGGTAAGAATCGTAAGCTTCCAGACACTTTCCACTATCTGATGACCACAATCTCAAGGTACTGTCATTTGCCGACGAAATGATATTTCCGTTAGAGAGCACAATAACAGAACGAACAACATCTTGATGTCCTTCCAACGTCTTTATACATTCGTTACCACGCCATAGCTTTATAGTACGATCGGCGGATCCAGTCACAAAACAATCTGTTTGATGTGGGACAAATTCCACCGCCCATACAGAATGTTTGTGGCCATTCAGAGAGTAAATTTGGCTAGACTGACCCGCCAAAGCCTTCTTGAGGTCTGTAACAACAGCTTTAGCATCCCAACTGCCGCTGATACATCTTCCAGTCGCATTGTCAACCCGTAGAGCGCACACTAAACAAATCACATTAATTTTAAAAACCCTACGTAACAAAAACTTTTAAAATACAACCGTACCATTCATATTGTGAGCCTTGATTACAGCAACTGGCTCTGCGCTTGTTGGCGAAAATAAAGCAATCGTCCCATCCTTACGTCCACAAACTATAAATTCCCCGTCACTTTCAGTTTCATAAAACGCTACCGAATTGACATGTTGACCATTCTTAAATAAGGCTTCCTGTGCATACCCGTTCTCCCTACAAAATAATGTCACTCTTAGTTTCATATTAACAAATATCGTTTATAAAACCTCTCAAAACATCAAACACTGAAGATATTATCCCCAATCATCTTTCATTCAAACCTAAAATCAAAAACAGAAAGAAAAACACCTACTTCAATACCCACATCTTTGCGGTTTCATCCCTGCTGACCGTTGCTAAATGTCCTTGAGTTGTTGGTTCCACTGCCTTTACGTCCGACGAATGGGCCACAAAATTTTGCCATAGATGAAACTGTGTAGCTGCTGATTCATCCATCGTTATTTGTAGAAAAAAGCGTATTTACAAACGATATTTGACGTTGGACAAAATTATATTTGAAAAAAAAATTCAAATGTTTTTTCTTCATGATTTTTTCGATCATCCATTTTTTCGAACTGCGTCCTCAAAATAAAGTGAGCGTGCGACCAGCGGCATGGTTTAAGGCGTTTTTATACGGCAAATACTGTTTTTTCAAGGAATATTTTCAAAGAATTTTTAAGATGTTTTTCATAGTAAGTTCAACAAGTTTTTTATAGTTTATTAGCTGAAATAAAACACAAAAGTAAATCATTTACAAATTTGTGGGTTTTTGAGGTTTAATAAAACTAAATTTGAGTAATTTAGAGGTTGTATTTTTGTTAGATTGTTTCTGTTTGACGTTTGATGGCCAAGACATCCTAAACAGAACATTTTAGTACCATAATAGAAAGCAGGCCAAAGTAATAAAAAATTTATACGATGACAATATATAATTATAAATTTTCAAATAGATGATGAATGTTATTACTTAAAATTCTGGTTTTTTACTAAAAATTTACTTACTTTAGCTTTTTCAATGGAGTTTTTGATTTCACATAATCTGTTAGTATCTACAATAACTGTTTCAGGGAATTTATTAAGGCTCAGTAAACTGTTCTTCAGCTTCAAAGCGATTGAAACCAGCTTCATGGAGGTGAAGTTCAGCTCGTTGATTTCGAAACGAATGTTCTGGACGTAATTTTCGAGTATGTTGACATCACTTTGCCTCACTTCAAATGTAGATCGATAAGGGATTTCCGGATTCGATGGGTTTGTCATTTTTGCTACAACTTATTTTTTAAACCTTTACAAATAGTTAAGAACAGGGTGGGTAGGCAGCTAGTGTAACTTAAAAACGTTGACTGGATAAAAAACAGCAAAATATATATTAGTCCTATGAAGTAGAGGCACTATAACTAGAGTATTCGAGCGCAAGACAGGTGCTGTCGCTCGACGCACATCTGTTCTTCTTGTCGCGAATTTTAGAGCGCGGTCTGTCGGGTTAATAATGCCATTAAGAACCTAGGTCCTTAGCTCTAATGTAACTCTAACTAGTTGTAAAAATTTATTGTAAAATTTTTAATAGCAAGAAGGGGTGACTTTCGTTTTAAAACAGTTTTTTCAAAAAACGGGCATGACAGCACTGTACTAAAAACAAAATAGCCAAAATGAAAGAAACCAGACCAAAGAAATAATCAATTTTATTCAAAACAAGTCGTCAGATCACTTTTCCAACGACGACTTTTTAACGTAATTCTTCAGTGAGATTTCCTTGTCCAGCTCGGAGCTTGAGGTGTCATGGAAAGCGTCCTCTTCTGACAACGGCTCATCGTCAATGTCCTCGTGACAAAAGCTGGCCATGGACTTGGATGGTTGGCGTCCAACTGCAAATCGAATATTAAAAAAATTTAATTAAAAAAAACTTCATTATGATGCCTAAACTTACCCTTGTCTCCAGCCGGTTTGTTCATCTTTGCCAAATGGTCAACAGTACTTTCATGCGGCATAAGCATCATAGGGGCGCGGAAAAAGTAGAATGCTGGGTAGTAGATCAAGTTGTACGGGCTAGCCGCGTACAAGTCAGCATAACGTTCCACTTGAGTGGCAAAGAACGTAGTTCTTGATCCTGATCTGAACAACGGGCCCAAAACACCGTAGGCTTGGTCCATTTCGTGAGTCAGATTCTGAAAGTGGTTTTATAGAGTGGCTAAGGGTATGCTATGGTAGTCTAAGGTAGATTAAAAGTGGAATGTGGTATAGTAGGGCAAAACCTACTCTGATAGCCTTAACAGCCTCTCCGATTTCATTATGAGCCAAATTTGCCGAAGTTGCGTCCATATTCTTGTACAATTTGGCCAGTTGCACATCGAGTTGGGCCAAACGTTCAAACAGACCATGGCGTTCCGTCCAGATAGTCAGCTCATGTTCAATCTCAGGTACAATTAAGAATGTTCGCCACCCTGAAGTTTTTTTTGGTTTAAAAATTCTCAGAAAGTTAAAAAAATTGCAAAATAAAAAAAAATCAATGCAAAACATACCTCGATTCTTTTTTGACCTTAACACATCACCAAAGATGTGATCTCCAATGTACAGTACGTCTTTTCCTCTGGCTTTGAGCATTCGTCTGAAGGCATCGCACGATCCGCCAGCGTACACTTGGCCTCTTTTCAATGGTCCTGTATGCATTCCGAGTTTGAGTACGCCAGTTGAAGTATCGACTTGTCGAAATACAGTACCCTCTGCGAACCAATGAGGTTTTTTGGCATCGACCACTGAAATATCGAAAAATTCGGTCCAGTTTGAGCCTAGCAGATATGTCATCACTCCCTAAAATATAAAAGTATTGTTATATTAGAGTAGGACATGTTGGAGTAGGGTAGGGTAAAACTAGATATATGGCATGATAAATATTTGAATTGCCACACAAATGTTTTACCACAAAAGTCATTAATTTTGCTTACATTAGTATAGCTGTATTCACTGTTAGTCAACAAGAAAGTCTGTCCATGGCGACGCAGTTGCGGCAACAATTGCTTGATTCGTTCATCTTTTACCACATATTGGTCAATGTTCTGCAACACGTGTTGTTTCATCGAACCTTCAGTGTGCACCCAGTGAACGGCATCAGTCAAATCTTTGGCAAACGACTTGTACGACATGATAACATCATTCTTTCGTACTCCTGTGCGATCTTGGAGACTGAAAAAGATTTTTTTAAATAAAAATGTTTAAAAATATTAAAAAAATTATCTTTAAAAATTTTTAAAAGTAGTATTATTAGGTGCCGACATAAAGCACCCGCCATTATTTACAGGAAAGTACAAGCAAAGTACGGCGGGTACTTTATGCCTGCACCTACTACAAAACCTACATCTTGTAGTCTGGATTGGTATCAAAGTAGTCCACCAACGAAGCCAACAAGTACGTATCGGGCATGTTGAACAATGTATTCAGTATGATGACACGACTGTCGTTCAGATGCAGAAACTTGTTTGGATACTGTTCCTCGATTTCGTATGGTTTCATAAAATGAAAACCATGAACACCGACCAGTATATTGCCAAAGCCATCAACTTTCAACAGGTTGCCAAACTGCATATCGAACCATAACCCACGAACCGGGAAATTGGAGTTGTAGGTCAAGCTACGGAGCTGCTCGGGGTAGCCAATGTCGATCATACGACTGATAGTACGACTGAACAGCATGCCTTCGTATGCAGGGGATTTATAGTCTAAAAACGGCTGTGTGTCAATAGCGCAGTGGAAGATAGGCCGAAGCCCAAGTCTAACACTAAGCCTAAAGGTAAAATCTAAGCCACGTTTAAAGTCAAGCTTAAAAATAGGCTTAATTCTAAGCCTGAAAACAAATGTTAAAACGCCCAAGTTAAGATTAAGAACTTACTAGCTAACGTGTAATCCATATCAAATCCGAAGAACTTCATCTTTTCCAAACGCAACGATCTACCCACAAAGATCCGCTGGCTGGGATCGTGCTTATACGCGTTGGTCTGGGGTACCAATGGTGCATTCACGTTCTGCTCGCCCGTCGCTGTCGCCACATCCGTGGTTTGGGTGGCACGCCCGCTGGAAACAGACATTTTTGATTAGACCTACTGGTCGAAAGTTCAATCTATGACAGCAACTGTGTTTTTGGCATCTTCGTGAGGAAATGGGTTTTGTAACAAGGAAAATTTGCATAAAATATTCAAAAATTTTTAGAAAAAAAATTTTTCAATTTGAAAAATGAATAACTAATTCTGAATTTTTAGTATAATAAACTAAGCTTACGGAACTTTCAAGTGATTTCCATTTGCACTGTGGTTCTCAGTGTCGGGTGACAGCCGGCTGGGCTTTCTGGACGACACCGTGGAACTAGAAGATCGTGTAGCTTCTTGTGCTAGATATTTGTCGCGTGCGGCTGCGAAATCAGCACGTTTTTGAGCTGCGATCGGCGAATTTGACCAAAAGTCTGGTACTTCTCGGCTAGTCGGATGTGTAATTGGGTTTGGCGAGACTGAGCTAAAACGACTTTAGAGATGTAGGTTATATAGTTGAAATATGTTTTAATAAAAGACGTAATTCGTATTTTACATTTAAATTAAATAATGAAATAGGGGGTCGACATAAAGAAACCGCCATACTTTTCCTGTAATTTCCTGTAAAAAATGGCGGGTTCTTTATGTCGGGGCCTAATAACGAACGTTTACGATTTTTTAATTTTCCAGACAAATTTAAAGAAGCACAAAAGTTCGAAAAGGTGACAAAAAAGATATCTGTCGCTAAATTTCTTCGCATCAGGCCATTTATAAAATTAAGGACTTAAGCGTTAATCTTTAAAAAATACACTTAAATATTATAGTAGTTTACTGTGTTTAAACGTGAGCCAAAAACAAGCCTAAGTTTTAAAATTGAATGCACTTGCCAATAACAAACTTATATAATCTTTACATTCTAAGACTAAAAAAGTCCTTATCATCTAGGTTAACTTGTCTATGTTAACTTTTAAGTATTCCTAATATAATCCTAAACTAAACATTGTTATCATCTTACCGTGCTCTCCATCTAGCATCCAGTAGAGTAGTTATGTGTGTAGGCTGCCGTCGGTGATAATTGTGAAATGCCATTTGATAAACCTGTCAAATATCTTAAAATGTTAACTATTACAACTTCTGATAAAATGTAAAAATGTCTTACGACAAAATATAGAAAACACTGTGAAAGTTCAAAAAACGTTTCCAAAGCTTTTTGCTTAATGAAACGGCCAAAAGTAATCAAAAAGTGGCTTGGCGGAGATTTTATTTGTCCTGGGTGAGTTCATGGCTAGATCATAGCTTTGTTTACATATTATAGAGGTGTTTGCGCAGTTCAAGTTTATTTCCGGTTTAATCAGATTCTTGATCCGAGATGGTGACGTGAGTCACGTTTGGTAGCAATTGATGTGGCGGAAGGGGGGGGTTTAATCACTAATTGTTTTATTTTCACAGAAAATTTTTTTAGTGAAATAAATTCAATCTTTGATGACACATGATGACATAAATGACACTTACGTTTCACATTGATATTTTAATTTTGTATTCGTTTTTATATAAATATAATACATGTTTAAGCGTATTACAAACCACAAAAGCGCTTTTTAAAAAATGTAAAAAAGTCATTAGAATAATATAAACAATACATTACAATGAATATTGTTTAACCATGTATTATTGATTTTTTGATGTATTTATAGATTTAAAAAAATTTTTTTTAATTAACTGTTTTAAGTTGTATTAATGACGTCATTTTAAAAGTAAAAAAACGTGGGCAGTAAATACAGTGTTTCATTTGAAGTAAAAGTCAAAATATTAATTATGTCAGTCTCGTTAAATTATATGTTTTTCTTCACAACGTTGTTTGTGTTAATTATGTACACAGATGCATGTTACATATAATTTGGGTCGCATATATGAGCAATTTTTTTTCTTGTTAATTACCAAAAAGAACATAGGCTGTATATACGCTTGTC
This sequence comes from Bursaphelenchus okinawaensis, assembly GCA_904066225.2. Classification (NCBI taxonomy): domain Eukaryota; kingdom Metazoa; phylum Nematoda; class Chromadorea; order Rhabditida; family Aphelenchoididae; genus Bursaphelenchus; species Bursaphelenchus okinawaensis. Next base: position 11,316,607 of record CAJFCW020000002.1, on the reverse strand, counting down.
TTTGTGTAGGGTAGTTATCGATAAGACAATTTTTAACTTTTTTTGCTAAAAAAGCCTTTTAACGCTTCAAACCTGAAGATAAAACACGAGGTACCGTCGTTCAGACAAAATAAGTCATTTCCTTTGTCCTAGCACCCTTACTTTTTGTCTGACCACGTGTAGACTTTTTATTTTTGTGGAACGCGAAAAAACAACTACATTACGTTTCTCACTTTTCAAGGTTGTTTTTTGGCGATGTTTTTGTAGTCCCAAATACAATTTGGATATTGTAAAGGGCTGAAAGGGTGGGGCCATGGTTAGATGCCGAGCGAGAGAAGAAGGTTATAAAAACGTTTTTAAAAAGAGTTGAGTAGGGTTTTTCATATTGATTCTCGAAAAAAAATTAACATGTCTTCTATCTGAGAATCAAAAAAAATTTTTACTTCATCAAAACAGACAGCACGGCACTGAATAGGGAAAGTTCCACAGCTAAAGAAGTCTAATAAGGAAAGTTCCACAGCTAAGCAAGTCTAAGCAAATACGCCATGTTTTTTTCAAAAAGCAATAACAACTTACTAGCAGTCGAAAGAAAAGACCGTTTAGTTCGCTGAGAATGAGGACATGGAAGCGAAAGATTAGGGGCGCCGCTGAGGGCGTTATAGAAGTTGAGAGGTCGGGAAGAGTTGGTTCAACTGCGTCCCCGCCAATTCCCTCAATTTCCAGCTCTTTTTTTTAAAGGGCGCACGTTTTGATCAATCTTTGAACTAATTTTATTCATATTTATAACAAGTTTATCATGTATCAGTCAAATTTATTCATTTAATTGATAATTGATTTTTATATTGTTATTTATGGGCTTTTTGGAAAATTTTATTTGTTTATGCGAGCTTTAAAACAGTTTGTATGATAAATTCGTTTAAAGGGGTTTAAATTCATTTTTGATAAAAGCTTAACGATTTTTTGATTAAAAAATGTCTCAAACTGTAATATCAATAAAGGTAACATGGATTTTAGTCTAGCAAGAAGTCAAAAGAGAGTTATAGTTATTTTATATTTTAAAAAAATCACCTTTCAACAATTTTTCAGCATTAGTTTATGGTGCCGACATAAAGAACCCGCCATTTTTTACACTAAATTACAGCAAAAGTATGGCGGGTTCTTTATGTCGGCACCTAATACAAATTGTAGCAAACGTTTTTACAAATTTGTATGAAACTTTTTGTCGTTAAAAATCTTTTTGTAATTGTATTACGAGTTTTAATTACCTTCATATAAAGCGACGTATAATCCGAAATGGAAAGAGCATCGGATTAAATTGGTGTTCATGTCGGGAAATTCTGGAAAAACAGACGTAATTTATGGGCAAAATTATTTTTTAAGTAATATACATTATGTTGATTATGGTTCTTTTAATTCAAGGGTTGGAGTAGGGTGAGTGAGGAGTACGAAGTATTACAGTAGAAAAAACATAAGGGCAGGGTATGGTACGGTAGGGTAAACTTAAATTTTTTAAAAAGCAAATATTATAAATTTTACAAAAAAAATATTAAAAATGTAGTTTTTCTACTCATTAACGACCTTTAAGCAAACTATCTTTATAAAAACAACCTGCGCTTCAAGGCCGACTTTTAATTAGGTTCTCGTTCTGGTTTTGTTACTTATTTTTGATGGTTTATCACCAACTTTGCGTCTCACACAAACTTAATATGTTTGAATTTAATTGTTATAACTTGCTGTTGCCGCTGGTTTGAGGTCATAGGCTGTGAAGGGTTGTGCACTTTTAAATTCCACTTAATGTTGTTTGAAGTTGTCCTTCGAAATTTACAATACAAATAAAGGTTATTCCATTGTACTATTGTCGTCTACATAATTGTTTAAGAACTCAAAAAAGTATTTTAAAAGTTTTTTTGGAAATTTTTTGGAATAATTTTTGCAAATAAAATAATCGAAAATTGTATTTTTGTTTAAAAGTATGTTTTCAAATACTATTAAAAACAACTTGCTGTTAGATTGAGTTATGCTACAAAAACAAGTTGAATAATGTTATACGTGAGCAGGTGGAAAGACAAACATTATCACGACGGTTTAATGTGGTATAACATTATTCGTTTCTTTAAATGTCATTTCTTAAATTTTACTACCTTGGGCAAGGCTGGATTTAAGGGTCTAATAGGGAAGGGTTATGTAGCTTAATTTAATAGTAAAGTCAGATTGTGTTAAAGAATTTTGTAGTAGTGAATGGTTTAAAGCTTTTTAAAGACTACAAGTCATTTTTGGATACAAACAAGTCAATAACAAACCGTTTCAGAAGTCAAAAATCAGTCTAAAAGGGAATTGTTTATCATATATAAACTAATATATTACTTTATACCGCCGAAAAATCAAAAATAGATATTATATTGCTTTACAAAGTATATAAAGCTGTCAATCTCAGACAATATATTACTTTATACAGTAGAACCGTGAATTCCAGATAACATATTGCGTTATTCAGTAGAGAAGTCAAAAGGAGACCGTCCAAATTATGACTATAAATTACCCTGCCCGTCTTTCCCTTGCTTCCTTTTGACTTTGTTTACTTGTTTTCACTTTTTCTTTTAAAAATTTTTAATTTCATTGCTTATGGACTGGGAGCATGTTTTTTCGCTTAGAACTGAAAAAGTTCCGGATAATCCTTAACGTTCCATTTTTTAGTGTCTCAGAGCTTATTAATATTTTGCAATGTATAATTAAATGACAATTTATTATTACTCGAGAGAAGGGTTTAATTAAAGCCTGAGACTAACAAGTACAAGTAATATAAGATTGAAGTATTGGGAATAGGAGAAGGATGTCTTGTAAAGAAAGTTCTTGCCATTTTATAGTTAGAATCAAAACTTCTTTATGTTTCTATTTTTTCCGTTTGCTTCGGAGTCCATGAAGACTAACCCTTTTTAAAACAAATGATTGTTGCGTTTGAAATTTAAAAAAACTCGCATTAATTTGATTAAAACTTTTCGCGATTCTCTTATCAAGTGTTTATATAGGTTTTTTAGTTTGATCACACGGGGGAATGATTTATTCTGTGGTATAAATGCGGTTTAAACGATGCAAAAATGCTGGAACCTGCTATTGTTGTGGATTTGTATGATAGAGCAGTTTTTAGACGGCCACGGCTTTTTGTAAGTTTTTCAGTTTTTTTCAATTAAAAATAAGGTTAAAAATAAAAATTTAATTATATAATTTTAAGAATTAGCGATAACTGTTAACATTTTATTGTTTTCAGACCAAAACCAGCCTCAACACCGGCAAATATAAATAAATATACCTTTATCACGCAACAATCTTATGACAAATTTCTAGTATACCTCGGTAAGTTTCCACAAAGAAAAATGTCCTGCCCTCCCTTCTCCTACAATCAAACGATACTGTATTTTACTCCCCCTCCCTACCTACCATATTATACGCTAAATCATTAAAGCAACATTCCAGATGATACATGCCAAGTGCCTGAACAACATAACGCTGATGTCACGGTGAACCACGTAGATGATAGGTATTTCGAATGGGAACAGTTCAACTTCAACAAAGCTTTGTTACATTACATTTTCCCCGGAACTGAAGAATCCAATTTTGCGAAAATTTTGAAACCAGATCAGTTGAAAACTTTGGATGACAGATTTTTCGTTTCCGAATTACCAACCAATTGTACCAGTAGTGAGAATGATTGGACATTCACGGCTAAAGAACCGGACGTTTTTCAGGATAATTTGATTAATTGGTACGGTTTTAATATTTTAATTTGTAAAGAAATTTATAATTACAAAGGAACAATGTAAAAATTTACTATGACTTTCCAGTGCACAACCCCATTTAAAATCATTTTTCAGGGTATTCAACACAGACAGAGAAAATTATTAATAAACTCTACCATTCGTCGTCTGTTCGTCCAGTACTATTTGAATATATACCTTATTTTTACGTATCAAACTGTGCATCAGGTTATCGCGTGTAGAAACCAACATTTACCTCGGCTTTCTCAAGTTACATTATTATTTAGTAACATTACATTTTTTGTAGTAATACTACAACTTTTAGTCTATGCGTATTAATACTGCTCTTTGTACGTGTCATTCTGTATTTTATATTGCTCCTAGTCTAAAACTACATTTGAATTGAGTTTATTAACATACGTTTTTTTGAAATAAGTATGGGCAACAATTGTGATGTCTAAAACATCACAACATTGCTTTTTAAATTCAATTCTAATGTAGTCACGCTTGTCACATATATCTTTCATGCCAAAATTCGAAATGAAAACAAATATTGTTTACTTTACTTTAATAATAAAAACGATTGTAAATACAATATTTTTGGTTTGGTTACCCATAACAGTTTTAGGTATAAAAACTAGCTAACATTTAACTGAATTAAAATCGATGTTGTAGTATAAACAAAAAACTGCTTACAAAACAACAATAGATTGATTTTTAATTCAGACGATGTCAGCTAGACCGACAAATATAAATTAAAATGTGTCCAAAGACACTGCAGATCATTGCCTAGTTAGATCCATCCTTAGAGACTTCGAATGGTTCAGTTGGAATCTCACCAGAATCGGCAATAACAACATCGCGTTCTGGACGGTCTCCTGGCAAAGTGCGGGCGCTCTCGATGGCACGAACAACATCCATACCTTCCAAAACCTTTCCGAATACGACGTGACGGCCGTCCAACCATGGAGTCTTGACGGTGGTGATGAAGAATTGTGATCCGTTAGTGTCACGACCGGCATTGGCCATGGACAGGAAACCTGGGCCATAGTGAGACAGTTCAAAGTTTTCGTCTGGGAAACGTTCGCCGTAGATTGATTTTCCGCCGGTTCCATCGCCGCGGGTGAAGTCACCTCCTAAAAGATTCAAAATTTAATTTTTGATGGTAAATAACACGTAGATTTTAATAACGTAGAATATTATCCATGAATCTAATAAAAACCTAAATTTAAACAAAATGACGAAAACCACTCACCTTGAATCATGAAGTCCTTGATAACACGGTGGAATTTGCTGCCCTTGTATCCGTATCCCTTTGATCCCTTTGCAAGTTCGAGGAAGTTGGTGGCAGTCTTTGGTACGACATCACCGAACAGACCGATCACGACACGTCCCTTCTTTTCACCTCCGATTTCAATATCGAAGTAGACCTTCTTATTGACGGTGATAGTGTCCTTGGCCTGGGCCATGTAGAAGACGCCCAAAAGGGCCAAGATGGCTAACACTTTCATCCTGCAACAAAAATTGATTAGTAAACTAAAATAATATGAATTTAAAAGATTTAACAATGTAATAAACCGCGAAACACACACCAATCAATATTATGTTATCTAAACTATGTTTTTCAGCCAAGGCCAACTTAACGATAAAACAATATAAATATTTTAAAGAAACAAACTATAAAGCAATCAGTCGTACTGAAAGTTAGTCGTCATGAGCAGTCAACTAAAAAGCTTAACAAACTAGTAAATTAAAGTTAAATTAAATATTAAGTGAACATAAAATGATAATTTACCCTGTAAAAAACCACTTCTTACATCTAACTGAAGTTATCCACGTTTTTCGATTGTTTTTGAACGGTTTCTCTATCGTTAACATCTAGAACAAGAAAACTAACACTTAGAAACAGTTTTACATTCAAAACTAAATCTAGCCCAATTTGAATAAACTCAAAGCCAATTTCAACAGAAAGCTTTAAACAATACCTATAATTATATAACAGACGGCTTTAGTCTCAAAAGGAGAAGTGTGTAGTTTCAATAAAATTTATTATTTTTCTGAAAAAATAACAATTCTCTTGCAAGAAAAATATTTTTGTTTAGGCAAAAATCTTCCAAATAAATTTCCGTCGTATTAGATATATTTATACGCAGTGCGCCTACATTAACCATCTATCTGCCTACATGACCACTGTGTAAACTCCCCACAAGACCTACACACTCTCGAGAATGACCCACACACCACCACAAAGGTGTTCAATTGGCAGAGAAGCAAAAAAAAAGAGTGACACGTCACAAGTTTTCGCGTTGCATTTTACCGTTTCGAAAAGGCGAAGAAGGGCCGAGGAACCCCGAGAATTGAGACCCTTTATATACTCACAAATGACCATGACCCTGTTCTCGAGATTTACTCTTCAACGCCTTTCGAACTTGACTGCTAAGATGGTTTTTCACTCAAAATCCCCTTGTCAATAAAACGAGAAGTGTCAATAAAGGTTAAGAAACGCGTGAATCTCTTCTCGCGTCCTTATCTCGACTTTACGGATAAATCATAGCATATAAATGACCTTTGATTCCTCTCACAGCACGTAAAAAGACCAAGAAATTTCACGCTGAGATAGAACAAGATTTATTCACGTTGATACGCGATGTTTTTAACAGCTGCATCTGTGACACAGATACATCAACATTGGAGATCACGATAACATTTCCAATTTTTGGTATTTAAGATTCAAAAATGTTTAAAATGGACCAACATCACTCTGACCTCACATTGTGTTGACTATTCTATATAAATAAACAAAATCTAGCAGAGCTTGTCCACATCAATCAAAGTTTTAAAAAATCATCAGTTTACAAAAGCGTCATTAAATAGCAAGCTGAAATTAAACATTTTGATCTTGCTTGCGAAATAAACAAAGAAAAATATGCGTCTAGAACCAATTGTTCAATGCCAAAATTATAAAGCAATAAACTATGATTTATATTACCATAGTTTATTGTGTTTTTTGTCCAATCAAAAGCTAACGTTTTTAAAAAAATATTGCGTGATCAATCTTATTATACCTTAACCTTTTGATATTTCCATACTTTTCAAAACTAACCTAGTTTTGTGCAAAAGTGTAAAGAATCCCAATGAAAATATCAAGGTTGTCAAATTAGGTAACTGTTCAACCTGTTTTCCGAAACGACCTTTGTGGCTACTATTATATTAAACAACCTTTGTGGATAAGTTCTTACACAATAACTTCACAAATATCTATAAAAAACCAAGCTAAAATACTGAAACATCAAAACTATCACGGCAAACAACCTCAAAATCCATTAAAAAAGTAAAATTTCACGAAAAATATTATTCTATATTTTTTCCGGGCGTTAGCGGATGGTTCGGAACCGTTGACAAGATGGCCAACACAGAAAACGCTGCCCAACCACCAAAAGGAAAGAAAGATAGGGAGATTATCAACCCCGGAAGCTTGCTCGAGACGGTCGAAGGAAGCTATGAAATAAGTTCCCAAAAAAATTATTCTTCGGTCTTCTAGACCCAGAAAAAACCTTCGAAATTAGGCCGAAAAAAACTTTTCTGTAAAATTTATAAAACGGACAATTTATACGAGGGCGCAGTGCGCGTTGACCAGTTATAAAAACAAAATCCTGTAATAATTTTTTTTGCAACTTTGGGCCTGACCTTTAATGCCAATATTTTAGATATGTCAACTTTTGGGATCTGGAGGTTTTGGAGATGTGTATTTGGTCAAGAATGTCAAGACGAACACTGTGGCAGCGATGAAGACGGAACGACAAGGAGTTGAAGAAGGCCGTCAACGCTTGTCGCTTGAAGTCATGATTCTTATTGGAGTAACTCGACTTCCTGAGCAAAAACGGGCACATTTTACTCGGTTGATAACTTATGGTGGGTTTTATTGTTTTGTTATTTTTACGTATTATTTATTCTGTTTTGAAGGTTAATATAATTTAGTGATGAAACAAAAAATTTTTAAATTTAACTATTTTCAGGTCAGAATGACATGTTCAAGTTTTTTGTGATGTCGTTGGTCGGAAAAACGATTAGTGACTTTCAACGACAACAGAAGGACAACACTTTTAGCGTGGATTTGGCTGTCAAAATTTCGATTCAGTGTTTGGAGGGCCTATCGCAACTTCATGAGCTTGGATTTATCCATCGCGACATTAAACCGAACAACTTTGCTTTGGGTGTGGGCAAACAAACTGGCAATGTTATTATACTAGATTTTGGAATAGCGAGGAGGATTGTGCACAAAAAGTTGATTGATATACCGAGGTAAGTTTGCGATTTGAAGTTCAATACGATAAAAATCTAGCCTCCACAATATGTGTATAATACTGTTTTCTAGAAAACCCCGTGAAGTGGTAAAATTCATTGGTACGTTGCGGTATTCATCAAGGAATTCTTTGCGAATGAGAGAGCAAAGCCGTAAGGACGACCTGGAGTCTTTGTTTTACACGATTATGGAGATCTTCAACATTCGATCAAGCTTCTGGTGGCCCGAAAAGGACACATATGTCGTTTTGACATTAAAACAGAAGCTATTTGACGGAGAATGTAAGATGAGAAGACAATTTTTGTTTGTGTTTATTATTTTTTTTTGTAATTTTAATATTTATATTTTCATTTTTAACTTATATTATGTTTTTAGTGACACTGATGGACAAATTCCCATATGAAATGACTCGCTTTATGCAGTATGTGGACAAATTGGACTACTATTCTAACCCGAACTACGCATATCTTCGAACTTTGCTCGAAAACATTCTCAGAGGACAAGGAGTGACAAAAGAAGATGAAGAAGAACAACAACGCCGGCTTATAGAACAAACAATTTTGGATATAACACAGGAAACTCAAGACGAAGATGTTTCAGGGAATGTTAAGGAGAAGAAAAGCGATACAAAAAAGAAGTCCAAGGTGGCGAAACCGAAGAAGTCTCCGATTCCGGTGAACGAAAAAAGCTACTTTAATTCGTCGAAGTTGGCGGCTACTCAGGAGAACGACTAGTATTCAGGTTGTCGATGAAGATGTTATTGCTGATGAAGCAGAGGAGTGTAAATTATAAAAATTAAATTTTATTTGTACATAAATAATGGTAATACAAAATAGGTCAACTTTAAGTTAGGTTCGTTTCCTGAGGTCATTTGAATCAAGTGGTATACATCTGCCACACGCTTTTCGGCACACCAAGTTCATGTAGCGCGGATTCTTCTCACATTCGCCGGTATTCGACCAGAAGCTGCAAGCAGTATCACCGTCGAAGCAGCCTGGAGATTCTGATGAGAGCAGCTGAAATTTACAATGTAATTTTAGGTATGGATTTTAAGTGCATTTTATACTGTTATATTATTTTTTGGTACTTCTCTTTAAATTTATTGTTATATTACCTGTATTTAGGGACAGGCATGAGACAGGGGTACGAATTATGGTACTTACTCGTGTCCTAAAAGCATTGGCGAACGCTTTTTGAGCTCTTTCATCTGTAATTAATGGCACTTCGGTAGTTGAAAGCGCTTCTTCAGTACGTTGTACTAACGTTGTTTCGGTCGTAGTAGTGGTTGTTGTAGTACTGATGGGTGTCGTAGTAGTACTAGTGGTTGTGGTAGTAGCACTGGTGGTTGTCGTCGTACTCGTTGTGGTAGTAGCTTGATTAGTAGTACTAACAACTTCTTGAGTTTTAAAAGCTTCTGTCGTAGTGGATTCAGAAGGTTCGGTAGCAACATCATCTGTAATTCCAGTAGCTTGACCAACAACTTTGTCTGTAATTTCGGTAGGTTGAACGTTAACAGACGCGTCTGTTGCTTGTGTAACTTCTAATCGGTCTGTGGCAATACTAACATCTTGTTGTGCTGTAGGTACTGTAGTATCAGTACGTTCTTGAGTGTTGGTTTTTACTGTTGAGTCAACATTAGAAGCGTCTAAATCCTCTGAATTCATCATAACTAAACCGCGGAATTCTTGTGTAGCGGTTTCGACCGGCTGAACAATTGGTGCCATTGTGGTTTTTGAGCCAAAATTAGCTACTTCTAACTCAAAGCCTTCTAGACACCATTGGTCAACTAAAATAGGTATTTTATTGTATTGTAAAGGAAGTTCTTGCCGTTTTCATAAAAAAAATTGAAATTAACTATACGGTATAAAGTAATGAATTCGTCTTACTTCCAAAACAACGTGGAGTTGTCGTTTCCACATCGAATGGATCCCGTCCACAGGCTAGCTTAGTGACAGCCGGGTTGCCACAAAGTGATTCGCATTCGTTTTGTACTGATTCTTCGAAATTTAAAAATACAACTTGGTTTAGGCCTGATTCACCTGAAAATTTTTAATAAAAAGATTAGGAGGGGCAATGCTTTATAAGAGTTGAACTTTTAATTTACTTACACAAATAAGAGTTTCGTTCTAGCCAATCATAGAAATTGACCGCACCAGAAGCCTGCTGATAGCACAGTGTAGTTAACACAAGTATTACTATAGTTCTGGATTTCATTTAGGCTCTAAAACAATTTAAATCAAAATATTATTAGTTTCAACAAAACGTAATGTAAAATACGGAAAAAAATTACAAGAATCTATCTCTAAATAATATCAACCAGCTAATATCTTTATAAGGTAAAAACTGACACTTCTGTCTACACCCTTTATAAAAAATCAAAAAACTGTATCTTTTTCTCAATGTGTAATGAAAAAAAAACGGTAGAATGACCAAAAGTTTTTTTTTCATTTTTTGCAACTCATCGACCCGCAGGGCTCAATGAACGAAAAACAAAAAGTTTTTTTGTTCCGTTTGTTTCATTAAAACAATACCGGTTTGATTGTAGGCGAGTTAACGCACGATGTGACAAATAACTGTCTGTGGTTTCACTCACCGACAGTTCAATAGGTTAATCACATATTGTCTTTATTAATTTTGGAAGATATATGACGTAAAACATAAAAGAAGGTATTTTATGATGACAAGGTGGGTCTTTTATGAAATTTTGTCCTATAGAAGGGGGGGGGGGGGGGAGGAGTAAGGAAAAAATTTACTAAACCAAAGTTCTTTTGTTATTTGTAGAAACAATGTATTTAAACTTTTACAAAACCTTTTTTTGTATTCTTTACGTGTTTGTCTTACTACTTTTTCTACTATAGTTGAGATTTAAATCCAAAAATTGCTGTTGAAGGTAAATAACTACAATTAGTTGACTTCTTAGACTTGTACTTATAGTCTTACTAACAAAGAATTTGGTAAAAAACAAAAATAAAAAAATTTTAAATAACCCCCCCCCCTCCCTTCACTTGAATATCCCCCACGCTTTCTTATTTTACATACGGTAAACCCATGAGACACTGGTAACGTTATGTTTTTATGACAAGGTAATCCCGGTTCCACTAGGCTTATATTCTTTCGAAACGTGAAGACCTATATATATAGAAGAATACCTTCTACTGAACAGTTTACTACAAAATAAGTCAACTTTGAACTTGTAAAAACACCGTTTTGACGTTTACGACTTTAGAAAAACCGCGACAGTTAAAAAATTTCAACAGGTATATTACTCAACGTAAAACAGTACAGTAATATTAAACAATGTAAAATAATATACGTTATGAAGTGCATCTCTAACATACATTATGAAATGCACCTTATCTTACTTTCGACGTAGATGACTTAAAACGGCAGGCGCAGACTACTTTACAGCCTTTGTATATATGTTCTGGAACTTGGCCGATGACGAATCAGTCAGGTTTCAAACATTTTAAACTGTCAAAAAAGTTTTGTTGTTTTAAGACACGGTTGAGTTGTTTTTTTACACGTTGACGCGCGGAAACGGTAATTGATAAGGCTAGCGTAAATTGGCGTGGGTTAACAAGGTTACAGAGTTTATTACAAACTGCTTTAAACTAAATGAAACAAAATGCAAACAACTATACGATATAAAGTTGCAAAACTACTATAATATACTTATGAATCAAAAATCAATTTAAAATTTTTAGAGTAAATAATTATACTGTAATATTTAAACATAGGACCATACTGATGAGTATCATGAACATAAACTGAAATATAGATACGTTCAACAAAACGTAATGTAAAAGGATAGTTATAAAATAAATAATAAGATTAGTTTCACATTTCCTCCGAATCAGAATCTTCCACAGATTCGCTGGATTCAGAACTTGATTCGCTACTGTCCTCCTTGTAGCTTATAGCTGCAGCAGGGCGTTTTGTACCTCTAAATGGGGTAGGTTTGGTGTCTTTTGGATCAGGTTTAGCAGGTTTTGCATTAGTACTTACATCAGTAGTACCATTTTTGAAATCAACCACTTTGATATCGTCATCTGAATCTTCGACGGAAGAATTTACAGCCTTTTTGGTCTTTGGTTTACTAGGCGACTTTTCAGCACTGCCTTTTGGCTTGTTGTTCGATTTTTCAGTACTAGCTTTAACTTGTGTTTTTGGTCTGGAGCTTTTTGTTGTATTTGTAGCACTGGTGCTAGGTATTTCGTCTATGTCATCATCGGAAACTACGACATCAGAATCCTCGTCAGAGATGTTAACAGCTTTTTTCTTTTTGCTTGACTTTGCTGGTGTACTAGCTTTTTTGGACGTAGGCGTACCAAATGTACCATTTTTTGTCAAATTTGCGCCGTTTTTATCCGATTCTGTGCCATCTTTAGCGGGTTCAGTAGCACTTTTGGGCCTTTCGTCATCCGAATCGACCGCAAAAATGTCGTCATCGTCGTCGTTGAAAGCTTGGAAGCTTTTTTCGGCTTTGGCGGCGGCCAAACGTTTTGAAGTCGATGTGACTGGGGATGACGGTTCATCAATATCAGAACCCGCACCGTCATCAGTCTGGTCACTGTCGTATTCCTTTGCTTTCTTTGGCTTTGGTTTTGTCGGAGTTTTTGGCTAGAAGTAAGTATATTCTAACATAAATTTTATAAAAAAACTTTTTTTTTAATTAAAAATAAAAATTTTTACCTTTTTTCTCGACCGGGCCGTCCTTCTCATCCTCTTCTTTGATTTTCCTCTTCCGTGGACTTGGAGTAGAGTTAGGATCCTTGGGTTTCTTATCATACTTTTCTTTCATTGCATCCAACGTTGGAGCAACGCGAAGGGCTTCTGGGTTAGGTTTAACGTCGGTCATACCTTTGGCCAGTTTTTTGCCGGCTCTTTTGCCTGCATCATCCTTGTTCAACTTGGCTATGGCTTTTTTCAGACAGTCTTCTAGGTCGTTTTTCTCTTTCTCTTCCTGTAAAATGACATTTGGTAAAAAGCATGTAAAAATTGTATGAAAATGAAAAAAAAATAATTCTTTGAAATTTAAAAAAAAAAAAATCAAAATTAAAAATTAATTTTTCTGAAATTTAAAATTTTTTAAAAAATACCTGTTTAACCAAAGCCTCTTCGAAGATTTTTAAGTCCTCCTCCCACAAATCATGCCATGTTTTGAGCTGCAACGTCTGTAGTTCCTTCTTCATAGTTTCTGCTTCCTTCAGTAGCTTTTCTTTCTCCTCCAACGACAAACACCACAATTTCATACCCAATAAGTATTCAAAATCCTTCATTTTTGAATCGCCATGATCAACTTCCTCTTCTTCATCGTCGAACAGTGCTTCACCATAGATTTCGAGCTCCTTCTTTTTCCTCATTTCCTTCCATTTGGCTTCAGGATCAGGTTTGAAGTGATGTTTTTTGAGCTCTTGCATAATTGCAGCTTTTTTGACGTTTTCGATCTTCAGTTCGCCGTTTATCTTCATCATGATGAATCTGGCCCGTTCGCTGAGTTTTGAAGTCAACGCTTCTAGCCAGCCTTCGTTGAACTCTTTGCGCATGATATAAACCTTTCTTCTGGTATCAAAAAACTCCAGACATATCTCCTCGGGAGTGGTAAACTTTCTCAAGCATCCGTTTGCATCGAATAGTACCATTGAAGTGGTATTTATCACTGTTTGGAGCTTAAAGACCTTATGCAATCCTTGTCTTTCAGCGTATGCCAGTCTTTCTGGTGTCATTTTGACCACAAATTTGACTGTTTCTTCAGTATGATACTCCTTGAAGTCAGTAATACTCATATTCTTGTCAGTACCATCCATCATCGGCTCTAATACGTTCTCTTTGTACGGCTGTGTCCAGGTTTTGATAGGTAATTCAGTTATCTCTACTGTATCTTCGTTTAACGTAGCTATCTCACCACTGCACACAAATCGAGTATCATCCAGTTGATTAATGGTACCTTGGTACTTTTTGTACCATGGTATCATAGGTTTTTGTTCTTGGCCGCGAATTAATCGTCGTATGTTGGCAACAATATCTCGAGGATTGTAATTTGGAATTTTGGTGCTCCACGCGGTACCAATTCCTTCAGCACCATTCACCAGTACTGTAGGTATGACAGGACAGTACCATTCTGGTTCGATACGTTGGTTTTCTTCGTACAAAAATCGTAGTACGTTTTCATCGACCGCTGGGAATAGAGCTTTGGTTACCGGGTTCAGTTGGGTAAAAATGTAACGTGCTGACGCTGCATCTTTACCACCAAGTAATCTGGTACCTAATTGACCATTAGGGAGTAGGAGGTTAACATTGTTGGAGCCGACAAAGTCCTGGGCCAAGTTGACAATTGTCATCATTAAACTTTGCTGAAATTAGTATGGTTTATGAAGGTTATTGAGAAGGGAAAAGTTTTTAAAAAATGCATTTTTTAATTTTAAAACCACAAAATTTTAAAAAAAGTTGAAAAATTTACCTCTCCATGATGATAAGCCGAAGCTTCACCCACAGCACCAGCTAATTGCGCTACTTTAACTTCCTTTTTGTCAGCACGTTTAAAGCACGTGAACAGCACTTTTCGCTGGCCTGGTTTCAATCCATCTACTAGCGACGGAATCGACCGCTCATTGTCCATGTTCGAGAACAATACCAACTCTTTATTCACAAACTCGGTGTAGGTAACGGTCCTAGTGTCTTTGTCGTATAAATAATCTTCAGTTTCGCCCAATTCTCGTCGTACCTTACGATCTTCCATCCATTTAGTTAGCCATTCTTTCCTCTCCTCGACGTTCTTCTTGGCAAATGCTAATTCAACAACATGATCATCATTAGGACCGTTGTATTTGAAGCGGATTCTGTGACGTTGCATGTCGGAAAAGTACTCTTTGGCTTCTTTTGGACTTGAGGTACCCAATCCTTTGTAGTACTTGATTTTGTACGTCTTCCAGTTGTCTGTAGCGTTTCGCCATTCATGGTATTCGGGAATGGAAAAGAATGACAATTCTTCTTTGTTCTTGGTGGCTTTTATGATTGGTGTGATGAATTCTTCGAGAAAGTTGTTTTTGATCAGACTCGGCCAGTTATGATGGATAAAGTTGATTACCAGACCTTTGATGTGACTGCCGTCTTGATCCTGAAATAGTATGGTTTAGTTAGGGTAGTATAATGTAGGTAGATGTAAAATAGGATATGATAAGGTAGAATAGGACAGTGTATTACAAAAAGTAAAAAAACTGACCTGATCCGTCATGATCATGATTTTCCCATACCGCAAAGTCTTCATTTCCTCTGGATTGTTATACTTCAACTTGTACTGTAAACCAACAATCTTCAACAGTGCATTAATCTCAGCATTATCCATAATTTGTTTGTGACTAGCATCCCGTACGTTCAACATTTTACCACGTAATGGAAATACCCCATACCGATCCCGACCAACCACACCCAATCCGGATATGGCCGTGGTTTTGGCCGAATCTCCTTCTGTGAGAATTAGCGTGCACAGGTGTGAGTTCTTGGTGCCGGCGTCGTTGGCATCGTCGAGTTTTGGAATTCCACGAAGTTTCGAAGTCTTTTTGGTTGAACATTTCTTGTCTTGTTGCTCAAGTTGCTTGAATTTCACCCAAGACATTACACTTTCGACTACACCGCATTTTAAGGCTTCTTTGATGAATTTTTCGGATGGTTCGCATTTTGAACCAAAGCTTTTGGCCTGAAAAAATTAGAATCTTATTTGCCGAAACCTCGTAAATCTTAAAATAAAGCCAACCCTAATAATCAAACCCAATATCATCTCCGCAACTCATACCTGTAAAGTCATGGTCTCCTTAGTCTGTGAATCAAACGTAGGATTTTCGATCAACGCATTCACAAATATCCAAATATGATTTTTGACTTGAAACGGCTTAACAGTAATGCCACTTTTGCCAACCTTCTTTTTGATAGTTTCTATCAGTTTAGAAACGACATGATCCACGACATGATCAACATGTCGACCACCTTTAGTGGTCGCGATAGAGTTGGCAAATGAAACTTGTTGAAACCCGCGGTCCGACACGGTTAATGCGATCTCCCAACGATTATTCACAACTTCATATGCTACTTTGTAAGGTTCATTATCGTGCGTTTGGCCTTTGGTATATTGTTCAACGTACTGCTTGAAGCCTTGGCATGGTACCAATTTGTCGTTTAGGTAAACTTTGACCCCTTTTGTTGATCCAGCAACGTCAAATGCTCGACGGCACATTAGGGATACGATATCATCGTCAAGTTTTGTCATTTTGAATTTTTTTAGGTCGGGTGAGAAGGTGACTTTGGTGAAGTCGTTTGAGTCATTTTTGACGATTTGGGGTTCTTTGTCTTTTGTCATATTGTTGACCCAGGTCTGCAAATTTCAAGATATTGTAATATAATTCAAAACCAAATAAAACAGAAAGTTATATTTTAAAAAATTAAATAAAAATAGAAGTTAAAATGACTTAAAATTAAAAAATATTTAAGAATACCTGTTTAAAAGCCTTTTTATCTGCTTTGGAACTAGTTTCCAGTGTAAATTTAGTTGAAAAAATGTTACACAGCTTGGCACCATAGCCATTACGACCTCCTGTGACCTTCTTCTCTTCGTCGTTGTAGTTTGAAGAAGTCAGAAGAGTACCAAAAATCATTTCTGGTACATACATCTTTTCCACTTTGTGCATTACAACTGGTATACCTTTCCCGTTGTTCATGATTGATATTTCATTTTTGTCTCTAAAGTATTATTTTTTATTATTTTTAAAATTTTGGTTGAAAAAGCATCTTTGGATATGTATTTTACATTTTAAATGGTCAATTATTAGTTAATAAACCTACTGTTTAATGTTGATTTTGATGACATTCATTTTAGGATCACGTTGTTTGTTATCAGCAGCATTTACCAAAATTTCATCGAATATTTTGTACAACCCAGGAACATACGATATCTCACGTTGCACCAACTTGTCCTCATCCTTATCGTATACCCACATCAATTGTTTGTCACAAAACTCTACCGAGCCGATATATGTATCCGGACGTAACATGATATGCTCCAGCTGACTTTTCCGTTGATACATTTCTTCAATCGACAAGTTTTTGCCCTTGTTCTTGTCGATGCTGGTGAACACGGCCAGGTCCTCATCTTCAAGGTCTTTTGAGGCTTCTGCAGATTCTGAAAGGAGAGATATTGAGATATGATACGGGTACGATAGATTTAAAAAAGAGCCGGATACATCATTAGTGTAAGGCTTACAATAGGTAAAACAACGGTATGGCTGCGATTGGGGGGGTACACCAAATACTTACTTTTAGGGCTTTTCTTGGCAGGAGTCTTTTTTGGAGTACCATTTTCGTCAGCCTTTTTCTTTGGAGTTGTTACTTTCGCTTTCTTCGCCGACGGACCGGCGTAGTCAGACCCTGAGTCCGAGTCTGCCATTATGATGATTTCTTGGCTTTAACCTATAAATTTGTTTAAAAAAAGTCATTTTAGCCTTTTAAATGTAAATTCTTTGTTAAACAAGCCTTGCAAATAAACTTTGGCAACATTAAAGATCAAAAACACATAAAACTTTAAAACTTCTATCGAAAAAACTTTATTTTTTGCTAATAAACAGAAAAAGCCAAACAAAAACACCCTGAGGAAAATTCTCAAATTTTTTGCTAAAATAAGAAGCGTTCGCTCGAGGACGGGCGAGAGTGGCAGCGAACGGGAAAAGAGAGCGAATGACCCTTCCGAGCCCGGTCGCGGGACTTTTTTCAAGAAATATTGTGTACATAACAAGAGAGTGAAGAGGTAGCTAAAGACCAAATGAATTTTATTCTTTACAAGAAATTTGCATTTAATGTTAGGTTTAAGTAAAAAATAAAATATTGAAATACAATATTAAAAATAAAATTTGCTTTATGTTACGGTATCAAAAAAAAATTTTCTATGTTACGGTATTAACTTTATTGCACTTTGACGTCGCAATGAAACATTTTTTTTAACTTTATTGTCTGTACTTTGGCAACATCTTGCTACTGTTTGACATAAAGAACCCGCCATACTTTTTCTGTAATTTCCTGTAAAAAATGGCGGGTTCTTTATGTCGGCACTCAATACAATAATGATAAAGTTGTTTACAATTTGTCTGGCGAATAAATTATTTTTTTCATTAACTAAAGCAGTAACATGCCGTTAGTATGACAAAGTTTCACTAATTGTCAAGATCACATGCCCAACCTGCACTTTATTAAAATCTGTTTTTGAGATCAACGTTTTCAAATTTAAAGCCACTGTAACGAAAAGGCCAGACAAGCAACTTGCTCTAGTTAATCTACTAGACAAGTACTGTGAATACTAATTGATCATGACAATAACGGAAATTAATAATTGATTAAAAAGACATGATAAACATAATAATGTACATAATTGAATCGCCAGTCATATTAAAATTAAAAACATTTAAAATTTAAAATACGAATTTTTTGTCACTTTTATATTCTTGCTGCCTGGGGTAATGTACGACGGATTACGGTCTACTGGAATTTTTAGTCCCAAGATGTTGCTGTTCATTGTGATCGCCGTGAGGTAAGCCGTCTATGTTTTAGTTGGTAACCTATGTCTAGGGTTAAATTAAGGTAGGTCTAGTGCGGGGCTAAGTTAAATTATTCAAGGATATGTATAGTGAGAGCTAAATTAGGGCCAGAATAACGTCAAGTTATGGCTACAGTGAGACAAGAGTAAGGCAAATGAAACACTATTGCTAATATATATTAATTTAAGCATACTGCCACAAGCCAGCCCTTTTCTTCATCTTAATATTGCCCACAACGCCCCCTACTACCATCCTCAATACCTGGACAAGGAAAGCGAATTTTATCTATGAAACAATTAATTTTAAAAAATTTAAATTCATTATATTGTTCACATAAACCTGCGCCTCGTACCTTACAAATTTTCTTTAAGAAGGGGTGCAGAATTAAATGGACAACCTAATAGATTAAAACTAATACCCATTTACAGATTTATCACTCATTTCAATATTATTAACCTTAAAAATTTTAGCTCAAGATGGACATGACCAAATGTGCTACGAACGTTCAAAATGCATTGTTACCACACTCGGCTAGAATCTCTGTGAAGTCGTTTTTCAAAACGCCCTCAAAATCTGTTCTAGATGATCGTTTCGCCTGCCAAAACTTTGTTGTTCAGCAGTTTCAGTTGCAATGCCCAAGAATGGGATACGTAAGTTGTTACTATTCTACCACATCGTACCATACCGTATCGTACCTTCTCTTATATCATTCTGTTTTATTTCACCCTCTCCTACTTTATATTCATATTGGTGCCGACATAAAGAACCCGCCATTTTTACAAGAAATTACAGGCAAAGTATGGCGGGTTCTTCATGTCGGCACCTAATAGATGTTTCCATATACTACAGTAAACAATTTCAGGCCCAAAGTACTTCGGTAATCAGCAAGATGTTGTTGAAGTTGTGCCGCAACGAAGTTCCACAAGAGAAGATTATCATGGAGCTGATCAAAAACTGCTACTAATGTTACCTTCAAACTCATTCAGATGAACTGCTACTATCTATAACTAAAAACAATCTCGATCTACCTTATACGTATACGTTCAATCTCTTTTTATACATGTTCATCTTACAAATACTCATGAACTTGCCAATTATTGTATTGGTTCTTTCGCTTTGTTTTCGTAATAAATTTATTTAATGGCCAAGATATTGAACTAATGTAACAATGTACAGCACTTTGAAGCTGTTGAACGCAACATAGTGCCGATCTGATTTTGAAGCGCCCCCCCCCCCTTCTCCCTCGTTTTCAGAGCATGTAGCGGTTAAAAATCTCCCGCCTTCAAATAAAACTTCCTGTCCTCATCAAGATTGCACGTTGCATCAATTTCATACTGTAAAATAAAATTTCGAATTTTTTTAAATTTTTTGAAATTTTAAACTTTCAAAATTTTTTGACCTTTTACACTAAAAGTAGCAAAAATTTATCCTACTGTATCTGCACAACGTATTCATAATCAAAAACATCATGTATCAATTAATCTGTTTGATCTGTCTGTCGAAGGAATTTAATTTTCACCAAGAAAATTAAAATTTTTGTGTTATGTCAGAAGTGCATCGCGATTGTCTGTGTATCAACTTTTTGACATTACACTGAATTAAGAAAAGAAAATACTGTACAGGCAAAGCACTATAGAATAAGTATTACAATTCAAAACACAGTGGAACCTCCTATAAGAAACCTCTATACAGTGGTCTCTCTATATAGTGAACCATCTGTATAAGCGACTCTCCCTATAATAAACAAGAAATTTGGTCCCACCAAGTAAACTTGCACTAGAAAGTCTCTCTGTAAAGACAACATCCCTTATAGTAAACATAAAATGTCGGTCCCTTCGGGTTGCATATATAGAGAGAGTACTGTATAACGAAACCCCTGTATAACGAACAACATTTGAATCCCAGTCTGTCATTACACAGTGCATTTTAAACCTCTTCATAACAAACGAATTTTAATTCCCCTGACGATTCGTTATACAGAGGTTTCACTGTAAAAACAATATAAACTAAGGTAGCTCGCAATAAACATCAAAGGAGCGTTCTTTTATAAAAGAGTATAGAAAGCCATGAGAGACAAGTTAGCTAGAATAAAAAACATTCAAATAAGGCTTTTTGTTTTTTTTCGGACATACTTTTCATGTTTTAATTTTTACCTTGGTATTGTATAAATATTTTGACAAATTTTAAACATTTTTTTGTTTATATACTTTAATCATATATTACATATATATTATTTAAAATCCATGGATTTTAGTCTGAAAACGCCTATTTTAAACTATATATCGCTCACAATATACTATTGTTAATATATTATACTATATATTTACATATTCTAACGTGTAAAATCCACAAAACCTTTTTTTAAGACGCTTGACTAATAAACATTTAACGTAATTGCTGATATCAAATATAATTTTGCAATTTATTTATGAAGCTGACCAACAAACACGATATCTACAATATATCGTAGTTTTCACCTGTTTTAATTGATATTATGTCTTTTTGAATTTTAAATAGTTGAATACTGTGGCTACAGTATTCTTAGTATATTGTTAGTATGGTTAAGCCCAGCATCCCCACCAGTGTAGGGTGTCCGACCCCCCCCCCCCCCGGAGATGGAAAACTTCCGAAGTCGCACAAGCCTTTATTCGTAGAGGCGCCACCGTAGAAATTGAAAAATACTATCAACTCGTCCAAGACTCCGGGCTAGAAGTATTAAAAAAGCGCAAAAACCAAAAAAAATTTTGAAAAATTTAGATATGAAACTTCACAAAATTTTTTAAAAAAATGCCGATAAAACAACTTTCTGCGTAATAAAAGGTATTTTGTAGACTAATGTTTTATTTCAAAGAAGGTTATTTTGAACATAAGCCTGCTTTTCGTAAAAAAATGTATATTATATTTTGTGTTTATTGTACAGACGTAAGTTAATTTAGATGAAGCAACAATGGCTAATCACGTAAAAAATAACAATATTCAGTAAAATGTGTTCTCCGCCCATTAATATTTGGATGTCTTGTTAAATTTTGAGCCCAAAAATCTTGATTTTAAAATTTTTGATCAAATGTAAAAAATTTATATATCTTTTAAACTTTTGTCTAAAATAATATTGACCTTAACCTTGTGTTACCCTACCTTAAACTAATATGCTCTGCCTTGCTGTATTATATATGACTTTCATTTTAAACCTATTTATACATAAGTTTCATGATTATTCCAATTTTTATGTAAATCAAAAAAAAATTATCACTTATCGACCAACTTGACCTTTCATTTATCCTTTTTGCGTTGTTTTAAATTGTCTTTTCTCTTTTTGGCCGATTCCAGCTTTTCCTCTATGGTCTCCCTGATGCTCTCTGACAGTTCTTTGGGCTTCTTCGGAGGTTTTGGACCAAACAAAATCACTTCCGGGTCTCGATCTGGGGTTGGATAGTGTAAATAGCAGTATAAGCCAAGAAGAAGAACTCCGCTTCCCAAGAAAATTCCGCTAAAAAATTTTTTTTAATTTTTTTGGCAATACTTTATAGCTATAAAGCTTTATAGTACAATTAAAAACCGCATTTTATATTATAGTACTTTCTAAAACTTCCTTACCCTATCAAACCAAAAAGCAGCGCGACAGGCCACCAATATTGATTATATTCTTCAAAAGCATTCAGTGGGTTGTATGTTCTGTTTGTCACATCATCAATGACACTCGGATCATCGGCTGGATCTATTGTCACGTTCCTCGGGTAGTTCAAGGGTTGGTCTTGAATTGTCATCTCAATCATAAAGCTCTCTACCGGTTGATTTTGACTGAAAAGAAATAATTGAAATGTAAGCTCTACCCTAGTCTATTCCTTACCTTACCGTTATAAACCCAACGGTAGGCTGTCTTGCCTTGGCCTACCCGGTAATACCCTGCGCTGCTCAGCTAGATTATAAAGGTGCTCTATCTTCCCTTTACTGCGAGTACTAGAGTCTGCCCTTTAATTTTTACGAGACTTCTTTTCTCCACCCCGGCCTACATTATAATACCTTCCCTACCCTACTTAAAAAAGCGACTGGTAATATTTCAAAGAAACCTACGTAATTTGAACATCAAATTGAGTAAAGTTGCCGTACGACCGTGCTACAAAACCACACGGAGTTTTGATTTGAGGCTGCAATTTTGGAATTACTATACCATCGAAAAACACATAGCTTGGGTACAACATCGTAGTTGAAATTATTTCTCCTGACACTGAAAAACAGCTTTTTTAAAAAAATTGAAAATTCAGAATCTTAAATTTTGAAAAATTTAATGAAAAGTTAAAATATTTAAAACGGTACACAACTTACTGTCCTCCACTTTCAAAAAGCTTGAATTTGTTTCACGATCCATTAAAATTGAAGTTGTTTGGCAGCCCGGTGACCCAATAGTTAGTTCTAAATCTTGAATACTATAATATTTGAGTTCAAAACGGAATCGACTGGTATTGGTGATGGAAGTTGTTTCTAACGTTACAATCGGATTCATGGAACAATCTTGAGCCCAACTTGTGTTATCGATCAGTTGGTAAGTGAATTTGTTGTTTTTGACCTCTGCTTTACATACTTCTGAAAATTTGATAAATTTTTAAATTTAGAATTTTAAATTTATTTTTGAACAAAAAAAAAATGAAAAAAAAGTAGGCTTAAATAAAACAAAGAAAACCTTCCAAACTTACTTTCTCCGTCGACCAGTATACCAAAAGTTACTGAAACGCATAAAAACAATACAAAACTTTTACACTTCATGACGCCTCTAAACAAAACACATACATAAAAATCACCGATAATAACCTGTGTGTATGAAAAAGTGATTTGATTGCCATTTTAATTTTGAAATAAAAAAAAATAGAATTACAAAAACTTTATTTTTTAAACATTTTAGAGCTTTTTTATCATAATTTTTTACAAAAAGTATGAGTGGTTATACTTACGAAGCTAACTGGACTAATAAATATGTTCCTAATGAAGTAATATCTTTTTTAAGATTTTTACCTCACTCCTGCAATTGACCAACCTTATTTTCAACAAATCATTTTGATTTTCAGACAATCGAGCACCAATGGCGGCCATGGGGAAAAGGAGATTCTAGAGATATGTTTGTTACTGTAGAATCGTTGGAATTCGACTTCTTGGATGGCCATTTAACCAAAATGCTCAAAGAGCACTTAAAACGCGTGGCTTCAACACCTACATTCAGCGAAAACAAACAGTTGTAAGTTTTTTCGTATTAACATTCAAAAAAAAATTTTAGGTAACAAAAATTAAATATAACTTATCTATTTTGTTATCAAACGTTAAAAAAGTAATATTTTAGGATACTGCTCCTCTACAACGCTGGTATCTTGCTAATATTTATAATATTAATGTTTATATCGTTGTACATGTTCATAAAGATGGTGAAGGAAAGAAGAAAGATCAAAAAGACGTTGTTAAACATTGTGAATTCGGCCCAATATCAAAGAATGTTGGACTTCAATAAAAAGGCCGTAAGTTTTTTTAAAAATTATCGAAAACACATTGTTTTTGAAATTTTTAAAAGATTTAACAATGCTAATATTATAATTTCAGAAGCACGAAAACCACAAGCTAAGAAACCTGATAAAACAACACAAATTCAAGTTTAAATATTGGAAAGACGATGGAAATTTGGTAAAAAAAGTGGCCAAGAAAGTTCTACTGGAAGCAAACAAAGAAACCTTGATCAGATTGGCCAGAAGTATGGACCGAAGCAGCAAATCCGACTAATATTATGTTACCTTCCAATCGGAACCTTCCAATAAACATTTTTACTGTTTTTCATTGTTTTTACGTTGTTTTTGTTCATAAATTATGACCAAGTTTTATGAAAAATATACGTTACAAAATTAAATCGGTTGAAAAGTATACAGTAATTCAAAGCAGTAACATTGCAATACTCACCAACAAAATAATTTTGACAATGAGAGAAATTTGTGACACTTCGCAACAACGATCAAAATTTGACACTTCGTTGCAGGTGTTAATATTTTTTTAAAGAATTTTTCGGTCCTTTTGGTAAAATAAAAATTTGATGTCAGAAGTGTAACTCCTGTTATTTTTTTACCTATACACTGTTTTATACTTTAAGTTTTTAATTTTTTGGTTTTTTTTTTCAGAAAAAGATGGATAAGAAAAAGACGATTAAAAAGGTAAAAGCGGCTCCAGAAGCCTCAAATTTGTCCGAAGCACAGAAGGAACAGCTGAAGATCACGATAAGGGCAGATTTGGAAACAAAAATTGTGACAAGAGCTAAGAAAAAGGCTGTTGGAATATCAAAAGTTAGCAGAGGAAAGGCAATTAAAACACAAAAGAAAGCGGTAAGATTTTTATATCTTGTTGAATCTTTAGATGAAGTATGTCTACAAAATCTATGTATAAATTAAACATGGTTGCAGGAAAAAAGAGCACGTCGAGAAACGAGGGAGAAGATACGTGAGAAGCTTGGAGACGATGCAGCTCCAAAATCCGAGCCGAAGACAATTGAAAACACGAGAGAAGCAGACGTTACCTACGTTGATCAGAATGATGTTGAAGTTCAGTTGGACGAACAAACAGATGAATTGTCTTCTTACTTCAAAAGAGAAACCCAGCCGAAAATATTGTTGACAACTTCTCCCAAAGCCAAAGTCACGACAATGAAGTTTGCATTCGAAATGCAAAAATGCATTCCGGATGCTGAGTTTTTGCCCAGGAAAGATGCGGCAATCAAGAAGGTTGTCAAGGATGCGATTGAACGGGAATTCACTGATGTTGTTATTGTTCATGAGGACAGAAAGAAGCCGAGTAGGTTTTTTAAACATTGAAATCTTTTTTTTTGAAAAACAAATTTTTTAATGTCTTTAATTTTTAGCCGCTCTGATGATATGCCATCTGCCGGAAGGACCTACAGCATATTTTAAGATAAATTCCTTGAAATTCAGCAAAGACATTAAGGGAGTCGGGGAGTCTACAGATCATTGTCCTGAAGTAATTCTGAACAATTTTAACACACGACTCGGTCATACTGTAGCCAGAATGTTGGCCTGTCTGTTTCCACACGACCCGGAATTTAGAGGACGACGAGTAGTAACATTCCACAATCAACGAGATTACATTTTCTTCAGACATCACAGGTGAGTGATCCTATTTTGATCAAATATTTGAACTGATGGTAATGTAAATTTAATTTATAATATTTTTTAATGAAACAAGAATTTTAGGTACGAATTCAAAAAGGAAGGTGCCAAAGCAGCTTTGCACGAACTTGGCCCTAGATTTACATTACGGCTTCGGTGGCTTCAAAAAGGAACATTCGATAGTAAAGAAGGTGAATATGAATGGGTTAGAAAGGTGAGTTTTTATTTATATTTTATATAAAAGCAAGATATTAGATTTATAACTAAAGCTTTACAAGATTTTACAAAAAATTTTTAGCGACACGAAATGGAAGCCTCAAAACGACGATTTTATTTATAAAGCAAATGTTATCAGTCGTCGCTACAGATGTTTCTTTTGTTATATTATTCTGTTACTTGTTTACTGTTACAAAAGCTAATAAATGATTTTGCTATTGTGGGTTTAAGCTAGATTTCGATCTTTAAATTTTTCTGACATATACCGTCATGTTTGACAATTCTTGGTATAAAATACATTGAATTTATTCTACTCAACTTTTTCCTATATAACCTTAACGATAGGTAGAAGCGCGTTGACCGTGATGTCCCCAGTATTCTGGATCGGGAGCGTCGTCTGGGGGAATTCCCAGCTCTTCGTCGGTGAATTCGGCACCGTAGGGGATGTAGAAATGGCCCTAAACGATGATTTTCGTAATATATTGTTTTTTAATTTGAAAAGAGAACTAACACAATATATAATCTTATCCCAGTTATTGACTTAAACTTACGATGAACATTTCGTAGCGATAGTATAGCTCATAGAAAGTCCAAGCCCAAAAGAAAGTGGCAGCAATAGTTCCGCAAATTCTGTCGGCTTTAATCTCATTTGCTGGCCGTTCTCGATACCAAGCACTAAAAAGTAGTGTTTTATTTTTATGGAGATTGTTCTATGCACTAATTTAAAAACTTTGAGCCCAGAACTGAAGAATGTAAAATTTTAACAATAGCTTCCTAAAACTATAAAAAATCAAATGAAACGAGCATACCCCTTGAAAACATCGTCTTCCTGTACAACGGACATGGTGTGGGTTTGATAGATTGGATTATCGATTGCACCTGCACGAGTATTTATTGGCGCTTGACTAACCGCAGCTTCAGCATCAGTCAGTTTACGATTTTTGGCAAACCATTGAATTCCAAAAACTTTTTTCGTCTTTTGAGTTGTCGAGAGAGATCTAATTTGTTGGTTGACCAATCTGGCCTCATTCAGGGCCTTTACTCGAGCTAGCCACATGGCGTGCTAAAAACTAGCATTGTTTAATGTCAAAATAAATGAAAAACAAATTTTTCACGTCTAAGTGATATTTTTTAGGTTTAAAATACTGAAAAATAAAAAAAACAAATTTTTAATAAAAATTGCCAGAAGCTAAAAGCTTAAAGCCATTTTACGTTTTAAAAACAAAAAAAAATAATATTTTAAACCTAATAATGAATTTTATTATTAAAATATATAAAGAATTTTAAAAACTAAAAACCGACACAATAAAACAACACATTTTATCGAAAACGCTTGCCAGAAGTCGAAGAAATTAAGAAAAACTCGATTGAAACAGAATGCCAAAAATCTAAATAAAGCATCAAATACCCGCGCTTTTCAAAGAGTCTGTTTTCCTGAACTAACTGTTAAGGTACAATTACAAAACTTAAACTTAAATCATAATTAACTTTACCAAAAAAATAACAAATCAAAAAATTCGCTACTATTTACCTTTTATGGCTTTAGATTAATTATCTTGCTTTTCTATAGTTTATCTCGTTTCTTTTGTTAAGTAATACAGTATATTAGCAATTGAAACATTAACACATAATCAATCATGAGTGTTTCTGAAGTTAAATAAATAAATCATGGATTAATTCGATTCCGTCAATGGATTTTAATCGACGAAAAACGAGTTTAACTCAAAAACCGCTGACCATTTTTGAATTTCGATCGCTTCACCTGAGGGTTTGAGTTTCAATTTCAAAGTTTCTAATCTAATTTTTCTTCGTTTTCATACTTAAAATCTCTATATTTTTTGATTACTTATTACTTATTGATTTAAAACTCACTAATATATTTTAGTAACAACATTTGATGTAAACGATCACAAAATGACAGATTACGACTATGAAATGCGTTTAAAATACGCAAAGTCATATCAAACAACAGTTCTTGTTGCTGTTGCCTTAAGGTAAGTTTTTTTAATTTTTTTAAACAAAAAATATCAAATATTTATATGTTAACATACCTAAAAATTTTAAAAAAAAACCTTTAATTTTATCCAAAAAAGCTAATAAAAAAGCTGTTTTACTACAAATTACAACTTTTCAAAAACTGTAAATATAACATTTTAGCTCTTTAGCTGTGTTCTCAAGCATCGTAGTGATCCCGATGGTGTACTTCCGAATGCAGCAAACACTTACAATAATTGAGCCCAACATTGAGGAATGTAAAGTGCAAACTGAAATCATTTGGAAAGATATAGAAGCCACAGAAGAAGTAAGTCAATATTCAACTTTACCGTACTCTATTATGCCCAGCCTATAGAAAATGTTCATTTTAGGCCATTGGTACAAAACCATCTGCCCATCGTCGACTTCGGCGTCATACGTCAAGGCAACTTATCGCTTCTAGTGGTTACTCCACTGCATTCCCCGGAAAACAAAACTACGCAACAGCCAAGACGGTGGGCTTGACAGCCGGCCCGTATGAAAATGGTACACCAGATGCAAAAGGCACAGCTGCTGGAGATTCAAATCAGCAATGTTGTGGATGCTCGGTTGGACTAGCTGGACCAGTTGGCCCACCTGGACTGCCTGGAGATCCAGGTATAATTTGATTTTGCAAAGACCCCCCTTCCCCCCCCCCTCCGCTAAAAACAGAAGTATTAAAAAGTACATCCTATCTTCAAATTTCAGGACAAGATGGACCAGAAGGACCAAAAGGTACGCCTGGAAAAGACGCCAACTTATTGGAAGGGAATCCGACTGAAGATGACTTTTGTTTCGACTGTCCACCTGCTCCGGCTGGTCCACCTGGCGACCCAGGACCACCTGGGGTGGAAGGACCAACCGGAGAACCCGGTCCAAACGGCCGAAACGGAGAACCTGGACCTCCGGGACCACCCGGATATCCTGGTCCAACTGGAGAACCGGGCCCACCAGGAGAGCCTGGAGACCCGGGAAATGAGGGAAGAGTAAGATTTTTAGAATAAATTAAAAAATGTTACTAAAAGGACTAAATAAAACAAACTTTAGATAACAATAGAAGAAGGCCCACCAGGTCCTCCAGGACCACCTGGTCCACGTGGACTTCAAGGTGCACCGGGACAAGATGGTCGTCAAGGTCAAGATGGTGGATATGGACCAATGGGACCTCCAGTATGTCTTACATTCCAAATAATTAACTTTTTTGGTACTAAATCTACTAAAAATTAATTGCAGGGTGAAAAAGGAGCACGTGGTCCCAGAGGATCCAATGGTGCTGATGGAGCACGGGGAAAACCTGGTCAAAACGTAAGTTTTACACTTCATTTTCTCTATAAGAATGAAAATATTTTTAGGGTCCTAAAGGATCTTGCGACCATTGTCCAGAACCAAGGTTGGAAACCGGCTACTGGGAGAAACGACCCCCACAGCTACTACAAGTCTAGTCCTCTTATATTATCACACATAATAATCTCAAATTTTTATATAAAATTATATAGAAAAGTTTAATATAACATTATACTGAAAAAGTAATTCCCATTTTAGGCCAAAAAGTATAGGAACATAAAGTTTAGGTATAGCATACCATTCATGATACCAAAAAGACCCTTTTCGCCTATTAATAGCCCCAAATTATAACAATATAAATAATTTATTCGCTTCAACCCCAAATTCTATTCCAAGCCAAAGTAGTTGTTGAGGACTTTCACAATAAATAAGATGAGTGGCTGCCAGGCCACCAGGTAACGGCACCAGTCCAGCAGTTTTCCGTAGAATAAATGCGGCTTCTCCCATGGATTTTTGAACATTCGCTGAAGATCTACCTTTTCTTTGCAGTATGGGCATGTTTGAAGTTTTCCTATAACAACCCAACCTCGTATGCATCGTTCGTGGAATCTGTGTCCACATGTGAGCGTGTAGGTTGGCTCCTCCAGTTCGTCCGAGAGTTCACGTTCTTTTGGTGCTGGTCGCACAATGTCACCACATACTGCACATACATTTGGGTCTAGAGTCTTCTTTGGCAAGCCTTCGTTTGTGAAGTACTAAAAATGCAAATAATAACAATACAACAGCTATCATCTTATTAAGGTTAAGTTTTGATTAATTTAGCAAGCATAAGCTTATTAGGTTTAGGCTTAGTAAGCTTAAGCCTAGCATAACTTCAACAATTAAAAAAAAACATACACCAATTTTGCATGCCATTCTGTCCGTGCAAATGTGGGCAAAATCTCTTCCGAGCACACCATAATAAATACCGTAGAACATTAACAACAATCCCAGATCCATAAACGTCGAGGTTTTTACACCGATCATAAAATTGACACCGAATAGAGCTCCCAATATTATAGCATAGCCGAAAATTCCCAAAACATACGACATCACGTGTAAGGCCATCAAAAAGTTGTACACAAACCTAAAATTAGAATAAGTTACTATTCTTGAACCTGTTTTATCATTAAATTATAATAAAACAAAATTGCACAGCCTAAAACATTGTTTACACATAATTATATCCATAACCTACCGCGGCGTCTTGCCACTAATATGATCAGCAGTCGATAATTTGAATATATAACCCGAGATCGCACTAAAAACAACCCAAGTGAACAAAAACCGGTAGAATTCCTTGGCAATCGACAGAATCGGCGGTATTAACCATAGGCCAAGTAATGTGCACACTTGATAACTTCGAAAATGTTTGCGTTTCCACACGACCAGTATGATCTGAGATACTGCCATAACTAATATAAATATAATAAAGATCTCGGCGTGCATTACATCATGTCCACGATGTTTTATGTGTTCTTGTTCGTGCTTCTTATGCCATTCTTCTTCATCTCGACGCTGAAAATTGTAATTTACATAAAAAAGGTTGTAAATTCGTCAATACAAAACTTAGTCTTATATAACGGAAGTTAGATAATTATTAATTCAACATAAACTCCAAATTTTAGACAACAAGAAGCCAAAGATAACATAACTTTTTATGAAAATACATCAAAATTTAAACTTTAGGTGGCAAGTTGGCTATTTTAAATAGCATGTTAATTACCTATTTCATAACCTTCTTACAACATACGTAATCTAAAAGCAAAACCACCAAAACGATTGAGACTTACCTCTTCTTCCATCAACTCCTTGACACTTTTCATTTCGAACTGTTAACAAAAATGACCAAAAACCAGTAAAAAATAAATTAAAAATGAATTAAAAACTCAGTAGCAGTTCGTTAAAATAATTTAGGTTTCTATAGCATTAGTTCCGACTAAAAAAAACCATCTAAAAATCTATTTTTTGTTATTTGCCAACAGCGCAAAATAATAAAAATATTTTGCGTCAAGTTTTTCTCTTTTCAAAATATTTGGTCAACTGTTAATTTATGTTGAAAAGCTAATTTTGAGAAACTATTTGCTGGCATGGCATAACATTAAGAAAAATATTTCTAATGTAAATATAGTTCTTTTAAATGTACTTCTGTCTTTCAGTTTTCAGCGTTTAGCTAACATCCAAACTTTTAATTTTGTTTTAATAGTCTTTTTTACCAGTAACATACATCAAAACAGAACAGTTTAATACTAATACAATCAAATACATTTAACTATTGTACTTTTCGCGACGATATCTTCGTGGATTTCTGGAGACAGTTTTGGTTTTGCAATACGGGCATATTGGAGCATTTCGATGAATTTGTTGACCACAACTTGCGCATTGCTAAAAACATGGGGTGTAGATAAATATTATTTTACGTACCATGTTATATGGTATTATGTATAACAGAATAGCCTTAGAGAAATTGTCAGAAACCGTGTTGCGCAACGTCTTCTTATGCAATTTTATGGTTTTATATAATATTTGCCTCGATGTAAAACGACCCAACATATTACTGCGAGGGTTGGATTTGCCTTATTTTTCTGTACGGAACAAATTTTTGTCTGCGGAGTAGCTTAGCTTAGGCTTAGCTTAGGCTTAGGCTTAGGTTTAGGCTTAGGTTTAGGCTTAGGTTTAGGCTTAGGTGTATGTTTAGGCTTAGGTTTAGGCTTAGGTTTAGGCTTAGCTTAGGCTTAGCTTAGGCTTAGCTTAGGCTTAGCTTAGGCTTAGCTTAGGCTTAGCTTAGGCTTAGCTTAGGCTTAGCTTAGGCTTAGGCTTAGGTTTAGGTTTAGGCTTAGGTTTAGGCTTAGGTTTAGGCTTAGGTTTATGTTTAGGCTTAGGTTTAGGCTTAGGTTTAGGCTTAGCTTAGGCTTAGCTTAGGCTTAGCTTAGGCTTAGCTTAGGCTTAGCTTAGGCTTAGCTTAGGCTTAGCTTAGGCTTAGCTTAGGCTTAGCTTAAACTTAGCTTAGGCTTAGCTTAGGCTTAGCTTAGGCTTAGCTTAGGCTTTTGGCGTCCGTTTGTTATCATTTGACGTATGGGTTAGGATTATTCTTACACACCTTAATTTAAGGGCTACCTTAACTTTAAGATACTTTGGTATGCGAGTTGACTACCTTGTTTAACTTACTTTGCTTTTTGCCGGGTCTTCACATGTCCGTCTTGGTAAGGTGTATGGAAACGCTTGTGCACGTTTTAGGAACACTGGGTTTAAGGACATTAAAAGGTTTGTGTTTTGGGGCAATAACATTTGAAACAAATTTGGATTGAACTTTTGTTCTGTTAAACGGCAGTCTTGTTGTAGCCTAAAAAAGTTGAAGATATATTTTTTTAAAAAATTTCTGCGTTTTTGTGTCAAAATTTTAGTTTTTCTTTTATCTTTTTGTAAAAATTTGTCTTTTTGTTCTTGACAATTTAAAATACCATTTTGGAGCTTGGACAATGTCAATTGACTGATTACTGATTTCGTCTAATTTCTCATTGGTTGTGGTTTGGGCTTTCTTTAATTTCTCGTATTTGTCAGCCAACACCGCCTTCTCATGAATTTGTTTTGATTTTACAGTTTTCACGAGGTCTTCAAGGTGATTAATGTCCTGGAATACGGTAGCTGATTAGATAACGTTTATTAGTTTAAATTTTACAAATTATGCGTAAGTCTAGAAAGCATAAGCTTAATAAGCGTAAGCCTAATAAGCGTACGCCTAATAAACATAAGCCTAAGCTTAAAGGTACTTTACCTGATTAATAAGCCTAAGCTCCTCCGTATGTGTTTTATGTTCAATATTCAGGTGACCTTTTGTTTCGTCATACTGTTCAATAAGTTTTGAGCTAGTGCAATTTTCCTCGCGAACTTCATAGTAGTGATCCAGCTCCATCTTCACTGTGTCTACCATTGTACTAAAATTGTACTTTTAAAAATTTTTAAAAATATTTAACAATTTTTATATTTAAG
Organism: Bursaphelenchus okinawaensis; assembly: GCA_904066225.2. Taxonomy (NCBI): domain Eukaryota; kingdom Metazoa; phylum Nematoda; class Chromadorea; order Rhabditida; family Aphelenchoididae; genus Bursaphelenchus; species Bursaphelenchus okinawaensis. Next base: position 11,283,306 of record CAJFCW020000002.1, on the reverse strand, counting down.
ATTTACAACATTATTTATTTTGTCATTCCAAAGAGATATAACTTACTGTAACCTTGCCAATTGTAATATTTTCATACTGAAGTCTTCTAGTGATATTGTCATGGTCCTGAAATTAAAAAAGTTTACAGAATTAAAAAAATCTCCACGATTTTCAGTTAATCGATTTAGAAATCATCTAGAGCTGTATTTGCCTTCTTTTTTCATTCTCATCCCATTTAAAGCCTCATTTACTTTTCTGAATTGCTTAAACACGAGAAAACTCTGTCTATAATTTGAATACTGTAGACAACGAGAAACAGGGGGTTGCGGTTAAATTTGGAATAAAGACTAGCTTAGGGGGGGGTGAGGTGGGGTGTGTTAGCTACATTTTTGTTGAAAAGTCTTCAACATGAGGCCATGGCTGAATTTTAGAAAAAAAAATTTTTTTTAATTTTCAAATTTTAGTACCCTCCCGCTGGCAAAAGGTGTTTATCATTCACCCCATGATAATTTTATGATACAAAAATTACGTTATTAATAAATAAATACACTTTGACACTTTCTAATCGGAAAGACACAAGATTATGCTCTCGCAGTAGGTCTGCAGATAGATCAAGAAGTGGCTATGCCAATCCAATAAAGCGCGTACTTAAAAGGGCACTTAAGTCACAAAGAACAAGGCGAAATTACACGAATTGAGATATTAGATAAATAACATGGTAATTTAACGCTATGTTATTCAGCCGTTACATTTTCTTTAAATTTTCTAAAATCTTTGCTTGCTTAGCTTTAGGCTTAACGTTATTTATATTATTTTTTCGAATTTAAAAATTTTAAACCTTACGCTTTTTTGATTAATAAATCATATTCAATAAAAAAGTTAAGAAAATCATGTTATATTACTTTGACCATTAAAAAAGTGACTGAGAAGCGTGTCTATCGCATCGCCATTTTGTTTTGATGAATAATATATGAGGTGAATCCCGAATGTTGATACAAAAGAAACACCTATTCGTGGAGCGGTATGCTAATTGTGTTAGGAAGTAAAGTTCATTGCGCAAAAATATGGACGGGCTTACTGTTTTTGCCATTTAGCCCACAAATTGTGGCTTGCTCGCTCAAAATTTTGGTTTTTGGGTATATTTTTAATTTCAACTCACAATCGCTTAGAAACCCAAGCTTTAAAATTTTAATGGTATGACATGGTCCAAAAATACGTTTTATTTCAACAAACTTAAGATAACAAAAATATAAAAAAAATTTACTTTAACATCAACAACATGGTGTCTACGAGTTAGTGGACATCCTTAACAACAAAAAAACAAAGCAAACACGAATGGGCATAGGTTGATCAGAAAACGACACGCAATTCTGATTTCAACATAATATAACAACGTCGTCTACCAATGCGCCCAGTACGAAAAACGGCCCATATATACACTGGCCATTCAGGAGAAGAGAGTATTCCAGTTTACAGTCGACTGCCATTAATACAATTTCAGAATTGACCTGTCATTGTGTAAAAGCTTAGAGTCGATCAGCCATTCGTGAAGACAAGTTGCGCAGATTACCGTATACCTTGCTTGGAGGTCGGCCCAGGATTAGAGAACAAAGAGTGTGACGTGCCAGCCGAAGGTTTTGGAACGATCCCATAGTGTGGATTTTTTGATCTTGGAGCACGATTCTTGTTCGGGTCACGTTTTCGATTGTGTGTTTAGTTCGACCGTCTTTTCCAGCAATCCGACCGATGGCACGGGACAAGTGTTCGCCGTACAATGGTTTTACTGAAAATGAAGGGTTATATAAAAGTAAAACCAATTATAATTATGATAAATAGTAAAAATATTAAGGTTTAGGCTTAGAAGGCTAAGGCTTAAAAAGATAAAGCGTATTCATAACAAGAAATCCCATTTGAAAAACTCACCATCCTGAACTTCGAAGCTTTCCAGGAAAATATGGTCCAATCTGATAAGTGAAATCGCATCCTGTACCTCAAATCCCAACGCAAATGCATGAACAAAGTCTTCTGCTTTCTGTAGATAAGTTAAGTTTGGTTTTTGGTCCTTCGGAGCTCTGATCTCGACCTTTCTCGTCTTCAAATTGAATCTAAAAGAATACAATAGAAAATTTCAAAAAATACGTTTGAAAATGTTCATATTACTTTTGTACCTATAAAACTTATAGAATTTCATCATTTTTATGTCATATTTGTCTTAAAATCGGTATTTTTATTAAGGTATTACTCTTACCTGACTTGTAGCTTCAGCTGTGATACAATAGGCTCCACAATCTTTTTCCACTCGGCCTTCAGACGAGAATAACGGTGCCTTGGGATGGGAACACGTCTGACGTCAGTTTCCACTGCATTCTTTCCTAAATTTGAACATAATACAGAAAAAATGAAAATTCTTAATGTTGTACTTCTTACTCCAAAAAAACCTTGATTACAATTTAAATGGCAAATCAACATACCCTCCCGCTTTGCCTTTATTTTTTCCTCCTGTTTGTTATCAAACGCTTCTTGATCCATTGGTTCGTCTTTTCGCTCTACTCTCTGTGCTCCTTCATCTTCGGCTTCTTCGTCTTCCATTATAACATCCAAGCTTTTGGCTGCCTTTCTTTTGCCTTTTTTGCGTGACACAACTGTCATTTCGGGTTCGGCCGGCTCAGGTTCTTCGCTCATGTCGAGGTCTGGGAGCTCGGACACCAAGTTTTCATCTTCAAGAGGTACCAAGTCGGGAAGATCTTCCATTTCCACGTCAATTGCCTGTTTTGGCTGTTTTTTCGTCTTCTTTACCTTCTGAGACACCATTTTTGATGTTTTTTATTTGTGATACCAGTAACTAAATATATAATATGCTATAGTAATACTTTAAAAAAACTATTCAGCAGAATTCATAAGCAACATAAATCTTTATGGCCCTTGGTAAATCAACAAGTATTGTCCTCGATTAAACGAGTATTTGCAGTCAAACTCAACTTTAACAATTTAAGAACAATATTATTCATATAACAAGTAACAAATAACAACAACAAATTTATAACGCGCTCATTCTTGATGTGATGTAGTTAACAAATGTTACATTCTCCTTCATATTCTGTAATCGCTCAAAATGTCGCCGAGTGTACGGTAGAAGGGCTTCCAATTGTGCAGCAAAGTTGGGCAGAGCTTCCAATTGTTTTCTGGGTACGGTGCGGAAAATCGCATTCAGCGTTATTTGGGCTGTCTAAAGTGGTGTATTAAAACTTTTTGTGAAACATAACATAAGGAACAATAATATTTGGCAACGACTATGTAAATACATCATTATATATACAAGTTTATGTTATAAATTAACTTTCAAATTAAAAAAAGCTGCTTTACCTGATACGTCCTGGTGTTTGTATTCCACTGTGTAGAGAATTCTAGCAATTTGGCCTTATTGTTACTGTTCAGCTCTCCAATCAAAGGTTGTAACTTGTCCTTGCCTTTTGTTGTGAAAATCTTGTTCAACACTTTGTAACATTGGAAAGGATGATCCAATTCCAAGGTAAGTTTCAAAGCTTCACAATACTTTTCCAACCGCATGAAATTCTCCAACGTTTGAATTTGGGCCAGTCGTTCGGCTTCTTTTCTCGCGTTTTCGGCCGCTATTTCATCTGTCACGTCGGCCCATACGATGATTTTGCCATCTGACCCCACCGATACATACCGTTCGTATTCTTCTGGCCTGAAGTTTTAAAATAATATTAAAAAAACAAAAAAAAAATTAAATTACCATAAGATTTTTTAGCGGTAAACTTACTTCAACTCTACATTACCATCGCCTCCTTTCTCCAAATCTTCTCGTCTTCTTTCATCCAACGCGTCCAAGGCTTCTGAAGCTGGTGGAATGGATTCAATAGCCCAAATTTTATCTGAATGAATTTCATCCGTTTTCTCACAAACTCCAGTCTTAGTGTCCCAAACTTTTAATAATCCGTTCGAATCACAACTCAAAATTTGTTGTTCGTTTTTGATGAAGTCTATCGTGAGAACAGCAAACGAGTGTCCTTCGTAGGTTTTTTGGCATGATAAGTCCAGTAATGAATATAGTTTGATCGTACAGTCACCACTACCGGTTATTACGCTCTAAAATACGTTTTTATTAGTAAAAAATACCAAAATTTTTCATCAATAATTCTGAAGAGTTGTTTTAGCGTACCTGGGTCGTCTTGGCAAACTTCACATCCCAAACACCTCGTCGATGACCAGAAAGTGTTCCAGCTGATCCAAGTTGCATCGTATCTTTATCAATGTGCCATAACTTTACCGTTTTGTCTATTGAACTTGTAGCGCATAGTAAGTCATTTTGACTAACATCAACGGCCGTGACATCTGATTGATGCGCCACAATTGTCGAATCGGCTGTTAACTTGGTAACTCTAAAATTATTGTGGCATAATAGACGTCCAATGTTTTAGAATTACTGCCGTAAAATAAAACAAAAATCAACTTACAGTTCCTTTTTCTTCTTGAAAATCGGCTTCAGCGACCATAACTTCAACGTAGAGTCATTTGAGATCGTTACACAAAATGCGGCATTCCGTTGAGAACTAAACTTTACACCAGTTACACTGTTCGTATGTCCCGTGGCTGTAGCAATCTTTTCGGCACGCGGTTTTTTCTGTTCCAAAGCCTCTGATTTCGATCGTACAGTCCAAATAATTAACGTGTTGTCTTTTGAAGCCGAAGCTACCATATTTGAATCCCAAGACGGTGCGTCAACAGACATTATCGTATCCGAGTGACCTATAAATAAAAATTTTAAGTTATGAACTTCATATTATTATTATTACTACGCCATATATTAATATTATATTTCAAGTTAAAAATCATTGTATATCGCATACCTTCAACTAAAGTGCAATTGAAATCATTCAAATCATATAACCGTAATTGTGGTGAGTTTGTAGCTACAGCAACAACGTTTGTATCCTTTGAAACGTATTTAACATCCAGAATTTCATCGTTATAGCCTGACAAAGTTTTCACTAATTTCTTTGTTTCCAAATCAAAAAACAATAAATTTTGGTCTTCAGAAGCCATTAAAATCTGATTTGTCTTCTTCACATACGTGATTGATTCCAGCGCTTTTCTAAAACAGACTACTTTAACTTTTATACTACAATTAACAAAGTCAATTGAAACACAATTCAAGTATCCCTAAAAACGTAAAATAGAATAAAAACCTACGTTGTAATCCTATATTGAGCTTGCAGTGTTGCTTTTGTTGGATGCCAAAACTTTAAAATACCTTCCGATCCAACAGTAAATAAAGTATCAAGCTTCTTTACATAAACCGCATCTTCAATTGGCTCAAATAACGGCAAGGAATTCGAAGCTTTGAATGTTGACAAGTCGATTTTAGTCATAGTCTGGTCTCTACTCAAAATTAACGCCAAATCTTGTCCGTCAAACTTCTTCTTGATTATCGACGTGATTCGGCTAAAAAAAGTATACTAAAAGGTGTCCAGCAAAATGATAACTAAATAAAGAAAATTTAACGTAATGTTATTACAGATACAATTTTTAATGCCTAAAAAATCTTACCTTGAATGATTCTTAAACTCTTTAACATGTTTTCCACCCTTCTGACCAACGTTAAACAATCGAACTTGTCCTTCTCCATACCCAACCAAAACAGAATCCTCGTCCAGAAATTCTATCACAGAAACAACAGACGGACCTTTAAGCGTATGTGTGCAAACGTTCTGTTTCAAGTTCCAAACCTTCGTCGTGAAATCAGAAGAACCCGTCAACAGAATCATATCCTGAACTTTGCAAACCATCACAGGTCCATTATGTGTTGTTCTAAACTGATGCACCAACACAGGTTGGTCAGGCTTTACAAATCGAAATTTCTTAATAACATCGTTTGAATACGCAATTAGTAATTGCAAATCATTGTCAAAAAGACAAAAACTTGTAATCTTCGATGGTTCATCATCTTCACCAATTGTGAATCTTAAAACAATAATTAGGTACGACTTTTTCGTCAAAGATATTTGCAGTAAAATGATATTATCCTACGTACCTAAACATCAAACATTAATGAAGAAACTTACAATTCACTCCCATCTTCAACGTTTAAGCCCTTGAGCAAGTTATTACAAGTAGATAACAAAGTTTTTCCATCAGCTGTAAATTGCAAATCTCCTCCAGTAAAAAATACTTCCAAAACTCGTTGTTTCCTTAGCTCAAATATTCCACTCATTTTACATTTGAATGAAGATCCCTAAAAACAAATAAATTAAAACTATCTAAAATCTGTTAAGTCAACATTAAACACTCGTAAAAATTGCAAAAATAGTTACTGCGTAACAACTAAATTTAAAAAATAGTAATTTAGAACATAGTAATACAGATCTTACAACTATCTCTGATAACCTGTTTGAAAGCTATCAAAATTAGGATAGAGAATATAAAAAGAAACAGACGACCTGAAAAAGTTATGTGTCAACCTTCTCTCTGTCGTTTTCTCCCGCAACGAAACAATTTCTGTGGCCTTCTGCAATTTTCTCGATCAATTTTTAATTGACTTTTCTCGTACTTTTAATGCGTGTGGATTGCAATATAAACTGATGTCATTTGTCGTTTACTTTATTTGTTACCTTTGCGACATGACTTTACTCTAGACGTCAATGAAACTTGATTTTGCTCGTTCTACACGATGAAATGGATGCCTTTGTGATGTGAGATAATTAAAGGGCTTTATAAAGTAGTCATATTTTTAAAAATGCAATAATTAAAATACATTGGTGCAATATATTACTGCTTTTGAGTTTTACCATTGTTTTTTGATGATTATGGATGACATTATTATACCTTCAGGTTCTAACAGTAAGTTAAACTAAAAATTATTTTAAATTAAGTAACATAATTAAAGTAATGATTTTATGGTTTTTACAACCATTTTACACTTTTTTATAGTGTATTTTGCTTAATTTAGGTGCGCCATCTACAATTTCATTCGACGATCTTCAAGAAATGGAGGCAGATCTTACCGTCCAGATGTTACAGAAAGTATTTTCTAACTTTGAATGTATGAGGAGAAACTCACAATTATGCGATGTTAGAATCAAGTGTCAAAATTCTTATTTCTTGGCACATAGATGTGTTCTTGCAGCTGCTATACCTTATTTTAATGCTATGTTCAGTACCGAGTTTGTTGAGACTGAAATGGAAGAGTGCGAAATTCAAGGTGTTTAACAAAAATGGAAAACTGATGCATATATCGAAAATTACAAAATCAAAGGTGTTTACAACGTTATTATTTTCAGAAATGTCATCGGACTGCCTGGAAGCTATAATCGATTTTGTTTACACCGGTAAAATTCACCTAACCATTCAAAATGTGACCGACCTGTTAGTGGCAGCCGACTTTTTCAATCTCGAACTGCTCAGCACGGAATGTGCCAACTTTCTAACGCTAAAAATTACGCATTACAATGTTCTCGACATACGACAAATGGCACTACGACACAATTGTAAGAAGGCGGTAAGAGCGGCCGATCGATTTATTCAACGGCATTTTGTTGCCATTTCCGAAACACCGTTGTTTTTGAAATTGGATTTGGAGCAAATTACCGAATTTTTGGGTATGGATGAACTTCATGCCGAGTCGGAAGAAGAGATATACCAAGCAGCCATCAGATGGCTGAAATATTTACCGGAAAGGAGAGAAGTCGCGTCAAAGTAAGTAAAGTTACAATGTTGTTGGGTATGAGCTACAATTGCCATAAGCTTGGTATAACGGTCAATGAATGTAGCACCAGTAATGACAATTGAGTAGTAATTTAAGGCTATATGGCATACATGTTGTACACAAGTCGAAAAAATACGATGATATTGTCTTCAAGTTGAGAAAAGGAGACTAATTTCATGTATTTTTAATATGAACTTGAAATTACAGTTGTTTGTACAAATTTTTGTGAGCAGTTAATCTGAAATGCTTAAAAGTTTGTCGACAACTTATGAAAATATGTCATAAAAATATTAAATAATGAAGATATGACAAGAATAACAAATGCAATTATTAAAAAATATTTGATAATATGAAAAAATTGTGAGAATGACATTTTAACCGAGTACTATAAGGAAGGGGCCCAACACGGTGTGTTAAGCGTTTTTTCAGAATTTGCATAACAGTAGGTTACAGTATCAATACTAGCTTCTGAAATTTTTACGACAAGATCTATCAAAACCGAAACAGCATAGAATGTTTGTCGTAAAAGTTTCAGGAGCTATTATTCATACTGTAACCTATTGTTATGCAAATTTTGAAAAAACGCTTAACACACCGTGTTGGGCCCTTTCCTTGTGGTACTCCATTTCAGATTACTCCAAAATGTGCGTCTAACGTTGTTGGATAAAACTTTCTTGATTGATGAAGTTGCGACGAATTCCATCATTCACAACTCGATTAGTTGCCGAGATTTGTTCGACGAGGTGAAGGAGTTTCATTTGATACCAGAACGACGACAAAAATTGTCTAAATTTCGGTTGGAGTCAAGACATTGTTCGGAGATACCAGGAATCATATACGCTTGTGGTGGATTGGGAATGAATACTGATTGTAGGCCGGCTAGCAAGGTTAGTATTAATGTTATAGTACTGTATACTAGTATTATTGGTAAAGTACTGTAGATTAGTATTAATGTTAAAGTACTGCAGATTAGCATTAGTATCAAAGTACTATAAAACATGGATTTTAGGCTGAAATGTACGACCCACTGGCCAAGAAATGGATGCCAATCAACTCAATGAACTCCGTTCGAACCAGAGTGGGCGTATCAGCATTAAATGGCAAATTGTACGTGATGGGCGGTTACAACGGAGAAGTACGGTTAAGTATTGTTGAAGTTTTTGACCCAAAAAGAAACGAATGGTCTAATGCCTTACCTATATTGACTAAACGATCAGCTATGGCCACTGTTGTGTATAGGGACAAGATATACGTGATTGGCGGTTTCGATGGAAAATCTTTGGCTGATGTGGAAAGCTACTCACCTATTACTGGAGAAAGAAAGTTTTTGTTTCCCATGAGGTCACCAAGGTCGGCCGCCGCGGCCGTTGTATTGAAGGGATGTATATACGGTAAGCATTTGGTTGACTATGATTCTAGGACTAAAAGGTTGTTTTTATGATACTATTTTATTATATTATACTAAATCAAGTTTTAAAACTCATATAGTTTTCTGTTGTCTCAATTTTTTTCTGTTATTATAGGTAAAAGGAATGTTATTCTATCTTAATATTTAAAATAAACATCATTTCAGTAATCGGAGGTCACAACAGCTGTGCAATTTACAATTCTGTTGAGAAGTACGATTTCCAAACTGGCCAATGGACTATTTTGAAGCCAATGAAAAAGCCCAGATGTCGACATGCGGCAGTAGTATATGATGACAATATCTACGTGATTGGCGGATACGATGGTCGAGAATTCCTTAGCTGTACAGAAGTTTACGATCCAGAAACCAACAGCTGGAAAGACGGTCCATCGATGAACTTGAAACGAGGCAGAGTTAGTGCATGCGTCAATGGAAACGCCATCTACGCGGTTGGTGGATATCACGGGGAAATGAAGTACTGTAGCATGGAGATACTCCAAATGCAGCCGGAACCCAAGGATTTGTTTAACAAGAATGTAAAGTTAGGTGATGGCAAGATGAGAAAACACGAGCTTGTTTGGCGGATGGGACCAAAGATGCAACTACATGAAGGTGGTGTAAGCATCGCTGTCATACCGATATCTCCGAAAAAGTTGTGCAGCATTAGTCAATGTGAGGAAGACGAAGAAGAAATGATACGAAAGACGAACGCCTTGAATTTGGACGATTCTGAATCAGAAGGATTATATCGATTGACAGAGTAAAACATATTATATTGTATTTTGGAGTAGTGTCAGATTTTATGTTGATGTATTGTCATATTTTATTTAAATTCACGACATCATTTTATATAGATGTATAGTCGCCTTTTATGATTTGCTTTTTGCCAATGATATTCAATAGTAAAAACAAAAGTTCTATTGCAATAATGATAGTCAACATTCCTTTGAAACGATTTAATAATTTGAAAGCTAGTCTGTGTATTTTGTATATGATAATAAACTTAATAATTTAAATAGATAAAACTAATTTATCAGAAAGTTTGAAATTTGATTGCAATAAAGGAAAGAAATCCAAGAAACCAAAAAAAACCAAACTTTTCCGCAGCCTGCGGAAACACGGCCGCAGTTAACAAACACGAGATCACATTTTCACAATAATTTCGAGACCAAAAACAATGTAAATTTTTCTTCATGTCGACTTTCGCCTGTCCACCGCCTTTCGACGAATACTATTGTCATAACGGAGGTCGATGTTTGGCCGATCCCACTAGCGAAGGCGGATTCACACCATTTTGTCAATGTCAAGCGAATTTTTCGGGTCCAAGATGTCAGAACACGTTCAACCCCAATATCTACGGCTTCGCGACTGTCGGCGTGGACAATTCGGTTAGGCAGTACACGTTTATGTTGTTGATAATGTTGTTGTTCTTGGTGATTTTTATGGGATTTATCTGGTATCTGTACAGGACGTAAGTTTTTTGATTTTTTGTTGAAGTCTAGGTATGATTTAGAATAAGATGGATGATAGTTGCTGTTTTGAACATTTTTGGTGGTTTTTTATGACAATTTGGCATATTACTTTGTGATTTACATTGCTTTTTGATTTGTTACCTAAAATTTTATTTAACAGAAAACGATCACAATTTTCTTCGAACGTTGGCAGAAATAGGAAAATTTTTGAGTTTTTAGATCGATTTCTTTAAAAACTTACAAAACTTATTTTAGGCGACAAATAGAAGACAACGAGACAGTGACATTTGTAAACAGCCGTCCTTTATGTTCAGACGGATCGATTCAAACACTGTCAGTGTGGACGGCATGATCTGTATATTTTTCACTCACTTTTTCTAACTACACTTTTATCAACGGACTTTTTTTAGCAGTTTTGCTTTTATATCAATCTTAATTACAATTTTGCCTCAATATTAGCTATAATATGTATGCTTTTACTTTAATGTAACTTATTATCAGAGTAGTTTGTCTCAATATAACTTATACTATCATTTCAAGGCTACTTTTAAGATTTCAAAACTTAATTTATCATATTCATCTTCTTATTCTTTACATCTTTTAATTGTAATGGCTAAAATCATTTGATTACTGTTAAATAAAATTTGTCACAGTATTTCAGCATTTTGCTGTTTTATGTAATTTGCTTTTACATACCTGATTTATATTGTTCAAAAGGCTAAAAAACACTCCAATAAGATTTTTGAAGTTACACGAAAACACTTGAAATACGATACCCTCAATTAATGTATGATGTCATTGTATATAAAATCAATTTATTAAACCTGTAGCTCAGAGTTCTGTAATAATGGACAAAAGACGTCTGAAATTACAGAGCTTTTATATAAAATGACACACCTTTTCTATTTCTACGTTTTTAATACCATTTTGTTATGACTACTCGTTATTTAACTTACAAAGACTCTCGACAAAGTTGTTTTACTCAAATTGAAACAAATTATGGGTAGTCCGTTTTGAGTGCACTTCAAGGTGAAACGTTCGTCTTTGGGTTGCGTTCCAATTCAATATTATTTTATTGTTTTTGTTTAGCCTAGAAAATGGCAATTGCATATTTTGGGCTAGGAATGGGGATTTCTTGAAGCTTGATATAGGCAATGGGAAAATTTCGGGGCTTTGCATTAGAAAAGATGCTTTATAAAACCTTTTAAACAATATAAAACTGGTTTTTGTAAAGTTTTACAGCTAAGCTAAGCTTTCTAACGACTAAATTATTTGTATGCGCGTTAAAATAAAAATTTTTTCCCAATTAAATTTTTCAAGAACTTTCAACAAACGGAAATTTTGCAGCGAATCTTTTGACAAACACTCTAGAAACTACAAGAAAAACCTGCCAAACTATAACAACCGCAAGTTTTAACCTAGAAAACAAATTTCCCAATCAACGTAAACGATCGTATGTTTTGTGCACACGAAAAAATTTCAAAAAACTTTAAACTGTGGTCAAAATCAATCTTAATTTTGGCGTTACAAACCACAACGTTTCGAAAAGTTCGTTCTCAAAAGTTACAGCAAACCGGCTAATTGTTTTTTGTCAAATTTTTCACCAATGTCGTTAAACGTAACGTAGACATAGTAAAGTACTGAATGATTCATTTTTGGGCGTTAGAAGGTGGTGCATTCCTACTGCAATTTACCTATTGTAAGGTATGGCCAAATTTTGAGGAAGTGTAGGAGGATGGAGGTAAAATATTTTAACACGTCAAGTCTGTGTTAAGTTTTGTAACGTTTGTTTGATTTCTCACGATTATACTGAAGAATTCGATGATTTTCAAAGAAATATCTCTCGAAAAATTAATGAAGGTTGATATATTCGTATCGGGCGATTTTTGATTGAACGATTTATGCAAACTTTCATTTCAAAGCTTCCAGAATTTTTTGCAAGTTTTTGAATTTAAAAGCTATGTTTACATATACTAAACTTAAGGTTAAAACTCAGTCTGCAAATATAAGCCTAAGCTTCAGTCTACTGAATAAATTAAACCTATCAATTCGAAGCCCGCTAAGCCTGAGCTTGCTAAGCTTAAGTCTACTCAGTTTAAATTTACTAAGAATAGACCTGCTAAGCCTAATCTTACTAGGAAACCGCAAATAATGAAAATCGAGTTATAACTAGTGGTATATATACGAACATAGAGCAAAAAAATCTAAGACTTATGGTGTAAAAATTTTTTGCCAACAATCTCTAGTTTTTGAGATATGGCAGGTCAAAGTTTGGTTTTTTAAATACTTTTCTCTCATGTTCGCATTTTGAGCGCAGAGCATAAGCTCTTCAATGGCAGCGAGCGAGTGAGCCCGACTTGGCCTCGGAAGCTCAAGGGTTCGGTTCCCGTCGGCTTCCAAAGGCTAAAACGCCTCAAAAATGTTTTTTGTTTTTTTCTATTTTAAAGTTAATAACTACAGTCTTAAAACTAAACATAAGTAACATTTTGAACATAAGAAAAAAGAATATAACAAAATTTAAACCTAAATAATTCATAAAAAAAGAAAATTTCAACAATAGTTATTCATAACATTCGTATTATTTCACTTTCACCGTTATGGTGGACATTAATGATGTGTACTTCACCATTTCTTGTACGTTACTATCCCAAAATTCGTTCATATTTTCATAATTTCCTGGCAATAAGATATCAGAGTCTCTCAACATTAACAACTTACTGTACAGAATTTGGAAAGAGGTCTCTTCTCTTCTAGTAGCTTTAGAAATATCAGTAACTGACGTCAACTTGACCACCAATAATATTAATGTCTACCATAACGGTGAAAGTGAAATAATACAAATGTTATGAACAATTATTGCTGGAATTTTCTTTTTTTATGAATTATTTAGGTTTAAATTTTGTTATATTCTTTTTTCTTATGTTCAAAATGTTACTTATGTTTAGTTTTAAGACTGTAGTTATTAACTTTAAAATAGAAAAAAAAAACAAAAAACATTTTTGAGGCGTTTTAGCCTTTAGAAGCCCACGGGAACCGAACCCTTGAGCTTCCGAGTCCAAGTCGGGCTCACTCGCTCGCTGCCATTGAAGAGCTTATGCTCTGCGCTCAAAATGCGAACATGAGACAAAAGTATTTAAAAAACCAAACTTTGACCTGCCATATCTCAAAAAACTAGAGATTGTTGGCAAAAAAATTTTTACACCATAAGTCCTAGATTTTTTCGCGCTATGTTTGTATATATACCACTAGTTATAACTCGATTTTCATTATTTGCGGTTTCCTAGTTAAGTTTAACAAGTCTATGTCTACTAAGCTCAAGTCTACAATGAACCCCCCTCCCCCTTTCCCAGAAAAAAAAATTTCGAAAAATGTTGAACTTGGTCCCCCCCCCCTGTGGATTTTTAGAAAAACCAAAGTCCCTGTCCGGCCTTGGGTCTAAGCCTACTAATTTTGAAAAAAAAATTGTAGCAATCTTCAATTAACCGTATAATTAGCCTAACTAGATAGTTTTAAAAGACATCTAGGTTGCTAATTGGTATTTGTGTCTTCTAAACAAAGCGGGGGCGAGTGGTTTCCTTGACCAACAACAATATTTTTGATACAACATGTTATAACGGGTGTATCAAAATACTAAACTTTCGATTAGGGCTTGTTTTGCTATTACTCTCCTCTTCCCCCCCCCCTCCTCTCCTTTGCTACCTTTTTCTTTTTGTTCTACAGCCTATAAGTGCATGTCTTATTTTAGCAAAACCTGTCGAACAGTTTGCCAAACTGAAGTTCAATTTAAAAAATATTTTATTTTAAAAACGATTGTTACACCGTTCGTTTTCAACAACATAACATTTTGTACCAAGTTCAGCGAAGGTTCAGTTCCGCTTCGAAAAAACAACCGGGGGAACTTTCTTGATTGAAGCGTGTTCAGAGTACGACGTCACGGCTGTAGTTTGTGTAATTGTGATTTGGTCTTGACTTTTAGAACAATTGGCTTCAATTAGAAGCTGATCATTAACGTATATTTTGCGTTTACCATAGCAATAGGTCCTTTATTTTGTCTTAAACCAAGCCTACTTAGTCTAATCCTATTATCTAACACTAACATAAGTTTTTTCTGAACTATTTTTTATCTGCCGTATTTATCAGTATATAAGCATACATTTTTTGTTATAAATTTTCATTGTTAAAATCCCTAAGCCTAAGCCTAAGCTAAGCCTAAGCTAAGCCTAAGCTAAGCCTAAGCTAAGCCTAAGCTAAGCCTAAGCTAAGCCTAAGCTAAGCCTAAGCTAAGCCTAAGCTAAGCCTAAGCTAAGCCTAAGCTAAGCCTAAGCTAAGTCAAAGCTAAGCCTAAGCTAAGCCAAAGTTAAGCCTAAGCTGAGCCTAAAGAAAAGTCTATAATGACAATATGCTGTGTTAATTTAGGGTTTATATACTCCTAAATTATGGCACATTAAAAGTGGTACCGCACACAAAAAAACCGTGCAAGCAGCCGCAATATTGCGTTGTGCAACGTTACTACTGACATTACAAAGAGCCCAAAATACTTACTTATTTAGCCTACTAATTATTATTTACAAAAATTGTAGTTTCTGGTCAAATTCGGGCGTTACCATCGATAGCTTGCACACTATGATTTTATTTTAAAATCTCATCACTGTTCTTTATTAAACGACCATTATCAAGGACGAATTCAGCGAGAATCTTTTCAGCCATTTTGTTTCGTATTTGGGGTTTGTGGCTTTCTGCTACTTATATAGGTTGAAACTTTGTGGCTTGTTACTACTTTTAGATGTACAAGATAGTAGTCTACTATTATTGATATAGGTATTGGAAGGACTAGGCTTAGCAATTTTACTGTTACAAAAGGAAGAAGAGTTAAAATAGCCTCATAGGTTTAAAAATTAGTTTTTAGGCTTAATATTAGGTGCCGACATAAAGAACCCGCCATTTTTTACAGAGAATTACAGGAAAAGTATGGCGGGTTCTTTATGTCGGCACCTAATAATAACAAAATTGGTATAAATAGTCGTTACTGTTATGACTGACACCGCTGTACTTTGCTCGGAAATTACCTTTTTGATTTTTTAACATTAAGTTTTCTAGACTAACATCAGATGATTTTTTTAAAGATTGAAGTGAAATGACTTTGATTTTTGTGATTCTTGGAAGCAACGTTAAAGTTTGATTGTTAGAGTGCAATTTAGGTTTTTAGGTGTTTTCTTTTTGCTTTAAAACGTTTTTGTTTTAATTTTTAAAAATTTATGAAAAGAAAGTTTGTCAAGCATAATAAGCTTGCGTTTATTAGGCTTAAGCTTGCAGGTTTAGGTTTAGGATTACAGGGTAGATATCCAACCTGCAACTCTCAGAATCACCTCAAAATTTTTATATGAATTCCTTGTCTACCAATAGTACCCATAAAAACTTTTAGCTCGCGCTTGTGAGTTTTAAATTTGAATTATTTTGGTTTTCCGCCAATTTGAAAAATTTGGCATTGTGTTTCAAGCACATTTCTCGACTTTCCAAACAAGCTACGCTTACAAATTTAAAAATTTAGGTTCATTTAAAAATATTCTACTTGTATATCAAAGAAAAATTCCTAAAATTCAAAAAATGGCAAAGTTATTGGCTTGAAACACAATGCCAATTTGGAGAGAAATTCAAAACGCAGTTTTTGATCTCGATTTTCTTGTGATTGATTGGAAAGAGCGATTTAGTACTTTGCTGAACATCTTATATTTAAATTGTCTTTCTGAAGAATAAGTTTGAAGTCAATCAGAGCGGGGGAAGGTCGGGCACCTTCATTGTTAGCAGGCTTAGGTTTTGGGAGATCAGCAGGTTTATTATCAGTAGGTTGCTGTTTGTTACTTACCAGCTTATTAAGCTTACTCTTAGGCTTAGTGACCCTAAGATTAAAAATTTCAAAAATTTTTTTTTAATTTAAAAATGGCTTTTCTACAAATTACCAATAAAGCGATTACCTTTTCTGAACGCTTAAATTGTTTATGTTTGTTTTTCACAAATTAGCTAAGCGATTAAAAATCGTTAATGTTTACATACCTTAATCACGTTTTTATTTTTATTTATCGCGATTGTTCAGGTTTCACACCTATAGTTTAAGAATTTATTTTTATTTATTTTGAGAAATTGTACTTTATATAACTGTTATGTCTTTGGTCGATTGCGCGATTCAAACTACAACGTAGACGTGAAACATTGCAAATTCCGGAAAGTTTCATAATTTTACGACGTAAACAGTGGAAAACGGTAATTGTAACCTTATAGATTAAACATTAATAGATCTTTAATTGACTAAAAAGTAAGCTTTGTGTTCAGTGTAATCGAATTCGAATATAAATACGGGGGTGATTTTTGTTGACTTTTTTTTGAAAAAAGGGCAAGTAGTGAATTTTTTTAAAAGACAATTTAAAATTTAAAGATTTTTAATTAATTTGCATTAGAAACGATGACTTTTTTTTATTTTATTGTAAAATTTTTTTGCTTATGTTTTACTTTTCTAAATCCACAATATATAAAACAAGCCTAAAAGCCTTACTTCTGCCTTACAAAAACTTGAAACTCATTAAATTCGTTTTATTGCGTTCCAACCTTTTCAATAACATTCCTTGGGTAAAATCACTTCACGTCGACCCCAAGAAGTCGTCTTTTCGTTGGTAATCTGGCGGTTTACACTTTGTTTTTCTTAAACTTGCGGTCTTTCATATAGAATAAATGTTTCGTTTAGAAACTATTGGCACAATATTAAACTTTAGGCTTAGTAGGCTTAAGCTTGTTGGTTTGCAGTTAGTAGAATTAGATTTTGTAGAATTAGTGATAGTAAGCTTAGGCTTTGTAGGCTTACAGTTAGTAGTCTTAGATATTTTAAAAATAGGCCTAGTACGTTTAGGCCTAGTAAAGTTATTCTTAGCTGGATTAGGCTTAGTGGTCTCGACTTCATAGAACTATAAAGCTTCGGTTTATTATTCAGCAAGCCTCATAGTACTGTAATAAACAATTGCCGGAGCTGCATAATCATTTAGATTAATATTTCTGATGTACCATGTTATATACATAATATTGTGATATAACAGAATAGCTTTAGAGAAATTGTCAGAAACTGTGTTGCGCAACTTTTTCTTATGCAATTTTATGGGTTTATATGATATTTGCCTCGATGTAAAAAGACCCAACAAATTACTGCGAGTGCTGGGATATGGTTTATTTTTCTGTACGGGACAACTTTTTCTCTGCGGAATATTATAGGTATATAAACCCTGAATACATGCAGAATAGTGTCATTATTGCTTAGGATTACCTTTAAGCTTAGCTTTAGGCTTAGCTTAGGCTTAGCTTAGGCTTAGCTTAGGCTTAGCTTAGGCTTAGCTTAGGCTTAGCTTAGGCTTAGCTTAGGCTTAGCTTAGGCTTAGCTTAGGCTTAGTTCAGGTTTAGCTTAGGCTTAGTTCAGGTTTAGCTTAGGCTTAGTTCAGGTTTAGCTTAGGCTTAGTTCAGGTTTAGCTTAGGCTTAGTTCAGGTTTAGCTTAGGCTTAGTTCAGGTTTAGCTTAGGCTTAGTTCAGGTTTAGCTTAGGCTTAGTTCAGGTTTAGCTTAGGCTTAGTTCAGGTTTAGCTTAGGCTTAGTTCAGGTTTAGCTTAGGCTTAGTTCAGGTTTAGCTTAGGCTTAGTTCAGGTTTAGCTTAGGCTTAGTTCAGGTTTAGCTTAGGCTTAGTTCAGGTTTAGCTTAGGCTTAGTTCAGGTTTAGCTTAGGCTTAGTTCAGGTTTAGCTTAGGCTTAGTTCAGGTTTAGCTTAGGCTTAGTTCAGGTTTAGCTTAGGCTTAGTTCAGGTTTAGCTTAGGCTTAGTTCAGGTTTAGCTTAGGCTTAGTTCAGGTTTAGCTTAGGCTTAGTTCAGGTTTAGCTTAGGCTTAGTTCAGGTTTAGCTTAGGCTTAGTTCAGGTTTAGCTTAGGCTTAGTTCAGGTTTAGCTTAGGCTTAGTTCAGGTTTAGCTTAGGCTTAGTTCAGGTTTAGCTTAGGCTTAGTTCAGGTTTAGCTTAGGCTTAGTTCAGGTTTAGCTTAGGCTTAGTTCAGGTTTAGCTTAGGCTTAGTTCAGGTTTAGCTTAGGCTTAGTTCAGGTTTAGCTTAGGCTTAGTTCAGGTTTAGCTTAGGCTTAGTTCAGGTTTAGCTTAGGCTTAGTTCAGGTTTAGCTTAGGCTTAGTTCAGGTTTAGCTTAGGCTTAGTTCAGGTTTAGCAATGTGAAAATGACGTATATAGGTCCAAAGCTTGGTTTATATACGATAAAGTGCGGCACATAAAAAGTAGTTTAGTGCAGAAAAAGCGTATACCTTCGCGTCTTTTAGTACCATATAGGATTATGTAATAAGCTCCTTCATCTGAGACTGAGGCTTAGTAAGCTGTTTGTTATCATTTTTTACTATTTTTTCGTGAATACTATTATTTTTTAAAGTAATATGCATAATATTATACATGTATGAGCAATTTTTTTACAGATTTCACACAATGTTAAAACTATTAAGTTTGTTTACCTTAATATACACAGTAAATGCTTTCACATTACATCCAGACGAAGAGTGGACGCATTTCGAATTGATTCCACGTTCAGACATGTGCGCATTGTGTCACAGTGTAATATCACACTTTCAAGATTCGAAATTAAAAGACCCTAAGGGATTTAAAGAAGTAGGTTTATATATTGTTATTTGTAAGCTTATATATTTTTTATTACATGTTTTTTAGAGGAATATGGGTACAGTAGAGCAAGATGGGGTTGAGTGTATAGAGCAAAGTAAATTTTGTTATAAATTTGTTTTTTTCAGGACCTTTTAATGTCATGCACGTTACTAAGGACTCCAGAAGACATTGACAAATGTCGTGACCAGATTGACGATGAGAAACTGAAAACATTGGACACAAAGTCAGTGGAACAGATATGCGAAGAACAAAAAATGTGCAAAAAGAACGAAAAACCTCGAGAGTTTCGAACAACGATGGAAATGAAAACACAAACACCTATTAGTGCCAATGTCGAAACGGCATTTTACACCAACAAACATGGCGACAGTAATGGGTACAAACAGTTCAATGGAGTGGAAGTCAATGGTAAATTTTTTTGAAAAATTAGAAAATTTCAAACAAAATTTTCAAAAATGTAAAATTGTTTTACTTATAATATTTACTTTCAATAAAACTCTGTTTTCAGCGCCTCTTCTGAGCACGATACTATTCTGCACGTTAGCAATTTTACTGCGGTAGCCAACGAACACTTCCTACCTTATATTTGACACAATTTACTGCAATTTGTACATTCATTGTTGTTAATCGTTATTATATTGAAATGAGTAGATGAAAATAAATATAAAATAACATTATGGTCCATTATTATTTTCAAAAACATAATAGTTCACAAAAGCCGAAATTGTTTGTTTTTAAAGTAATAAAATCAATTGTGACACTCCGCAACAATTATACTTTTTGGAAGAAAATTATTTTTGACGTAGAATTAGCTTTTTTAAGGTTATCTAACGTAAAGTAACTACCTTTTTCTTGATAATTCAGAATTAGAATTGGTGTTTGGGGTTTTAATTAGGTTCTGTTGTATTAGTTTGTCTTTTTGGAGCGTTTTCTAGCTGTTTTGTTAGGTTATTTAAGTAAAGCAGTCGATATTATGAAGGGGTTTTGCTTTTTTTCGATAGTTTTTTTGTTTACTGGGCGTTATAGCCGTTATATTTTGTTTTTCAAGTTAGTATTCTAGTGTTGAAGGTGCTAAATATTTAGTTTTAAATAGAGAATGTACTAAATATATTACTTTAGGTGTTGACTTGAATACATTGTGGATCGTGCATGATAACACATTCAACTCGCTTTACTTTATCATAAATTTTGATTTTACGGGTTTAATTGGTCTTTCCTCTATTCTCTTATCACTATAAACAACAACAGAATGGTATCTACACGAGGTTTGGTGGCTGTATCAGTGATCTTATTGTACTCCAGCACATTATATGGAATATATTTGAATTTCCCAGAGTTGACAGAGTAAGTTAAGTTTTTTAATATATTTTTCTGTTTTTAGGAAGGAAAAAGAACAGTTCAAGTATCCGAGGAATTTGGATGATGCTAAAAACCTTGGCAGAGTTTTGTCTAATTACAAGGACAAGTACTTCTACACTGTTTTGGCTGGAGTTACGTGTGTGTATGTAGTGTAAGTTATTCTTTACTATTTTGAATATTTTTTTTGATTTTTTAATAACCGTTTTGTTATTAAGTAAAAGCTTTTTAATATTTTTATAATAAAAATCAAATTTTTAGGTATCAAAAAACATTTTTTGATAAAATAAGTTGTTGTTTTGTCTATATTGATGCTATTTTAGAATATTTTAGATTACAATCGTTTGCTATACCCGGGTCGATCTTTTTAACCATTTTGAGCGGATATCTGTTTCCATTTTATGTGGCGTTGACGTTGGTTTGCACTGTAAGTTAATTTAAGGTTTTCTTTTTGTAAATTATAAGCCAAGCTTTATATAAAGTAAAGATTAAGTGTAGTAACTATAAAGTTTGTGTTTGGTTTTATAAAATGATATTGTTTTAGTGCTCAGCATGTGGTGCAGCCGTATGTTACTACCTATCGTATTCTCTGGGAAGAAACTTGGTGATGAAGTATTTTCCGGAAAAGCTGCTTTCTTGGCAAAATGAGGTGAGATTTAGGGTTATGTTTGAATGAAGATTTACTCTCTTTCATTAAGAAAAAAGTGCTTTTTTCGATAAAACCAAAAAAAAACTTTATGTTTAGGTAATAATTAGGATAAAATGGTTAACAGAAACAACAAGTGTTAAGAAAACGAATTTTAGATTAAAAAACACCAAGACAACTTATTAAACTACATAATCTTTCTTCGAGTAACTCCAATTTTGCCAAATTGGTTTATTAATATTGCGTCTCCTGTGGTTGATGTCCCCATATTGCCGTTCTTTTTTGGCACTTTCTTTGGTGTAGCGCCACCTTCGTTTTTGTTCATTCAAGCTGGCACTACTCTACAACAAATGACGAACGCTAATGTTGTGTGGAGCTATCAGTCGGTGTTAACTTTGGCATTTTTTGCGTTTTTGTCTATTGCTCCAATATTTTACAAAAAGCTGAAAATTAAGTCTGAATAAGGTGGTTTTTTATAAATTTTTTACTTATTTTAAGTTGAAATACATTTTTGGCCATTGGAAAGTTAGAAAACTAAAATCTGATTTAAAGTAAGATATGGATAATATTTGACTTTAAATAGTGGATAACATGAATGAAAGATCTTTTAAGTTTTTTTGTGTTTCCTTTTGGCATGAACACTTTATCAAGGGTTGTTTAGTAATTGTTTTACTATTTTTGAGATTAAAAATGCTTTATTTTCACTTTTTCTACAATAACTTAAAGTATGTTTTGGATTAGTACCAAAATTTTAATAAAACTCACGATTGTCAGTTATTTTTTAGGCTTGTGATATTACTTTAGCTACTTTTAATTTGACTTGAGGCTGTTCTTTTACTGATGCTGTTTTTTCAACATCTTGATGATATTTTCTACAATATAATGTTATTTTGTCAATAATTGTCACCTTTTTTTCATTTTTTGGTAATTTTTCAAGGACAATTTGAATATCTTACAGTTTCATGTTGTGTCAACGAACCCCAAGCTTGTTATTTTACAATAAAAACCTATGTTTGGTCGTTTTAAACTAGGATAATCAACGCAAAAACGAACGTAAGATTTTGCAAAAATTAGTTCCTAAAACATTCCCGAATTTGGGAAACTCGCGCACTGATTTGGGTATTTAAATCTTTAAAATCACGATGGAAAACCCGCGACCTGAATTTGCGACGAAAAAATGGGGGAGAAAAAGTGTCTTTTTAGGTATTGAACTGTCATTTTTCTGTTTATAAAATCCGTGTACCGTCGAGAGTCTCGACCGAACGGGATGGTTATGATGATTTTAGGGGATTTATAATCAAAAGGTTAGGGTATGAGGGAGTTAAAGGTTGAATAAGATAATGTAAGACAGAGTAAGTGTTTTACAGTAGGGTAGTGTGCTCATTGTCTTACCCTACCAGGCAAATAGGGTTGTGTCCCATATCATATAGCATAGTAGGGTAAGGTAGAGTAGAGCGGGGTAGAGCATGGTAGGAAAAGGTAGGATAGCAGGTGGTAAAGTATAGTAGATATGACCACTCGGGTAAGGCAAACCATTATAATTAAAATATTTTGTAAAAATTGCTTATGTAAGCTCAAGTATAAGATTCTCACGGTGATTTTATTGTAGTGAAAAACCAATAAACTGTCGTATTCAAATTCCAGTAGCCTTCCGACTCGTTTTTAGGCACAAGAGCCGGTTTTGCGAACGGTGTCATAAACGAGAAGATTCACGGCTTATAGATCATCCTTAGATTTGTATATTTTTATGGTTTTTTGAAAAGTAGACGGGGAGTTTGATTCAAAATTTAATAATTGTGTATTAGGGATATCACTTTGTTGGGTAGGATATGCTAAAATATTGTAGTAGGGAAGGTAAGCAAAGTAAGTTATATCATGTAAGAAATGAATTTTGGGTTTAGCACACTACCTTAGGCTTTGCAATTTCAGGTTAAGTACGCGTTTTAGTTTCACGCAATTTTAGGTTTAAGTACACATTTTAGGCTTAGGTACGCATTTTTAGGTTTAGATACACAGTTTAGGCTTAGGTACGCATTTTTAGGCTTATACACGCATTTTTAGGCTTAGGTACACATTTTTATCTTAGGTACACATTTTAGGATTAGGTACACATTTTTAGGCTTAGGTACACATTTTAGGCTTAGGTACATATTTTTAGGCTTACACACACAGTTGTAGGCTTAAACACACATTTGTAGGCTTAATCACAAATTTTAAGCTTAGGTACACATTTTAGGCTTAGGTACATATTTTTAGGCTTAAACACACATTTTTAGGCTTAATCATACATTTTAGGCTTAGGTACACATTTTCAGTCTAAGGTACGCATTTTTAGGATTAGGTACGCATTTTAGGCTTAGGCTTGACAATTTTAGGTTTATTGTTAGGTACGCATTTTAGGCTTAACAATTTCAGGTTCACATTTTAGGCTTAGTAAAATAGGCTTCAGCAAGTCAGTACACCACTGGTTTCTTAGCATAATATGCTTTTAAATTCTTCAAGAATTTTTGGCATTTGCACGGTGCAAGAAACGTGACAACCGGTTTGTGATAATTGCTTTTCTGGAAGGTTGAAAGAATAGGGGGGGGAGATAATAGCGATCAAAAAGATAGGTAAAAACGGAAACCGTAAGTGAAAGTCGGTCACTTGAAAATCCCGTTAAACAGCGATTTCATGTCATCCTCTGATGGGGTGGTTAGTTGTTTTTTGTTGTTTATGGCATTAGGGGTGTTTTTGGTACGTTTTACTATAGAAAAATTTTTTTAAAATGATTTTAAAAATTTTTTGAGTTATCAGTTTGTATAAAAAGTAATGAGCTACTGAACTCCATATAAGCTAGTTGAAATAGCTCATTACTTTTTATAAAAGCTAATATTTAAAATAAAAAAAGTTTTTTAAAATTTGAAATTAAAATGTTGATTTTAAGAGAGGAGGGGTTGGATAAGGGCAGGGCCAAAAAATGAGCTGATTCATAAGTTTAAAATCCCTAGGTCACGGTATAAAAGGTACAAGGCTAGGTTTTTAAAAATACTTCCGATTTTACGTAATTTTCGCTACTGCTTAAGGAGTTATTTACTCACGTTGAATTGTGACTCATTTACCTCACACGCGCAACCTCAATTATCGTGTTTTTACTATGCAATAACGTAAAATTTGTCTGGTTTTGACAAAATTGTAGTAAAACTTTTAAATTTTTGAAAATTTAAAGTTTTTTTCTAAGTGTACTGTAATTTTTTAAGTGTACTGTAGTTTTTGAAGTGTCCTGTAATTTAAAAACTATTTAGCCTACGTTAATATGCGTTGAACTACCAAAACATTGTCGAATGATTGCCAATAATAATAATATTCAAAAATGATATTGGAATGGATTGGAAGTTATGTTAAACTGCCTTGGCTAGCCGTGACTTTGTTAATTTTGTACAGTTTTCATGAATTTTACTGGAAACGGAGGAATTTACCGCCCGGACCGGTGCCTTGGCTGGTCGCTGGGAATATGATGGAGGTAAGAAAGTCTATCTTACCTGATGCCCTACTCTACTCTGCCTTACTTTACCCTACTCTACCCTACTTTACCCTACCCTACCCTACTCTGCCCTACTCCACTCCACTCTACCCTACCCTACTCTATATTCCCCTACCTTAAAATAATATTATTTTAGGTTCTACTAAACCCAGACATAGACAAGCTGTTTTTAAAATGGAAACAGCAATTTGGTGGGATTTTCACATTCTGGATCGGCCCCATTCCTATGGTTATGGTAGCCGATGTGTCATTGCTCAAAAAGTATTTTGTAAAGTACGGTGATGTCTTCAGTGGACGGTGGCGGAATTTTATCACGGATCACATGCTTGGTAAGGGTGTTTTACCATGGAACTTCAAATTTCAAAGGAATTTTTAATGGAAGTTTAAATTAAAATTTTTTGTTACCTAAAATTAAAAATTTTTTTTTATGAACGATAGATCGATTCACATTTCACAAACATCAGTTTCAGACGGCTTTAACGGTGTAGTCCAAACGGACGGTGAAAAATGGCGTGAACAGCGACGCTTCTCACTTCACGTTCTTCGTGACTTTGGCTTCGGCCGTTCCTTCATGGAAAACAAAGTTATGCGAGAAATCGACCGGTTTTTGGAACATTTGGACTTGGCAGTCGATAAAGATGATGGTATTATCGAACCAGACAAACTATTGGGTGTTTGTGTTGGCAATATTATCAATGACATCTTGTTTAGCAAAACTTTTGAGCATGTAAGTTAACTTTTGACGTTATTAAAAATTTTTGAAAATTTTAAATGTAATTTTTTTAATTAAAAGATTTAAAAAATTAATTTTAAAAGTTTTTAATGTATAATGTAAACCCATTTTATAAGTTATTTATTACCTAAAAGCGGCCGGAACAAACGTGACTCCGTGGCGCAACGGTAGCGCGTCTGACTCCAGATCAGAAGGTTGCGTGTTCGAATCACGTCGGGGTCAAAGTCGTTTTTTGATATTTTTGGTGTTTTAAAAGGGTAAATTGATTATAAAAAGTATTTTAATTTTGAAATTATGGTTTTTTAAGTAAATCACAGTAATGGTTTTCAATATTTCTCAGTGTTATATTATGAAAATACGCGAAAAACTTTTTGATTAAAAAATTTTTGGTTTTTAAAATTTATTTTCAGACAGACGAAGTTTTTCTAGAAATGCAACATGTTTTGGATCAACAATCTCAACTTGTCACAAAACCTATCAACGGCCTATATCTTACTCTACCTTTTACTGTACACATACCATATATCAATTCATCGTGGTTGAAATTGACAAAAGTTCGAGACACTTTTTGGAGGTTTTTGGACGTTCAAATTCAAGAACATCGACAACGTTTCGACGAGCATTTGGCACAATGTAGAGATAAAATGGCACAAAATGGGAACGGTTTGAAAAAATGTGACAAAAGGCTTGGAAAGGGAGATTCAGCATTGTGTGATGGCAAAAATGGTGACAAAAGCGATTCAGATGAGGATTTTGAGATGATTCCATTAATGGACCATCGATCAGATAATGAAAAAGTGCGAGGAAATGATGCAGAAACGACCGAAAAAATATCTTTACAAAATGATGACTATTCAGATGACCCAAAAGAGAATGATTTAGATGACAATAACGATGTAAAGTACGATTACCCAGACTCAGACTTCACCTATGTTTATATGAAGGAAATGCATCAACGAAAGTTCTCCGACGATCCGGGATTCTTCACCGATATTCAGCTAAAAATGCTTTTACTAGACCTATTTTTCGCTGGTAGTGAAACTACCGTAACCACCGCCAAATGGGGCCTAGTCCTACTCATCAACCATCCCGAAGTCCAGAAGAAAGTACAAGAAGAACTGGATTTGGTACCAAATCGAGTAGGTATGGAGCATCGAAATCGTCTAAGTTACCTTCAAGCTACAATTAGTGAAATTCAACGCATCGCCAATATATTACCCATCAATCTACTTCGTACCGTAACCGAAGATGTCAACATTGATGGGTACCATTTTGAAAAAGGCACCATGGTACTGCCACAAGTGTCGATTTTGCTGAATGATCCGGAGCATTTCGCAGAGCCGGAGCATTTCAAGCCGGAGCGATTCCTGGACGAGAATCAGAATCTGCGACGCTACGATGCCTTCATGCCCTTCTCGATCGGCAAACGACAATGTTTGGGCGAGAGTTTGGCTCGGATGGAGTTGTTTTTGGTTTTTGCGAATCTACTTCGAAATTTTGAATTTGAAAAATGCCCGGGGGAAGAAGCACCGTCGAAGCGGCGGATTCTTGGGCTCACGGTGTCTCCGCCGAAATTTAAATGTAAAGTTAGGAGACGGGCGTGATGCTAATGTCCTAACTATATCTTTTGTGAAAAGATTCATAAAATGACCCATATCTCATGTATATATCAATAATATACATATTGTTTTTGTCTTTCGATCTGATACTCCTAACACTATATATTCAATAATCACAGTAATAAGTTACAAATATATATACTACTTTTAAACTATTTTCTTACTAATATTACACTTGTTCTCCTTTAAAATTTCGAAAATCTTCATTAAAGATGCTCAATTTGATTAGAAAATTAGTCTTTTCCCAAATATTTTACATTGAAATACCGTATTACCTATAATAAATAATTTATCATGTTAAAAATTTTATTAAATATCACAAAACAAACAAAGTAACCAGTATTTTACATATGAATTTTACGGTGTTAAAAATTCTTGTCGCCATTTTACATTCATTGCCACGATAAAAAGCGACAAGACTTTTTGTCACCCTAACACAATACTTCAAATTTAAAAATTTGAAATCCAACTTTACAATATAATCCATCCCTGCCTATCCGACACTTCACTACCCTCTACACTTTGATTTGGTTGATTTTTTCGGTCGAAAAGTCCGACCGCAGCTTCAGGAACTTTTTCAAATCGGCCGACGTTAGAGCTTGGCCTTGATGAGCGGCCGAATCGTGGAAATAAGCGACGGCTTCGTCCAGTGTGTCGAGGTTCAGTAGGCCTACGATTTGGGCTAGTCTGGCGGCTTTTGAGCGAATCGACCAGCCGGCAATGTTGGTAAAGTACTCGGTTAGGGAGCGGGTTTCTCTGTCCAGCTGTAGGGCGCCATTACGGTTGAAATAGAGTTGTAGAATGACGGCTTCGAGTCGGCGGCCGGTTTCGGCCATTATTGCTCCCAGTAGCTCCTGAAATTCAGTTTTTTGAAACGTTTTTATCTATATTGAAGTAGTAAGCTGAATTTTCAAAAAATATTTGTTCTCTCGGCCAAAAACCTTAAATTCTACAGATTTTTAGACCGACAAAAGTCTGTTTCTAAAAACTTTTTGACCACTTTTAACTTACATTGTAATTCTCTTCAGTCAACACTTTCTCGAATGGTGCTATCAGTTTGTCCGATTGAGCAATGAAATTGGCCATAAATGGGTCGTTGACCTCGAATTCGGCAAACTCATCATCGCTGATTTCGTGATTGAAGTTCAGATAGGCATCCGCGCTGAAAATGGCATTAAATAAAAAAAAAATTTTATAAAAATTTGCATTAAAAAATTTTTAATTTTTTTACATTAGACACGACTTACTTGCTCTTCAATTTCGGTTTAAAAGCCGAATCCACCAGCTTCCCTATTCCAATACTAGCACTTTGGCTGAACTTCTTGCCAAGATCGTCAAGTTGTGCTACAGAATTGTCCAATTTGTGTTTCTCGTTCTTCGACACTGCTCCCAAATGTCGTTCAAACTCGTCTTTCAGGCCTTGTTTTAGTGTTGACAAGAACTTTACAGCTTCGGCCATGTTGTTCAGGGCTAAAAGGAAAGCAGTGCGCTGGGATTCTGGGCCAGCTTCTGCTACGGATTTACCGTGCTGTAAAACGTTGTAGGCAGTTTGGGCGGTTTGATAGGCTTCAGCCGCGAATCCGACACTCGGGTAGCCGTTATGAAACAAAATTTTTTAAAATAATTCGATTTTTTACTTTAATATTTAGCTTCCAGGCTTAGAACTTTATTTTTAGGCCTAAATAGGCTTTTAAGCTTAAGATATTACAGCTAGACTAAAATTTTAAAAATTACCTTGATAATCTTGTTGATGTGAACAAAAAAGTCGGTTTCCAGTAAAGTACACCCATTGTTCAACATGGCACAAACACAATCCACCGACGACGATGTGATAGATCTTCTGATGCTTTTCCTCACGATGAAGAACACGTCGTCCAGTAGTGAGGTTGTCAATGCACCTTCTTCCACATCCTCCATCTCGATGCCCTTCTTTACGGATTCCGTCATATAGTACTGCTCCAAGAGTACGTACTTGCCCAGTATCTCTTGCATTTTCATGCTTAGTTCGGAGCGATTCAAGAGGGCATCTAGCTTCTTGTTTCGTTCTTTTTTCAACAGTTTTTGCTTTTCAGCCGCTGCTTTTAACTCTTCTTCGGATAGTTCGTCCATGAATACTGAGTCGGCTACGGCTTTAGGGCTTAATGGAGGTCCGTCTTCGCCGGATTCGCTTAAGGGACGATGTGCTTCTCCCAGACGTCGTTTTAGGAATCTCCAGTAAAGCTCCGTTCTTGTGTGCATAATCGTGATTTCGGCCAATAGAACGTCCAGATCGCGGGGTTCAATTTTGTCTAAAATGTAAAAAATCATTAATACCTAAGCCAACGATTCTATCCTAAGCCTAAAAATCATGTTTTAAGCCTAAAAATCAATTTCCAAAAACTTAAAAACTAAAACATACCAGCACACTTCCCAGCAGTTCTCATGTACCCATCGACCACCCTTATCTTCTCATCTAACTGTCTTTTCATCAAGAATGCGGATATGATTCGAATCGACTGTTTATCAGCCTCAACTTCAATGATCTCAATCAAGTCCAACAACTTGTCAGGTCCATAGAAATTGTCGATAATTGGTTGATATGTTTCAATTAATCTGGCAATGTGCTCCAACAACAAAGTGAGAGTATCAGCGTACAAAACATTGATTCTTTTATCATCCGTGCCACCAGCTTGCATCAATTTATAAAATTCATCGCCGGATTGGCCAATCTTCTTGTTTAGGTAACTTCCGAACTTTCGAAGACCGGTTGAATGGTCGTTTATCATGGGGAAGAGCTTGAAGTATCGTTGGATTGACTTTTCATCGGCCGCGGACAAAGACTCATCAAACTTTTGTTCAATTATGGTTTTAAGCTCGGTTTGGGCAGTTCGAAGGATTTCGTAGCTGTGTTTCAAAGACTGGCCTGGCTCTGAAAATCAATCAAAATATTAATCAATTCAAAATATTAGCCAAGCTATGCCTCAAATTTATATATTGCTTCATATTTACCCAATAAACATACTTTAAACCAACTAAAAATGCCTATTTTGGGCGCAAAAACCTACCTTTAGCTCCAACATCTCCAACCCTAAAAACGGCCGAATCTAAAGTCAAGAACCTGTGAATATTCTGAGCAGCTTCATCGTAATCCTTCTCAACCATAGCTTTCTGAACTCCCTCTGCACATGTTCTCAAATCCCTCAAATCATTAACAAGTTGAAGACATTCAACTACACGACCTTTAGCTTGATCCAGCACTGCCACCTTCTTACTGATGTTATCGGCTAATGTTGATACTGTATGGAGACTTGAATTTAATTGTTTTGCATCGCTTTTCATACATTCGTTTAGACTGCAGACTCGTGCTATCGACTGATCGAACGACTTTAAGAACTTTTCGGCTCCTGAAAATTATAGCTTATTTAGACAATGTTAATATAGAATTTTCAAAAATCTATACAGAGAATTATCTAAAATACATAAAGAAAAAAATGAACAGTCTAAAAAGAACGTTATGCCAAATTTTAAGTTTTTCCGACCATTAGTTAGTTCAATATAACAAAAACTGAACATCACTCCAAAAAATCATGTTGATTACCTAAAAACAAAATAAAAAAAAGGAAATCGTACCTCCAGGGCCAATAGCAGTGTCTATTTCACGTTGTACTTCCTCTAAAAGTCGATCTTCCTTCTGTTTCGTTATCTCCAACTCTGCTCTCAGTTCTGCCAACTCTTGGCCAAAGTTAAATTGCAATTCCAAGCATGACTCCAACTGTTCTTCAACTTTTTCATTGTTATTTGACCAAATTAAACGTTCCTCTTGCTGTAAATATTAATTTTAAAGGTTTAATTTAACAAATGAATCCTATTTCTAAGCCCTGAACGTATAAAACCTATTCTTTAAAGCTAAGAAAGTCCTTTCACTCTGCTTTATAGCTCAAAAAAATGCCAAAGTTCAGCAATATTATAACTGAAACATAATGAAAATAAAAAAAAAAGTTACTTCAAAGTAATTTTCAGTGTCCATAACATCAGTTTAGCACATTTATTTTGTAGATTATCTTTGGAAACAACAATAAATTCGGTTTTGGAAAAAGATTTTCCACGATTTTATGACGTGTTGAAACAGAATGCCAAAACAAACGAAATTTGCGGAAAAAAGTATTCTTCAAACTTCATTCAATGTTAAAAAAGGTTAAAAATTGTCATAATTATGTCAAATTTCGATATTTTTGAAATTATAATTAGAATTAAAATCCAAAATTACAAAAATTACTAATTTTCTGAACTCATGTTTACTTTTTTATGTTATCGTGCATCGGTTATTACTTTGTTATCTCCAGTTCCGGTTTACCTCAAAAAAGCTGATAATTGAATTCCAAAAACCTTGTAGTTAAAGATTATAGAAAGTTTGACATTTTACGATGTAGTTTTAATTAAAAAGGGACTTTTTCAAAATTTATATTGTTATTGATTAACGGCTGAGGGAAATGGCATTTAAATGTCATGAAATATTATATTTTAGAGCTTTTGATCATTGTTTTGTAAAAACTAAAATTTTATAATGGTTTAGGTGTGTTTCTGTTGTAAACAACGTTTTTTTTAGTTTGTAAAGAAAGTTTTTGCCGTTTTGTGTTTTGTAAAGAAAGTTTTTGCCGTTTTGCGTTTTGTAAAAAAAGTTCTTGTCATTTTTTAAAAACGTTTTACAAGTTATAGGTTTTTAAAATGTTGGACGAGCATTGCAAACCAATATTTACATACGATGGGCAGGGTAAATTGGTGAGAGAACGTGGAATGTCATGGGTCTTGACTGGATTGTTTTTGTCAGGAGAAATGGCTGGAGCTGGTGTTATTGCGCTACCTATTGCTGTTAGGTCACTTGGTACTGTCTTTTTTTATTTTTTTTTGATTTTTTAAAATTTTTTTAAATTTAAGAAATTTTTTTTTAAAATTAAAAAAATTTTAATTTTTTTATTAAATACTGCCATTTTTTACTAAATACTGCCATTTTAAAACAAGAATTTTGAAGGTTTCTACACTGGTCTACTATTTATGGCATGTTCAGCCTTAATGGCCACATATACCGCTACAATACTTGGGAAATCTTGGTTGATACTGCAAAAACATTGGCCTATGTATAGGTACCATTGTAGAGATCCGTATGCGCAGATTGGCTATAGAGCATATGGTACTTTTGTCAAGTAGGCTTTTAACACGTTTTTAATTAAAAATTTTTTATTTTTTTAATTTTTAAAAAATTTTAGAAGATCAGTGGAAATTATATTGAACATTGGGTACTTTTGCTGCGCCGTGCTACTATTGGTGATTGTGAGTAAGAACGTGAACGATGCTGTGAAGCAATTCTTTAAAGTTAATTTTGATTTTTGCTTCTTGGCTGTTATTGTCACTGGCGTTATTACTCCGTTTTGTTACCTAAAATCGCCGCAGGAGTTCTGGTATGTCATCGGGCAGGGTAGAGTAAAGTAAAATAAGGTAAGATATGGTGGGTATGGTAGAGTATGGTAGGGTAGGGTAGGGTAGGGTAGGTTAGGGTAGGTATTGCAAGGTAGGGAAGGTATTGCAACTTAGGGTAGGGTAGAGTACACGCTACAGTATTCTACTTTCAGGTGGGCGATTATAATAGGTATGTTATGTACCCTAACAGCGGTATTACTATCAATGGGCGGAGTAATATCAGATATGGAACTGTGTCAAGATACATTAACCGTACCTGACTTCAACGTCATGAATGCCTTTACTAGTATGGGCAGTATATTATTTGCCTATGGCGGGCATGCCTGTTTTCCTACTGTACAAAGCGACATGACAAGACCGTACAAGTTTACGTACTCAAGTGTACTGGCTTACACTTGTAAGTAAAATACATAAAATTTTTGGCAAGAACTTTCTTTACAGAGCAAAAAATGGAAAGAACTTTCTTTACAAAATAAAAAATGGCAAGAACTTCCTTTACAAGACAAAAAATGACAAAAACTTTCTTTACAATACAAAAAATGCAAGAACTTTCTTTACAAAACAGAAGATAGCAAGAACTTTCTTTCCACGAAACAAATTCTAACTTATCATTTTAGTAATGTCATTACTGTACTTTCCACTGAGTATCGTGGCTAACATGGCTTATAATAATAATTTAAACTCGTCGGTTATTAATAACCTTCAAATCGACTGGATTCAACAAACTGTCAACTTACTAATCACGGCACATTGTATGTTTGCTGTGATTATTGTGATCAACCCAGCTATGCAATCGGCCGAAAATTTTTTAAAAGCGCCTCAGGGTACGTTTTGGATTTTTTGACTTGTAAACAAAATTCTTGCCATTTTGTGTTTTGTAAACAAAGTTCTTGCCATTTTGTGTTTTGTAAACAAAGTTCTTGCCATTTTGTGTTTTGTAAAGAAAGTTCTTGCCATTTCTTGTTCTACAAAAAAAGTTTTTGCATTTTTTACCTGTAAAGAAAGTTCTTGCCATTTTATGTTTTGTAAAGAAATTTCGTGCCATTTTGAGTTTTGTAAAGAAAGTTCTTGCCATTTTTTGCTCTGTAAAGAAAGTTATCGCCACTTTTTGTTCTGTAAAGAAAGTTTTTGCTATTTTTAGAATTCGGCGTGTCAAGAGTAGTGATACGATCAGCATTAATGTTAATAGCTCTAGTAATAGCCGAAACATTTCCTGAGTTCGGCCCATTAATGGGACTACTTGGTGCTACCGTAGTTAGTACCACCTCATTTTTGTTCCCCGTACTATTTTACATCCCACTACGAGAAATGGATCAACAACTGTCAAGAAAACGATTAAATTGGAGTATAAACAGTAAAAACAGACGGATTAGTGTCATTGAAGATGATACTATTGGTACTAAAAGGTTAAACTTGACTCCGGTTAGTTCTTTTAATAATGGTCCTACTCGTGCTCAAAAAATACAACCTGTGCCATTTGGTGATGCACTTAACAAAATGCCAAGACGAGAGCTTGTTATACTGTTTTTCATATTTTGTAAGTTAAAATTTATGTTAGGCTTATGTTTTAGAGGCTTAAACTTAAACTATGGCTTTAAAAAATCAGTAGGCTTGTAGGCTTAGGCTTACAAGGAAAGTACCCAACCTGCCCCGCTAGAAATCGGCCCAAAATGTTAATATAACTTCTTTGTACCACCAATAGTACCCATAAAAAATGTTAACTAGCGCTTTTGAATTTTAAATTCAAACATTTGAGTTTCCCGCCAATTTAGCAAATTTGGCATCGTGTTTCAAGCACTTTTTTCGACTTTCCAGACAAGTTACGCTTACAAATTTTAAAATATAGTTTCATTTAAAGGTATTCTACCAGTATCTCAAAGAAAAATGATTAAAAATCAAAAAATACGTTGAAACACAATGCCAATTTGGCGGGAAATTCAAAACGTAATTTTTTAATATGATTGCTTTGTAAGGAAAGTTTTTGCAATTTTTTGCTTTGTAAGGAAAGTTCTTGCCATTTTATGTTTTGTAAAGAAAGTTCTTGCAACTATTTGCTTTGTAAGGAAAGTTTCTACCATTTTATCCTTTCTAAAGAAAGTTCTTGCCATTTCATGCTATGTAAGGAAAGTTCTTGCCATTTTTTGCTTTGTAAAGAAAGTTCTTGCAATTCTTTGCTTTGTAAGGAAAGTTCTTGCCATTTTTTCTTTTGCAAAAAAAATTCTTGCCATTTTTCCTTTGGAAAAAAAGTTTTTGCCGCTAGTTAATGCCATAAAGCCAATTTTCAGTGACATCCTTTGTGATAATGATAGTATCGACAATATCGGCAACCCACGATTTGGCCACGGCTTCTTTTAAAATGCCCTGTTATCTACGTTGGCTACGTGATTGGCCACAGACTTCTGGGCCGGTAACTCCAATCTACTGTTGTGGTACTTACTCTAATATAAGCCGTGGTGGCTGTATACGTAAATAAAAATAAAAATGATTACAAGTAAATGGACAACATCGTATTATGTATCAATAAATTAAATTTCAAAGTTGGAACATTAGTTTATGGTAAAATAACTTTAAATACTGTATTATGAAGACTATAGTACTATAACATGTAGTTTAGTGGTCAAAAAGGTTGCTTTTGATGCACCTTCCGTCCAGCGTGATATTTGAGTATTTTCCACAGCACGTGATCGGTGTAATGTTTTTGGGCTTCTCCCAGTCCTTGATCCACCTCAAATAGCACGGCATCTTAAAGGATACTGTAGCCAGGTCTTTTGATGCAAATATTGTCGCTGTTACCATTACAAAGCACCCGATTACTGAAAATGACATTACTTTTTTGTAAACTTTGTTTATAGGAAAAAACTTTCTTTACAAAACACAAAATGACAAAAACTTTCTTTACAAAACAAAAAATGGCAAAACTTTTCCACCTACCAAAAATAAGCAAAATGGGCCCCGTATGATACCATTTCGTCTCTTTTAACGTCTCTGCTATTGTAATTTTCTTCAACACATCATCGCTGGCTGTTGACGTCGAATCTTCGCTCTCCTCTGTTTGTACCGTACTCATCCGATACTCCAGGATATTCAACTTTAGGTAAAACATCGCCGGGAAGAGGAATGAGGTTGTGCAGACCAAAATGCCTCCGGCAATTCCCATCAATGGCCCAAATTCGGGAAAAGTTTCGGCCAAACATACGGTCAATATCATCATACCTACACGGACGCATATACGATGAGGTCCAAAGTCTGGAAGAGGCAAAAACTTTGTTTACACAACAAAAATTGACTGAAAATGTGTAAATAAAACATTAAATTGCTCTCACTTCCGCAGTAAGTGCAAAACGACCAATTTAAAAAATGAAAGTTGAGTGGAAGATTTGTAGTGTAATTTACAATAAAAATCTTCCACTCAACTTCCATTTTTAAAATGTCTTAGGATGACCTAAAAACACGTTTTTGACACTTTTTAAAAGTGGAAGTTCAGTGGAAGATTTCTAATGTTATTTGCACTGAAAATCTTCCACTCAACTTCCATTTTTAAAATGTTTTAAAATGACCTAAAAACGTTTTTGACACTTTTTAAACTTGGAAGTTGAGTGGAAGATTTTTAGTGAAAATTGCACTGAAAATCTTCCACGCAACTGCCATTTTTAAAAATTGCTAAAATCATGTTTTTAGGTCATTTTAAAACTTTTAAAAAGTGGAAGTTGAGTGGAAGATTTGTAATGTATTTTGCACTGGAAATCTTCCACCAATCTTCCATTTACCAAAAAGACCCAAAAGCTTGCACATAATTTAAAAATGGCATAACTCACTATGAGGAAAGTTGAGATACTCTTCGATAGTCTGATTCACAGGATTCATGACCAAAATGCAGGCTATCATACAATGAAACGTGATAAGTAAGTTGGCAGATTGTTGAATCCAAACGATTTGAAGGTTATTGATCACCGATACGGATACGTTGTCGTTGTAGGCAATGTTGCCGAATAGCGCTATTGGGAAGTAGAGCATTGTAATCACTAAAGATTTTTTTGTAAAATACGTTTTCAAGTGTTGTGCTTTGTAAAGAAAGTTCTTGTCATTTTTTGTTATGTAAAGAAAGTTCTTGTCATTTTTTGATTTGTAAAGAAAGTTCTTGCCATTTTTTGTTATGTAAAGAAAGTTTTTGTCATTTTTTGATTTGTAAAGAAAGTTCTTGCCATTTTTTGTTATGTAAAGAAAGTTTTTGTCATTTTTTGATTTGTAAGGAAAGTTCTTGCCATTTTTTGTTATGTAAAGAAAGTTTTTGTCATTTTTTGATTTGTAAAGAAAGTTCTTGCTATTTTTTATTTTGTAAAGAAAGTTTTTGCCATTTTTTGTTTTTTGTTTTATAAATAAAGTTCCGTTTATCCTTCCCTCCTCAACTGTAAACAAAGTTCCTTACTAGAATAAGCCAACGCAGCCGAATACCCAAATTTGGTCGGTTGTCGCATGTCATTCTGAATTGTAGGATAGCAAAAGTGACCAGCAAAAGCTAATAGTAAGTTGCCAACATGCCCAAACGCCCTATTGTACTCCATTGCAGGTACGCTGAACGTGTCTTTGCAGTACGGTATGTCATGTGCTATGCCACCCAAAGCCAAAAATACTGCGACAAATGTGCATAGCATACCAGCTACGATGATCCACCTGAAATTAGGCTTAATTGATAGCTACTTTACACTACGAAATTGCGCACTGAAGCCTACAACTTTGTGATAAGCCTAAAATTTAACTTCAAGTCTAAAATTGCGCAAGCCTATAACTTTCTTCTAAGCCTAAAATTTAAACGTAAGCCTAAAATTGCGTAAGCCTAAGATTATGTCCTAAGCCTAAAATTTAACCTCAAGCCTAAAATTGCGCAAGCCTAAGATTATGTACTAAGCCTAAAATGTGTACGTAAGCCTAAAACTGCATAAGCCCAAAATTGTGTGTCTAAGCCTAAAATGTGAACGTAAGCCTGAAATTGCGTAAGCCTAAAATGTGTACCTAAGCCTAAAATTGCGTAAGCCTAAAAATTTGTGTTAAGCCTAAAATTTAACATCAAGCTTAATATTGCGTAAGCCTAAGATTATGTGCTAAGCCTAAAATTATGTCCTTAGCCTAAAAATTCTCCTATCTACCTAACCTATCCATAAAAAACAAATAACCTACCAAAAGTCCTGCGGGGATTTGAATAAACAAAATGGTGTTATAATGCCAACAATACATATCACGGAGAAACAGTAATCAAAATCGTACTGCCAAAATTGTTTTATCGCATCTGACATGTTTTTAGAGCAAATTACCACCAAAATAATCACCGATCCGTACGTTCCCAGGTTCAAAATCAAGGCTACTGTAGTTCTGAAAAAATCAATAAACTTGTGACACTTCGTTTAAAAATCCAATAATTTTTGTGACATTTCGCCCAAAAAAATTTTTCGTCATTTCATTAAAAACTGTTCTCGTACTATTCTGTTTTTAAAACATTTTCAGCAAAACCAATAAATTTGTGGCACTTCGTTTAAAAATTCAATATTTATGTGACATTTCGGCCACTTACTTCATCCAAGCTCCATACGCTTTGTAGCCAATTTGGGCGTACGGATCGCGGCAATGTCGTCGATATTTCGGCCAATATTTCTGAAGAATCACCCATGATCGACCAAGTATCACCGACGTATACACACACATGCAAGCGGACAGGATTATCAACAATAAGCCAAAGTAGAAGCCTAAAACAAGTTTAAAATGTATAAAAAATCATATTTTGGCAAAAAAACTTCTCAAAACGAAAAACGGCAAAAACTTTCTTTCCCAACCAAAAATCGGCTAAAACTTCCAGCCAAACCACCCTTACCGAGTGATCGCACCGCCATTGGAAGTGAAATAACGCCAGCTCCAGCCAATTCCCCAGCCAGTAGTAGTGCTGTTAGTACCCATCCCATTCCGCCCGGTTTCTCCAGAAAATTAGGTGGCGCATCTGTGCTTGTCGTAGTGGGT
Source organism: Bursaphelenchus okinawaensis (assembly GCA_904066225.2). NCBI lineage: Eukaryota > Metazoa > Nematoda > Chromadorea > Rhabditida > Aphelenchoididae > Bursaphelenchus > Bursaphelenchus okinawaensis. The sequence goes on along the minus strand of CAJFCW020000002.1, from coordinate 11,244,690 downwards.
GTTTTTTTGGTACTCATCGTGCTCTTCCTCGACTTCACTTCACCCATACCGGTGAAAAGTCGTGGTAGAAATGAGGAGAATTTCATTCGAAAATATTTCGAAATTATGGGAAAAAATTTTAATTTTGCAGTTTTAAAGTATTTTTTCAACAAAATTCGTAAAACAAACGCGTAGGACAAGCTTAAATAAGCTTAATTACTAAGTATAAGAATGCTAAGCGCAAGCCTACATAAGCTAAGACCAATCCTAATAAATCAAAGCCTACAAAACTTAAGCCTAAGCCTACTAAGCCTACAAAACCTAGCCTAAGCCTAATAAGCCTAAGCCTTCAAAACCTAAGCCTAAGCCTAATAAGCCCATACCTACAAAACCTAAGTCCAAGCCTAGTAAATCAAAGCCTACCAAACCCAAGCCTACTAAGCCAAAATCTACAAAACGTAATCCCAAGCCTACTAAATCAAAGCCTACAAAACTTAAGCCTAAATCTACAAAGTCCAAACCAGCAAAACATAAGCCTAACCCTAATAAATCAAAGCCTACAAAACCTAAGCCTACTAAATCAAAGCCTACAAAAACCTAAGTCCAAGCCTACTAAATCAAAACCTAAGTCTACTAAGCCCAAACCTACAAAACCTAAGCCTACTATATCAAAGTCAATAAAACCTAAGCTTGAGCCTACTAAATTCAAGCCTAGAAAACCTTAGCCTAAGTCTACAAAACCTAAGCCTAATAAGCCCAAGCCTACAAAACCCAACGACCTACCAAGTCAAATCATAACAAGCTTTTTGTAAGCAAAAAAAATTTAAAAAAGAATTTTTACAAAATGCTGTTTCACATAACCTTTGCGGAAGTCTCATGGTAATAAACAATCACCAAGATGACATTTCAAAAATTTAAAAAAACAGTTAAAATTTAGTGAAGAAAAGTTCATAGAAAAACTAAAAACCGTTATTAAAACGATGATTTACAAAGTGTGTTTATTGTTGACCAGCGTTTGTACTATGACAACAAATGACTTTACTTTGATTAGTAACAGGTATAGTAAACGCAAATAACTTAATAACCAATTATTAGGTGCCGACATAAAGAACCCGCCATTTTTTGCAAGAAATTGCAGAAAAAGTATGGCGGGTTCTTTATGACGACCCCTAATATATCAGGATGACCCAAAAGTAGCGGGACATCATTAGTTAAAAAATAAATTAAATATGTCCCGCTACTTTTGGGTCAACCTAATATTTAAAATTTTTTCAAAATCTATGAACATTTCGACCGATTATGCATTAAAAATCTTCTTTTCTCTCGGGTATGCTGACCAACAATTTTTCTTCATTTTCAGCTATCCAAAGCTTCTTAACGTCGTGGCTGGCATCTGTGAATTGCAATTTCACCGTGATTTCAGTTAGCTGAAAGGCATTCAATTTTCAAACAAAAAACTTCGTTTTCATCCCAAGAAACCCTCAAAAACATCCTTTATAAGGTGCCGACATAAAAAACCCGCCATACTTTTCCTGTGATTTCCTGTAAAAAATGGCGGGTTCTTTATGTCGGCACCTAACACAATCCCAAAAATCATCAAAAACTTTCTTTCCAACCGCAAAAACCTTTAAAAACTTACCTTTTTGATAGTCAACAAGAAGCGTTCTTTAAAATACGTGTCCTTATTCACATTGACCTTCCTTTTATCAACCAGAAAGTTATCGACCGCTTTGTCCGACTTCACAAACACCGAAATATAAACAGATTCAATGCCCTTCGGGTTATTTGACTCGATAACACCTTCTACAGTTAGTGGAAGTTGTCTTGAAGTGAGTTGAAGATAGGATTCGTGCTCACGAGGTTGCGGTAGTATGTTGACACGGATCGAAGTTCTCCATAACTGTTGGAAGAAAAAGCGTGGTAATGACAGAAAAGGGTTCGCTAGATGGTGGAAAATGTCATTGAAGACTTGGAGATTCTGAAAAATCATTTTTTAAGTAATTTAAAATTTTTTAAAAATGAAAGTTGAGTGGCAGATTTTCAGTGCAAATTACATTGAAAATCTTCCACCTAACTTCCACTTGAAAAAACGTCATTTTCATATTAAAAAATTCATTTGACATACAAAGATAGCTCTTTTGCCTCACTTAAACCAATATTTTATACATTTCCTTACCGATTTCCAAGCATTCAACCGTTCAGATATTGTTCCTGTGACCGGCACCAGACATTGATTACCTTGTGTTATTGCCCATTCTAGTACTTGATCTAGTTTTGCATTCGTGACATTTTCAGCACTTTTTGGGAAGAGATCAATTGGTCTGAAAATTTAAAGCTTATCATTGAGGTATTGCATGAAAAATGAAGATTTTTTATCAGAAATAGCCATTTTTTGGAATTTTTGACTTAAAAATCACAAAATTTCAAAATTTTATACTGATAATAAGTACTATTTTCATTCTTACGTCAATTCAACTGTGTATAATCGATCCAGAAGCATTTCACATATTTGAGCATGTCTTGCCAGTAACTCCAACTGACATAATGTATGAGGATCGGCATCAAACGAACGTTGTTGTAGCTGCCTCCAATGTTCACGAACGTTTTCAAATTCTTCTCGAGCTTGTTGAATCTAAAGTAAGGTAATTGTTAAGCTATTCGTACCAAAAATGCAATAAAGTTTAATTTTTTTTAAATTTTTAAAAATTTTCAAAAATTTTTAAAAAATTTAAAAAACCTTTTAAAGTTAAAAAAAACCTCACATCAGGTACCACATATTCCATATGAGCAGGTCCGAACGCTAATGGGTCACTATCCAGCAAGATATTCATGAATACAAATACAGTATTCGTAGCTTCGAATAGTTGCGAAATGCCTTTGATAAAGGCTACTGGGAATGTGAAATTGTGAGAATTTGGAGAATTCTTGGCTAGGGGCTAAAAATAATTTTAAAAAATCAAAAAAACCTAACTTTTTACGCAAAATTATTAAGTTGAACTAAAAGTAGGAGACACTTTGAATTTATTTTTCAACTAAAAGGTGTCCCACTACTTTTGGTTCAACCTAATCAAAAAATCATTATTAAAAAATTTTAAAAAATTTGAAAATTCAAAAACATACCAAAAGTAATAAAAGTGCATGATTTAAAGATTGCCTAGAGCTCCTCAAAGCTTGGGAGTTGACATTTTGTGGTAGTTGCGCACCGGCGATAATAGTTATGGCCGCCAAGAAAGCCGACGTTTCCACCGTTTGACACTAAATTAACATATAACCTTAAAAACAAATTTAAAAATTCTGTTAACCTTCAAAAAATCTTCAGTTTAAACCCATATTTCAAATCAGTATTCACTAAAACGCCATACCCTATCCTGAATAACCTCCAACGCAGGGAACGCCACAGCCGACCAGCCGCCGTACCTAAAGCCATTCCTCGCAAATTTATACGCAAAATAAGCCAAGTTATCTTGTTTAATCTCAGCTGTCACTCGTTCCACCAGTTCCACCAACTTTTCTTTGTTTTCTTTGACTGGTAATAGAGCTAGGTTGAAGATGAAGTCTGACTGTTGGTTAAGTTGTCCATTTGGTACCGTTTTCAGACGTGATAAGGCCCATTCGTTTAGTGATTTGGCCTTCCATGGAATTGCATCTACAATGGCATTCAAGGCTTCTAACACCAATAATGAGTGGGGTTTTTCGTAGGAATTGGAACCCTGAAGGTATGAATTATCGGCCAAAAATTAGATTTCTAAAAAAAGTTTCATTTTCATTAAAGAAAATTTAAAAATCCTCATTTCCAATGAAAAATCCAACAAAATCTTGACTTCTAACACAAAACCTTCATAAAAAACCCTAAAAGTTGCCCATACCCACCTCCTTAAACAGATCAATAACACTGTCGTCTTCAACAAAATAACTCGAACAAGTGCCATTCCTCAATAACTTGATTATATTCCTGTAGTATCGTGCTTTTTCCCTCTGTGACACGATTAAAGGTTTTTCATTCAATTCGTTAATAATATGAAGTAATGTAGTTCCAATTAAGGGCTTAATGCCTTTAATAAATTCTTCAAACTTTCGCGGAGGTTTGGCGGACAAATCCAGTAACAATTGGACTGTTCGTAGGCGAATTAAGAATTTTTCATTGCTCAGAAGCTCCAGGAGGTTTGGAATGACTTCTGAAATGAAAAAATGATCATTTAGAATGTGACCGTGCCGTGAACTGCAAAAAAATTTTTGACTCATGCCCCCCCCCCTACATCTATTATAAAAAACTCACTTGACCCTCTCTCCAAACCCAAAAATTCCACCTTCCCCCCCCCCCCTTACCCCGAACACCAAAAAAAATTCTTAACCCATCTTCCACTTACCCCCAGTAACATCAGTATGAATCCTATGTGACAGCAGTGTCATACAATCCAACCATAACGTTATACTTTCGTAGAATCCAGAAGCGACCAACGTTGTCAGCACATCTCTTATCGTCACGACTTGTTCTGTCGTCCAATGTTGTGGATATTCAGCTAGCCTAGTCAAATTGGCCATAAATGACATTGTAAATCGACGACCCTTGATAAAGTTGGGCATTTCTGATAGTAATAGGTCTATCTGAAACAGTCATTTTTAAAAAATTCTGCTTTGTAAAGAAAATTGTTACCATTTTAGGTGTTGTAAAACAATTACTTCCTCGTTTCCAATGCCTAATCATCTAAAAATCATACCTGTTCATTGAGAGCCAATCCATTTCTGACAGCCAGCTCTGTCAATGCGTTTAACACCACCAAGCTGACTTTCTTATCCGGATTATTGTGAAGTAGAGATCGACCCAACTCCATACATTGTCTGGTTACTACAATATTCTCTTGAAACAATGACAAATCATCCATTAGACGAACTTTTAGATTCTCTTCGGTTTGAGTTTCTGCCACCATGTCACCTATCTTGTCCACAATTAGCGACGAAAATTCACTAAAAAAATCTCTTTTAAATTCAAATTTATTAATTTTAATACTAAAACTTTCTTTATAACCCTAAACTTACGCTGAAAATTTGCCAAGATGCCCAACAGACACTATGGCAGCTGTGAGTTCAGTGAGATCAGTACAATCTGCTCCTTCTACCAGTAAGTGATGTACCTAAAACATCTTTTTTGCTAACTTTGTTACCCAAACTACAAATTTTTCCTAAATAAGTGTCATAATGTACACATATTAGATTGAACCAAAAGTAACGGGACAGTTTCCATTTATTTTTCGACGAAAAAGTGTCCAGCTACTTTTGGTTTAACCTAATAGATGCCTAAACTTTCGATCCTTCCATAAAAATCCCATGTTTCATATACCATTACCTAAAATCCAACAAACAATCAAAAAACCGTACCTTTTTGTTAGAATGCACAATAGGAGCAGCAGCAGCAAAGAACAACATCGTTAAAGCTCGACTCTTGTAGTCATTAGAATGACTGACTTTCATTACTTTTCTAACAATCTCATCTCTCGAAAATACCACTGCCAAGTCGACTCCACATTCTTTTAACAATTTGACAATTCTCAGTCGAATCAAATTCAACGGATGATCCATTTTGACCAACTTTTCGCCATTGAAAGCGTCGGCCAAACGTAGTAGAAGAGCATTGACGAATAAGGGAAATGGGTTCTCCCTGATAGCTTTTGGACATTCTGCTATTGCTGATAGTTGATCAGACAAATTTGAGCTTTGAAGAGCTTTAAGGATGTAATATTCATTAAGAAAAACCTTTGCATTCAATAAAAAATATATTATACACAAAATACTTCGAAAAATAATTTTTCCAACAGTAATTTACTTGTTAGGCACAAGGTATATGCCCAAATGTCTTGAAAATTCAGAAAAACACAAATAATATAAGTTTAATTAAAATGGAAAAATTTTTCATAACTAATTTTAAAAAGATTTAAACTCCTGTATAAAAAATCGTGCGTTTAAACTAAAATTTAGTGTTACCAAAAAACCGAAAATCTTACTCTCTTTTCAAAATTAATACCTAAACCAATAAAAACAATATAACAAAACTTACCTCGTTCAATTTGAGTTAAAGTATTCATTTTTGCATGCCATAAAAGGTTTGTAATTTGGTTTACGTTATAATATTTCCCTAGCTAGGATTCTTCAAAAAAAGACTTTTCCGTATAAAAAGGCCTATAACAACGACGCTGGTCGCACGCTCACATGATTTTGCGGACGCACTTCGAAAAAAATGGTCAAGAAAAAACATTTGGATTTTTATTTTTTCCAAATATAACTTTGTCCAACGTCAACTATGTCTATTCCCAAAGAAGTAGCTGCCGAAGCAGCTGAACAACATGATAAAGTTACTATTAAAGTGTCATTGCAGCTGGATTTAGTATATACAAAAGGAGAAAATCCCATTGATACGGCGAACCATTTTCTGTCGGTAAGTTGGTATTTAAAATAGTTGGTTTAGTAATTTTGTTTTTATTGTTAATTTATTGGTATTTCTTGATTTTATAATTATATATTTTAGTAAAATATTTGGCCCAGATATTTTAGCTCAATAGTCTAGTTTATTAATTAATACAGTAGCAGAATACAGTAGCAATACAATTTGATAATACAGTAATATAGTAGAGTAATACAAGCTTAATTTTCTTAACTCTGCTCCGTTAGACTCCTTAAACCTTCAGACCTTCTTAGACCTCTTTAGACCTCTGTTGATTACAATTTCTGATGGCTTTTATACAGCTTTACAAATTTCTAGAATATTGCGAAACAGATAGAATAGATTGCGAAAGAAAAATATAAACAACTTTTTATAAACGCAAAAACTTTCGCTTCTTTTCGAGAAATTTTTATCGCTATCATTATTAATCAAATCGGCGAAAGAAAGGACCAAATTATAAACAAAAGTAGTTTCTAGTTTAAGTTCTTTGTGTTTTATGATCAAACACAAAATTCCCCCCACAGACTAAGATGGTCGTATTGATTCTAATAACGAGCTTGATCTTACTTCGTTGGATCCATGTCTTCTGATGTTGACGCTGGGGCTGCCTTGTGTATTATATGTGACTAAAGGGATTATTTCTGGTCTGGTTCTCGTATTCGTTGCTGGTTGTCGTCGGCCGCGTAGGTCTTCTACAAAGGCGAAGAAACGTTGATAGGTCTCGCACATAGCCGCTAATGTCACCCATATAACCCATACTCTTTTTACATAGTACCATACAGTAGCCATCCATCCAAATTCCAAAAGTTCTTCCAAATTGTGATGTTGCATGGCGTCTTGGTCGTGTATAAGGATGTGAGTCTTTTTTTCCGTAGCCTTTTCTAGTTCCCTTAGTAGTAATTCTTGTTCAGTGTTTGTATGATGTACAATCAAGTCTCGGAATATGACTTCATTATCCAAGAAGGTAAATGATTGATCTTCGTTTTCATCTTTAACCAAGTTTGCTGATTGATTTGTAGATGTTGAAAGTTTCCCGGTAGCCCGATCATACTCATAAACAGTGTCGTTTAAAGACAAAAATATGGTTGGTCCACATGTTGTTTGGTTTGGTGTCTTTTGTGGCTCACTAAGTATATGAGTAGTTCTATCCAAGCTGTATGTCTTCTTAAGTGTCTTGATGTCGACTAGAATAGAGCATTGGTTTGGGTTTGGTATGAATGCATACTCTTCTGGTTTCAGTGCTGTACACATTTCAATTTCCATAGTATCTTCACTTAGAGTTCTCGCAATGATGTTTCTTCTTTTTAATAATTTTCTCATTAACGTAGTTGGATTTTGGCTGATAAGGTTTTGAAGATATCGGGCATTTTGACGTTGTATCGCGCACATAGATCTGGCAAGATGTCGTAGTGTTTCTAGTTGATGATGTTCGGAGAATTGAAGATCTGCTGTCTCTTCTTCTGAAGCATCCAGATCTCTCTTGGGTCGAGGAAAGCGTCTTAAAAATTCATCGACTTCGGCTTGAGGATATCCTTGGGCTATCATTTCTTCTCGAGTTTTCCCGTGTCTAATCATTGCTATTAGACCAAAGGCTTGGTTTTTGTTTCTTCGTACATCTGTAGACGGTGTTGTTGTATATGTTGTCGTGGAAGTTGACCGGGGGTAAGTTGTCGATTGAGTTGTGTATATTGGTTTGTATGCTTGTGTTGTTGGTGAGGTTGTTGAAGTTGGCCTAGACGTAGGCGTTGTCATAGGTAGCGCTTTTCGTTGTATTGGACGTGCTTGATGTTGTGGCATGTCTCGTATTCTACCGTCGACGTATCTGAAGGCTAGTCCCTGGTCTGTGACAGTAATATCTTGACCACAATTCTTGACTGTGTTACTACTGTTAAATGTTAACATTAGATGTCGAGCATCAATGATAATACTATCTCCTGTGCTGATTCCAATCCCTTTATAAGCACTGACAAATTCACATGACTGGGTGCTGTTTGGTTTCCAAAGTACTAGCTCGTTTTTATCCGTTCTGCATTTTCCAGAATTGTAGTTGCAGTTTGAGATGTCGGCCCTTGCTGTACTAGCTTTTCAGATCCGTAATGAGAGAAGATTTTAACATCAATCAGGATACAGTTTCGTTTGATGTATTTGTCAGCTCCCGTTAAGAAGGATTGAAATCTATTTGGAGGATCAATTGGTATCTCGTTGGTAGTTGCCAAAAATGACTTCTTTCTTGACAGCGTTCCGTAGTCGCACTTGTGCTTTGTGATCATCTGTTTGCACTGTTCTTCTGTCATGTCTTCTGGATCGTTCGGTTCTTCTTTTACCACTGGAATTCCACTCAAAGTAGTATACTGTGAGACGGTGCTTTTTAACAATCTGCATATATATCCTTGAAAGTGATATTCTATAGTATTCCTTTTAAAAACCTCTACATTTCGAGGTACTCCAACGTTTCCTTTTGTACCAGTTCCATAGTTACATGTAGCTATTTTTGGTGTCTTCCAAAGCGTTCTGGCTTTTCCGTGGCAGATCATTGGTTGTTGGGCTTGTACTGCAGTGAATAATAGACACACTATCATAAACATGGAAGTGTAGTCGATGTTTGATGTTCTCTTCTTTCTTTGTCTTGGGGGTAAGGCTTTGGCCTTCTTTTCTTCTTCCACGATCTCTTGTTTTGTCTTAAATTCCAACTCTTCCTCGTCGATGGTGCCACCGATCTCTAATGGGTACAAAACGTTGACTGCACGAATAATGACTTTTCGTGCTGGTGTGAATAGTTCACAATCCCGAACTGTCCCATCTTTAGTTTTTATGACTTTTCTAATGCGGGCCAGCTTCCAATTTCCTCTTGGAGTTTCTGGTTCTTCAATGAGAACCATTTCTCCGACCAGGGGAATTCGTTGAGGTTGAAGCTGATTTGAACTTCGATCAGCCAGAGAGTTCAGGTATTCTCTTTGCCACAATGTCCAGAATTTGTCCAGTCTTTGGTTGAGCTGGTTGTTTTCTTTGCGTAGATCATCAATTTTTGTGTTTTTCAGTAAGAAATCTGGGTCATTAAGGTCGTCGTTGGCAAATGTTTGAATTCCTTCTTCGTAGCTACAACCATTTGGTCGCATGGGGTTGATGGGACGGAGGATTTCGAAGTTGTCTACATCGTCGTATAATGGTAGAATTGGACGATTATTTAACGTTGATTCGATCATGATTACTAACGTCTCCAACTCTTTTAAAGTTGGTCTTGATCTTCCCAACGTCCTTTTTATGCCTTGCTTCAAGTTTCGATTGAGCCGTTCATATGTCGATCCACGCCACGGTGCGTTTACCACTGTGTGTCGCCATTGAATCTCCGTAGTTGCCTTATATCTTTCCAGAATTAGTTTCCGTGCGGCTACAAAATATGGAGCTTGATCACTGAGTAGATAGCTTGGTACACCTCTTCTACTAAAGAATTTTAAAATTCCATTTACAACGTCCGTGGTGTTTGTGCTAGTTAAAAGCTCCATGTGGACTCCTCGGCATTTTAGGCACGTAAACAACAAGATATAGCCAGGTCCATCTGTCGTTGTAAGCGGTCCACAGACATCCAAACCACAGAAGTCAAATGGCTTTCCAATTACAGTGCGAGATGATGGTAAGGTCGGGAAGATTGGTACGTCGAATGGCTTGGCATTGTATATTCTGCACTTCACACATTTTTTAACACTTGTCTTGACAAATCGATAAGAGATATAGAAAAGATTTCTGATGTCGGTAGTAGTTGACAAGGCGTTCTGATGGTGGTTCATCTCGTGGTAAAATTGTATGATTTTACACGTTACTTTACTGTCGGTCGGTAACCAGATAGGATTGATAGCATCTTGTTCACGCTTGGAATTGCTTAACCTTGTGTCCATTCTCCAGACACCTTCAGCATCTTTCTCTAGTCGTCGTCCTTGAATTATTTTCTCGCTGGGTGGATAGCTTTCTTGTTCTAGGCGGACGATCCTTTTGGCTGCTTCTTGGTATGTAACTGGAATTGGCGGGGTGTTTGGCCGTATTTTTTTGATGAATCTGAAGATTGTTTTAACAGTTGTAACCATTTTTTGCCATGGCAAGTCACGCTCGACTAAATGTTGTTCGATCTTCGTTGTTGCTATCTGAAGTGTCGTTGATTCCGTTGGCTTTGATGATGGCAATTTGTTAATAACAATATCTTTTGGCCAATGTTCTTTAGGGTATTGTAAAAATTGTGGTCCATGCCACCATAGATCACTGTTTTTTAGCTGGCTTAGGGTTGTTCCACGGCTGCTTAAATCAGCAGGATTCTGATCTCCAGTTACAAAACGGAATTCCATGGTTTCTCGGTATTGTTTGATCTTCATCAGTCGGTTGCGAACATAAATCGAATTATCTTCTGTTTTCAAAAGTTGTTGAAGCGCCACTTGACTGTCGGACATAATAACGATGTCTTTAATTTGGTCGATTTCGGTTGACACAAATTTTGCCACTCGTCCAGCTAGTTCGATTGCCGTTAGTTCTTTGCGTGGTATCGTAAGTGTTGGTTTCTTGGTTGATGAAGGGAATAACTTGGCTTTTGCAAAAATCAAATTAGGCATGAGTTTTTCTCCAGTCAGGTAACATGCTATACCATATCCGTAGTTGGAGGCGTCGCAAAATACGGCAAGAGTCAGTTGCGTTGTCTTCAATGATACAAATCGCGGTATTGTAATGCTATTGTCATCAATTTGCAATGATCTCCATTCTTTTTGTAATCCTTCGCTCAGCGGAGTGTCCCACTCTAGGTTATGTTCCCATAGTCGTTGCACAAACCGTTTCCAAGGAAGTAATGCTGGTGATAGTATACCTTGGGGATCATATTGTTTTCCCAATGCAGATGCGACTGTTCGTTTTGTTATTGGACCATCGTTATTGATTTTTACCAATTTAATTTCCATTTCATCATCGTTTAATCTCCAGTTATGGCCTAGTATTTTAGTAACGTCTTCTGATGTGTCGTTGAACGTCTTCTGTACTTTCTGACTATTTGAGTAGTATTCACGAAGTTCCATAGATGCTTCTGAGAATATTTGCTTGGTACGTAGACACTGTTTTAACAATGCATCTTCATCATCGGCCGTTTCCATAACATTGTCAACATACGTATTCTTCAGAAGCTCTGTGCCTTCTCGGTATTTTGACAAGTGATGTTGAAAGGTAAGCGCTAGAAGGCATGGCGAAGACGTATTACCAAAGATAACACGGTTGAAGCGCCAAACTTGAATATTGTCGTTTCTTAGAGGTTGGTCCCAATGTTTTGGAGTTAAGACCCGTACGCAGTCTCGTTCTGATTCTTGTAGTTCAATCATCAGGAATGCCTGTTTTATATCCGATATAGTTACGTATTGACCAATTCTAAACCGTAGAAGCATTCCAACCAACTGCGGGAGTAAAGTAGGTCCTTGGTGCATGGCATCGTTTAGTGAAGTTCCAGATCGTACTTTAGCGGAGCAGTCAAAAACAATTCTACACTTAGTTGTGTTTTTGTTTGGCCTGAATACTCCAGAATGGGGTATATAAGATACGATGTTGTTTGTGGTTTTGTCCGTAACCTTGCTTATTATTCCCTGGCGTTCTTGATCTTCTAGTACTTCCAAGTAAGCCTTTTTCTTTATTGGTTCTCCATCCAGCTTCTTCATCAGAGACTTGAGTCGATAGAAGGCCAATCCAAAGTTCGTCGATATATCGTTTTTATTTTCTTTCCAAAGCCAATTGACTCCATATCTCTTTGTCTGAGGGTTGTAAATAATTTCATCGTTGAATCGTTGTTTAAGGACATCGTTCCAACTTTCATTTTTGTCGTCTGAGATACCAACTCCTTCCAGTTGCCACATGTCTTTTACTTGAGATTCCAAATAGTCATCTATAGACTTTGTAGACATGACTGTTACAGGGTTTGTGGTCACATTTGTTGGCTGTTCCATAACGATATCGCCTAGTTCAGTTTCAAAACAATGTAGTTTGTCGTTGATCATTGTAGAGGTCGATAGTAAACTGAACAAGTAGTTCGAACCGATTAGTAGCTGCGGTTTTACACTCTTATTAATGTAGTTACCATCATCTTGTTTTTCAGCATATGTGATATCTCCAATGATTGTGTCGTTGGCCATAAGTTTGAGTTTTTGACCGTTGATGACAGCTTCAACTTCGTCTACATATTCTTTTACTGTTGAAGATCCAAATCCTTCGATAATTAATGGCTTGTTAATATTGAGGATAGATAGTTGAAGATCTTTGGCCGCCTTTTTTGTGATGTAAGTAAGCTCGGAACCGCTGTCTAGGAAGGCATGTAACTCCATTTTATAAGTCGTTTCTGGGTTTTGTACTTGGACTGGTAGAACTGGTAGTGTAGGTCCTTTTACTTCCTGTTGGTTTAAAGCACAAGATACCTTTGTTGATGGTGTTTGGACTTCTGACTTTTCACTTGCATTAACTATGGGGAACGTTCTTGTTTTTTGTATCGGTGTGAAGTTTGTATTCCTTGGGTTGTTGTACCAGTTGTTGTGTCTTGTGCGTTTGTCTGGAAACTTAGATGGACTGTAGCCTTGACACAGAAGATAATGATGTTCTCCAGAGCATTTTTTACACGTTCTGTGACAAGAATGAAGTTTAGTGAAGTCTTGAAGACATTTGAAACATTTCTTGTCTTCTACGAGCTTTCGCCTTCTTTCTTGGGCTGTTGGATATGATGAACATTGACTGCTTTTGTGATTGAATCGTCCACAAAATAGGCAAGAAAACTGTGTAGGTGTTTGGTTGATCATCGTGAATGTTGTTGTACGGTGTTGTATTTCCTTTTGTTTGAGCTCTTCTCCTTGTTGAAGAATGGCGATTGCTCTTTCGATTAGAATATCATAGGTCCAGTCGGTTTCCATTCGTTTCCAATCCATTAGACGAAGTTTTAAAAATCTAGGTATCTTCTCCATAATTAAAAATTCAAACTGTTCGTAGTCGATTTCGTGTTCCAAGTTCTTGAGTTGTTGTCTCAATTGATCCATTTCCAATACATAGCCTTTCACATGTTGAGTAGAATTGTTGGTAGGTTGAAGCGTGTTGAGTATTTTGATGAGGTCACGGATTATCACGTCGTTATTACCGAAACGTTTTTCTAATATGGTCATTACTGTATCATAGTTCTCATCTGTGATTGAGAATGCTCGTACCGAGTTGAGTGCATCTCCTTTCAGTTGTCCAATCAAGTAAGACATCTTTTCGACCTTTGTGATTTGTTGGTTATTTCCAATTGTAGATTTAAAAAGTGAGATGAACTGTGGCCAATTTTGTGTTTGTCCGTCGAACGATGGGAAGCAAATACTAGGTAGTTTGATTTCCATTCTTGTTGGTGCTTGTGGAGTCGCGTTTCCATTTGTAGACGTTGTACTCATGCTGGTTCTGGCCAATGGTGCCAATTGTATTTCTTCTTCAATTTCTCCGAGTGCTACTTCGGCTTGTTGCAATTTATCCAATATTTTATTCCTTTCCACGTACTGGTCGAAAATCTTCTTCTCATTGTTGTTGTCGGTGTCATTTAGTTCTTTTACTAGATTTTTCCATTCGTCTAATTTGTCGCGGACGCGGGTTGCTGTTTTCTCGAGGGCTTTACATCTTATGTCGGCTTTGGCCTTGTATTCGTTGGCCTTAAAGATTTTGTCGTGCGTTGAATCTGTAGAATTAAGCGTGAACTTCCCGAGTTCTATAACTGCCTTTGTTTGGCGTTCCAAGGTCAGGCTATCAGGGCCAAGTAGCCTTCTGATAAAGCCAGATTTACTTTCGAAGTCTACCATAGTGTTTTTTACAGTAATCACCGGCTGAGCCCCCACTAAAATATTTGGCCCAGATATTTTAGCTCAATAGTCTAGTTTATTAATTAATACAGTAGCAGAATAAAGTAGCAATACAATTTGATAATACAGTAATATAGTAGAGTAATACAAGCTTAATTTTCTTAACTCTGCTCCGTTAGACTCCTTAAACCTTCAGACCTTTAGACCTTCTTAGACCTCCTTAGACCTCTGTTGATTACAATTTCTGATGGCTTTTATACAGCTTTACAAATTTCTAGAATATTGCGAAACAGGTAGAATAGATTGCGAAAGAAAAATATAAACAACTTTTTATAAACGCAAAAACTTTCGCTTCTTTTCGAGAAATTTTTATCGCTATCATTATTAATCAAATCGGCGAAAGAAAGGACCAAATTATAAACAAAAGTAGTTTCTAGTTTAAGTTCTTTGTGTTTTATGATCAAACACAAAATTAGCAATATAATCTTCCTATGTCTTACTTGAATGAAATTGTCGACTATATCAATGCCGATCCCTCTACTGGATGCAGCCGTTACGTTCCAGAACAAACGGCTTCTTCGAGTGGTAATCACAGTGAACCATTCACATCGGGTGGACGGTACATTCCAGAGCATAGTGTTGTGAATACTAGTTTTGGTAAGGTTTTCTTCAATTTTTTGATTTTTTTAAAAATTTTACTGTAAAAAGTAAAAACTTTTAGGTATTTAAAAACTTCGATATATTGTATGAGTAGTAGTTAAAAATTGTCATTTCTAGGCGGTGGAGATTCATACACCTCAGGCGGAAGATACGTTCCCAGTCAAAGCGCAAGTGATTTGTTACCAAATGCATCATTACCGGTTGACAAGAAAAAACCAACGTCAGAGTTAGTACCGATCAAAGACCTCATCTTATTTTCTGACAAAGCTGATCAAAAAGCTATCGACGCTTTGAAGAAGGCCAATTCTGAAGTTAGTGCTGAGTTTGAGCTGGAGGAGCCAAGTGTTGGTAAGATTTCCTTCAATTTTCTGATTTTACAAGTTTTTGTAAAAAATAAAAAATTTTAGGCATTTAAAAACTTTAAAAAAATAAAAATATATTCTATGAGTAGTATTTAAAAATGTCATTTTCAGACGGAAGATCTAGTCCTAGTCCGAATCCATCTGGAGCCAATACTGCATTACTGCGACGTATAGCCCAGATCATTCAACCATTGCAGAATGAACTAAAACAGAAGTTTGACGAGGAGAGGAAACAACGTTTAGAAGAAAGGAGACAGGACGATGAACAAAGGAAGATTGATGTAAGTTTTTACGATGGACGTTTAAATTTTTTTGTTTTATTAACAAGGGTAGCTTAAAACAAGGTTTGCGATAGAATCGAACATGGGTCAAACAGGGGCGGACCATGAAAAAAAATATTTTTTTTAAAATCTCATTTTGCGACCACAGGGTCCTATTGACTAGTAATTCAAAAATGCAAGAAAAATTTTTGATTTTGGTTTACTGTAGGTGTACTGTAGTTTTTAAAGATTTTATGCAACTTTTTAACTAATTGACAGAATTTCACCGGACTTTTTTTAAATGATAGAACACGTCAAAATAAGTAATAATGCTGTTGACAAGTTTTTTTGTCCAGAAGGCATCGAAAAATTTAAATATTTGCAAAAAAGTACACGGCGAGCCCACTTTCATTTATTTTCTAGACGAAAGTGGAATCGAAGGTCGGAAAAAAAGCACGCTTTTAGGTCGCTTTGAGGTTTACAGCGATATAACTGTTAAACGATAAGAGGTATTATGAACAAAACAAAACTAAAAAAAGTAAGTAGTCATTCTACTTTACTTTGTATTAAAAGTTTTTTTATTTAAACACAGGTAGCTGTACGTGAAATAAACGAAAAAAAAATTTCGAAAAAATCGGTCCACAGGTAGCTGTGGACCGAAAAAATTTTTCGGGTCTCCCCTCCCCCCCTCCCTCGAAAAAACCGTAGGGACCCTGGTTTGAATTACTGTAGATGAGCTATAACTGTAACAGTTTTAAGCCAATTTTTCTAACAAGGGAAGTGTCTCACCTCATTCCGGAGATATGAAACGGGACTAGGCTCATTTGAAAGCCTACTTGAATACAAATTTAACAAAAAAAAATTTAGCTGCCAAATAAGCCCCTAAGGCAAGTTATGACGGTTTAAAAATTTGCAGTGCTTTCCTTTGTTTGAGTTTGAAAACGATGAAACCGATGATTCGGTAGTTCAGTGGTTAGGTGTTGGGTTTAGGGGTGAAAGGAGAAGGGTTCAATCCCTGCCAATTCGTTTTGCTTTAACAGCTTCCAAAAAAAAATTTTTTTTGGTTTTTATACTATACAACAGTGAATAGACTAGTTTTAATCATTTGAATACAAAAATTAAGCAATTTGACAAATTATTAAGCTTTAAAATTTTTTGGAAATTTTTCATCTTCTGGAAAAAAGTTGAGCAACCTATCACCTGGAATAACGGAACCAACAGCAAAAGTAACTTTATTTTCCCTACTTTCAGAAAATTTAACAGCTTCGGCGTCGTTGTAAGACAGCTGATAATCAGGGAAGTGATAAATGTCATCAGTCTTGAATATGTCAAACCAATCACCATTGGTGCGTCTACTCAATATACATATTCGAAAAATTTCCAAAAAATTTTAAAGTTTAATAATTTGTCAAATTGCTTAATTTTTGTATTCAAATGATTAAAACTAGTCTATTCACTGTTGTATAGTATAAAAACCAAAAAAAATTTTTTTTTGGAAGCTGTTAAAGCAAAACGAATTGGCAGGGATTGAACCCTTCTCCTTTCACCCCTAAACCCAACACCTAACCACTGAACTACCGAATCATCGGTTTCATCGTTTTCAAACTCAAACCAAGAAAAGCATTGCAAATTTTTAAACCGTCATAACTTGCCTTAGGGGCTTATTCGGCAGCTAAAGTTTTTTTTGTTAAATTTGTATTCAAGTAGGCTTTCAAATGAGTCTAGTCCCGTTTCATATCTCCGGAATGAGGTGAGACACTTCCCTTGTAAAATTTATTTAAAAATTCTGGGCAGTCCTAGAACTTCCTGTCGATAACCTATAGAAAATGATGTCCAAGGACTGCTACCTCTGCTAGCAGCTGCTTCTATTCCTCCCTTTACCTTTTACCGTATTCTTTACTATAGCTTTTGCTATAGTTTTCAGTCAAGGCTACGGTAGACTACAGCGACAAATATAGTAAAAAGGTAGAGGTAGGGATAGGATTAGAGGTAATACTGGGAGTAGGGTAACATAGGGTAGGGTAGAAGTATGATAAGACTAGGGGTAAGGCAGGTTAGGTTAGGACGGGTCAGGGTGGGATTAGAATAGAGTAGGGCTACCAATTGGCTAGGGGGACCTATTCTCCCGGGAATCAATGCTTCTGTGGGGACCTTTGCCCGTAACGGGTTTAGCGGTTCTAATTGTACTAAACGATAGTGCGGCCACAATAGTGAAGAAGGCTTATAAACGTAGACTACGTAAATATATTATAATTTATATTAAAGGTGAACTTTTTTATAATTTTTGACAAATACTTAAAAGCACTAAATTTATAGGAACGAACAAAAAAGTGCGTCCTTCTTTGCGTGGTAGTGTGCGCCTTTGTTGGAATCTTCATTATTTGGTTTTGGAAATTTAATCGAAAGTCATTTGGATTTTGATCATTAGTTAAAAAGAAGAACTGGTCGAGATATCGAGACATTTATCTACACTTTTTTTGATACTACATTATCGGAAGCCTGATAGACGAGAACCACTTTAGCTGAAGTTCGACTTTTACAACAAAAAGTGGAGGAACTCTAAATGAAATTTTTTATTCTGAATATAAAGGAATGGGAATTATCACTGATAAATTTTCTAATGCACTTTTAGTCTTAACTAGATGTACGGGAAGGTTTGATTGGTCTATCAGTTTGTTAATAGTCTTTAACTTTACTAGAGTTTATTTGCTTTTACTAAAGCAAACTGATCTCAATTAATGTACTATAATATAACCCCTTGACATATCAAACTGTCTCGAGGGGTAGGGTCAAGTAGGGCCAAAAGGGTCAGGAATGGGGTCAGGTAGGGCCAAAAAGGTGAGGGGTAGGGTCAGGTAGGGCCAAAAGGGACAGGAATAGGGTCAGTTAGGGCCAAAAGGGTCAGGGGTAGGGTCAGGTAGGGCCTAAAAAGCCAAGGTTAGGGTCAAGTAGGGCCAAAAGGGTCAGGAATGGGGTCAGGTAGGGCCAAAAAGGTGAGGGGTAGGGTCAGGTAGGGCCAAAAGGGACAGGAATAGGGTCAGTTAGGGCCAAAAGGGTCAGGGGTAGGGTCAGGTAGGGCCTAAAAAGTCAAGGGTAGGGTCAGGTAGGGCCAAAAAAGTCAAAGGTAGGGTCAAGTAGGGTAAAAAAGTCAAGGGTAGACTTGGGTAGGGTCTAAAAGATAAGGGGTAGGGCCAAAAAGGTGAGGGGTAGGGTCAGGTAGGGCCAAAAGGGTCAGGAGTAGGGCCAGTTAGGGCCAAAAGGGTCAGGGGTAGGGTCAGGTAGGGCCTAAAAAGTCAAGGGTAGGGTCAGGTAGGGCCAAAAAGGTGAGGGGTAGGGTCAGGTAGGGCCAAAAGGGTGAGGGGGTAGGGTCAAGTAGGGTCAGGAGTTGGGTCAGGTAAGGCCAAAAGGGTCAGGGGTAGGGTCAGTTAAGGCCAAAAGGGTCAAAGGTAGGGTCCGGTAGGGCCTAAAAGGTGAGTGGTAGGGTCAGGTAGGGCCAAAAGGGTCAGGGGTAGGGTCAGTTAAGGCCAAAAGGGTCAAAGGTAGGGTCCGGTAGGGCCTAAAAGGTGAGTGGTAGGGTCAGGTAGGGCCAAAAGGGTCAGGAATAGGGTCAGTTAGGGCCAAAAGAGTCAGGGGTAGGGTCAGGTAGGGCCTAAAAAGTCAAGGGTAGGGTCAGGTAGGGCCAAAAGGGCCAGGGGTAGGGTCAGGTAGGGCCTAAAAAGTCAAGGGTAGGGTCAGGTAGGGCCAAAAAGGTGAGGGGTAGGGTCAGGTAGGGCCAAAAGGGTGAGGGGTAGGTTCAAGTAGGGCCAAAAGGGTCAGGAGTTGGGTCAGGTAAGGCCAAAAGGGTCAGGGGTAGGGTCAGTTAAGGCCAAAAGGGTCAAAGGTAGGGTCTGGTAGGGCCTAAAAGGTTAAAGGTAGGGTCAGGTAGGGCCTAAAAAGCCAAGGGTAGGGTCAAGTAGGGCCAAAAGGGTCAGGAATGGGGTCAGGTAGGGCCAAAAAGGTCAGGAATAGGGTCAGTTAGGGCCAAAAGAGTCAGGGGTAGGGTCAATTAGGGCCAAAAGGGTCAGGGGTAGGGTCAGGTAGGGCCAAAAGGGTCAGGGGTAGGGTCAGGTAGGGCCTAAAAAGTCAAGGGTAGGGTCAGGTAGGGCCAAAAAGGTGAGGGGTAGGGTCAGGTAGGGCCAAAAGGGTCAGGGGTAGGGTCAGGTAGGGCCAAAAGGGTCAGGTGAGGCCAAAAGGGTCAAAGGTAGGGTCAGGTAGGGCCTAAAAGGTCAAAGGTAGGGTCAGGTAGGGCCAAAAGGGTCAGGAGTAGGGTCAGTTAGGGCCAAAAGGGTCAGGGGTAGGGTCAGTTAGGGCCAAAAGGGTCAGGGGTAGGGTCAGGTAGGGCCTAAAAAGTCAAGGGTAGGGGCAGGTAGGGCCAAAAGGGTCAGGGGTAGGGTCAGGTAGGGCTTAAAAAGTCAAGGGTAGGGTCAGGTAGGGCCAAAAAAGTGAGGGGTAGGGTCAGGTAGGACCAAAAGGGTGAGGGGTAGGGTCAAGTAGGGCCAAAAGGGTCAGGAGTTGGGTCAGGTAAGGCCAAAAGGGTCAGGGGTAGGGTCAGTTAAGGCCAAAAAAGTCAGGGGTAAGGTCCGGTAGGGCCTAAAAGGTCAAAGGTAGGGTCAGGTAGGGCCTAAAAAGTCAAGGGTAGGGTCAAGTAGGGCCAAAAGGGTCAGGAATGGGGTCAGGTAAGGCCAAAAGGGTATTTTTTTAAAAATATTTTGGATCGCCCATAAAGAAATCGCCCTTGAAGAAATCGCCCAAAAAAATCGCCCATAAAAAAAATCGCCCCTAGGTGTGCGTTACGTAATATTTCCCTAGCTAGGATTCTTCAAAAAAAGGCTTTTCCGTATAAAAAGACCTATAACAACGGCGCTGGTCGCACGCTCACATCATTTTGCGGACGCACTTCGAAAAAAATGGTCAAGAAAAAACATTTGGATTTTTATTTTTTCCAAATATGTCCAACGTCAACTATGTCTATTCCCAAAGAAGTAGCTGCCGAAGCAGCTGAACAACATGATAAGGTTACTTTTAAAGTGTCACTGGACGATTCGGGTCGGCAGCTGGATTTAGTATATAGAAAAGGTCAAAATCCTGTTGATGCGGCGAAACATTTTCTGGCGGTAAGTTGGTATTTAAAATTGTCGGTTTAGTAATTTTGCTTTTATTTTTTAATTTATTAATGTTTTTTTATTTTATAATTACGTATTTTAGCAAAATAATCTTTCTATTTCTTACTTGAATGGAATTGTCGACCAAATCAAGACCCATAACCCGGAAACAAAGAATTTTGAGCAGTATAAGTCAGCCAAGCCGGTGGTTTTAAAGCCAGTAGTAAGTGTAAGATGTGTTTAACAATTAGTAGTGTTTTTAATGAAGAGTATAATTTTTATTAAAAGCAATATATTTTTTTAGAAGGCAATATATTTTTTTAGAAGACTACGAGTTCGAAATTTCAACCTCAGAGAACACCACATTCTTCCTCAGCTATAACGTAGGTGAAGACCCGAACATGGCTGCTCAGAGGTGTTGTGAACAAAACAAGCTTCCTGTCGCATTTATTCCGCGATTAGTACGACAAATACAAACGAACGCCCGATCTCAAGGGTCTTCAAGGAAGCGCTTACGCTGATCCATCTACTGGAGGCGTCCGTTATGTTCCAGGACAAACGGCTTCTTCTAGTGAAGACTACGGCGACCCATTCACATCGGGTGGACGGTACATTCCGGGTCAAAGCGCTTCGAACACTAGTGTTGGTAAGATTTTCTTCAATCTTACGATTTTATAAATTTTTTTAGATGTTTAAAAATTTTGATATAATCTATGAGTAGTATTTAAAAATTGTCATTTTCAGGTGGTGGAGACCCATACACTTCAGGCGGAAGATATATTTCTAATCAAGACACAACTGATCTTGTACTAATTGCATCATTACTTGAACTTATGAACAGGATCGTTAATGAGTTAATGTATCAAAATGAAGAAATGAAGAAGAAGATCTTTCTAAATGAAGAGAGGCGGCAACAAAGAAAAAAGGACGTAAGTTTTTACCATGGACGTTTTAGACATTTTAACTTATTTTGTTTTAGTAACAAGGGTAGCTTAAAGTTTTAGTCAAATTGAAATAGAATATAATGTTTTAGTGTGGATTACTGTAGATTAACTATAACTGTAACATGTTTTAAGCCAATTTTTCTAATATTTATTTAAAAATTCTGGGCAGTTCTAGAACTTTCTGTCGATAACCTATAGAAAGAGATGTCCAAGGACTGAAAAAGTTGAATTCAAAGCTGCCGTAGGGATGGCAACAGGTTGTTGATAAAAATGGTACATATATCTTTGTTAATTAGGTGCTGTTGCTTTTTTTAAATATTAAGTTTTAGTAAAACAAAAGGTGGCTTAAATCTTTTGCAGGCACCTAATATATAAAAAAAATTAATACCCTACTCCTAGTGCTAGGGTTAGTGAAATCTCGGGGAATGCGTTTTCGGGGAGTACATTTTCGGGGAGGAAGTTTCGGGGAATGGTATTTTCGGGGAATTTAATTTTGGGCAATTTGTTTTTGGGGAATAATATTTTCGGGGAGTGAACTTTGGGGGGAAAATTTTTTTTTAAATTTATTTTGATATAAATTTCTAAAAAGTTGATACTGTAAGTTGTGAATGACTAAAAATAATTTGGTTATATTAACTATATTATTAATATATAATGTATAACTAATCTCAAACCAAATAATGTAGTATAACTTGTGGTAGACTGAATCACAACCTGGCTAAATCACGTTGACTGAATCACATACTGACCGAATCACATGTGCCTTTATGTATTGTGAACGTTGACATCGTACCGTGAACGTTCCTATGACACATTTTTGTATACTTATAATGTAAGGTCGCATGATAAATAGAATACCATGAACGTTATTGTACCGTGCCGTGAACGTTCTAATCTTACTGTTTTTTTAATGATTTAGCAAAATATCAGACAGTAAATGTAAGATATCGTTACCATGGTACTTCAAACAGAAACATTAGAACGTTCACAGCACGGTACGATAACGTTCATGGTATTCTACTTATCATGCAACCTTACATTAAATAAATAGAAAAATGTGTCATAGGAACGTTCACGGTACGATGTTCACAATACTTAAAGGCACATATGATTAGATTAGTTATACATTATATATTAATAATATAGTTAATATAACCACAACTATCAGTATCAACTTTTTAGGAATTTATATCAAAATAAATCTAAAGAAAAATTTTCCCCGAAAAGTTCACTCCCCGAAAATATTATTCCCCGAAAACATATTCCCCGAACTTACATTCCCCGAAAATACCATTCCCCGAAACTTCCTCCCCGAAAATGTACTCCCCTGAAACGCATTCCCCGAGATTTCCCTTTCCCCTAGTGCTACCTCTGATCCTATTTCTACCTCTACCTTTTACCGTGTTCTTTATTATAGCTTTTGCTACAGTTTTCAGTCAAGGCTACGGTAGACTACAGCGACAACTATAGTAAAAACTACTAAAGGTAGAGGTAGGGATAGGATTAGAGGTAATACTGGGAGTAGGATAACATAGGGTAGGGTAGAAGTATGATAAGACTAGGGGTAAGGCAGGTTAGGTTAGGACGGGTCAGGGTGGGATTAGGATAGAGTAGGGCTACCAATAGGCTAGGGGGACCTATTCTCCGGGAAACCAATGCTTCCGAGGGGATCTTCGTTCGTAACGGGTTTAACGGTTCTAATTGTACTAAACTTGAAAGTGCGGCCACAATAGTGAAGAAGGCTTATAAACGTAGACTACGTAAATATATTATAACTTATATTAAAGGTGAACTTTTATTATAATTTCTGCCAAATATTTGAAAGCACTAAATTTATAGGTACGAATACAAAGGCGTGTCCTTTTTTGCGTGTCTACCTTTGTTGGATTTGTCATTACTCGGCTTGGAATTTGGAAATTTATTTGGAAATCATTTGGATTTTGATCATTAATTAAAAAGAAGACCTGATCGAGATATCGAGACATTTATCTAAACTTTTTTTAATACATGTACTACATTGTCGGAAGCCTGATAGGCGAGAACCACTTTAACTGAAATTCGACTTTTACAACTAAAAGTGGAGAAACTCTAAATAAAATTCTTCTTTTAACTTAAAGAAACGTTGGAATTATCACTGATAAACTTTCTGATGCACTTTTAGTCTTAAATAGATGTACGGGAAGGTTCGATTGGTCTATCAGTTTGTTAATAGTCTTTAACTTTACTAGTGTCCATTTGCTAACATGTGAAAAATATCATAAGAACCTACAACAAGGTTTTGCCAAGATTCATTCATTGGTCAATGCTGATAATGTCAAATCAACCGGATCTATCTTCGAACTTATCTTAAAAAGTATGGAAAAAGCTTGATTTTTAGGTATAAATTTTAACTATATTGCCTTGTTTTTCATAGAATATGTGAATTATAATGTCTCTTGTTATTGTAAGGTTAAAAGTTAATTTTTTTTTGATATATATACTAAAAATTTGTTCAGCACGAGCTTCGTCTATTAGCCTCTGCATTTCAATTTTGTCCTAAAAAGTGAAAATTTAGGTAACAAAATCCTCATTTCAAATGCAAAATAATACTTTCAAATAAAGCACTATTTGTTTTAGACTTTATAGGTAGGCCTTTTACATATACTGTACTTAGTCTTGATTCTTATTCTAATCTTAGAATTTTGTTTTAAAAAAAAAGTTGAAAATTAAATATAAAAAACCTAAAAAAGTGCACATTATACTATATTTTTGGATTAAAAATATGAAATTCATCAATACTATTTTGTGCTGTGTATTATTTTGATTCCTTCAATATTTTCATTACAAATTTACATAGCAATTTGTTTTAAAAACTTCCAAGACGTGGTATTTAAAACTTAATATTCGTTCTTTTTCATCATTTGTTACTTTTAATCTCCGACTATAAACAAATGTTCAAAGACCGTGCCAAAAGCCGAGAGTATATTTGTTGTTGGCCATTGTCACGAATTTGATCACTTTATACTTATTTTAATGGTTTTAAATAGCATTTACTTGATTACATGGGCGTTTTGGGAAGAGTAATGTAAATAAGGAGTGATATTGAAGCTTAGATTAGCGGGAAAGTACCCTACCTACCCCGCTGAGAATCATCTCAAAATTTTTATATGAATTCCTTGTACTACCAATAGTACCCATAAAAACTTTTAACTCGCGCTTTTGAGCTTTAAATTTGACGATTTGGCGGGAAATTCAAAATGTAATTTTTTGATCTCGATTTACTTGAGATTTCCTGGAAATCGCGATTTAGTACTTTGCTGAAGATCTTATATTTACATGATCTTTCTATATAAAAATTTCGAAGTCAATCAGAGCGGGGCAGGGGTAATTTCCTTGTAAAAAGTGTCTCACTACTTTTTGTTCAAACTAGGATTATGACAAAGCAAAGACAGTTTTGTCCTGAAGAGCAAGTGTTAAAGATAAGGTATAATACAAAAAGCAAGGAAGTGTTGTGTAGGGCTAATTTTTAAAGTTTTTAATGCTTGAATTAAAGTTTTGCAGTTTTATTTTTTTTGCGCAAAGAATTAATCAAAAAACGTCTAAGCCTGTGACATAATTCGTCAAAATGGGCCCTAAGGCATTGTTTTTTTCGAAGGAATTAAAATTGAAACTTTTACTATTCTGTTTATTGGCATTCGTAATTGTTTATTCGGAGTGAAATGTAGATAATGGCATTTTGCAAGTGTAAAACTTTTTCGGTGCCTAAGCGGTTGACCTTTGCATTGGAAATGAAAATTTTTAAAAATTTTTTGAAATTTGAAATTTTTTTAAATTTTACTTTTTTTGAAATTTTAATTTTTCTTTTGAAATTTAAAATTTTTTTTTGAAATATTAAAATTTTGATTATTACTTATACCAAGCAACAAAATAAAGCCAAGGCCAGACCTTGATTTCTCGACAAATCGGCTTAGTTTAAGGTACTTTTAAGTATTCATGGAAAGCTGGATATTATTATCAAGGAAAACAATCCAACTCTCCTTATGGATTCAGTTTTTGTAAACAAAATTTCTTGTAAATAGGCCTAAAACATATTGTTTTTAGGTCCGGGTAACGGAGAAAAATGGGTTTCGTTTTTAAATTTTGGCTTTTTGGGGGAAGTGGGGATTCGAGTAGGGGGGAGTATGAAGGAGAGGGCTGTTTTTGTCATTTTTAAGGCTAAAAATGAGGTTTTTTTTGTCATTTTTAAGTTTACGATTAGGTTTTTGTTTAATTGTATGGCTCCAGCTTACAAGGAAAGTACCCGACCTGCCCCGCTCTGATTGACTTCAAACTTTTTTTACAGAAAGATCGTGTAAATATAAGATCTTCAGCAAAGTACTAAATCGCTCATTCTAGTCAATC
Organism: Bursaphelenchus okinawaensis; assembly: GCA_904066225.2. Taxonomy (NCBI): domain Eukaryota; kingdom Metazoa; phylum Nematoda; class Chromadorea; order Rhabditida; family Aphelenchoididae; genus Bursaphelenchus; species Bursaphelenchus okinawaensis. Next base: position 11,218,708 of record CAJFCW020000002.1, on the reverse strand, counting down.
TCGAGAAAATCGAGATAAAAAATTACGTTTTGAATTTTCCGCTAAATTGGCATTGTGTTTCAATCTTATAACTTTGCCGTTTTTTGGCTTTTAACAATTTTTCTTTAATATACTAGTAGAATACCTTTAAATGAACTTACAATTTTAAATTTGTAAGCTTAGCTTGTCTGGAAAGTTGAAAAAAGGGCTTGAAACATAATGCCAATTTGCCAAATTGGCGGGAAACGAAAATAACTTAAATTTAAAACTCAAAAGCGCAAGCTAAAATTTTTATGGGTACTATTGGTAGTACAAGTAATTCATATAAAAACTTTTGAGTTGATTCTGAACGGGGTAGGTAGGGTACCTTCCTTGTAAGAAGAATGGGTTTGTTTTTAAATTTTGGCTATTCTTGGAGGGGGGGGGGGGGTGATTAAAAATAAAACGTTTTTAGGTTTAATTGCTCTTAGGCTTAAAGTTTCTTTACGGCTCAAAAAATATCCTTTAAAACCTTTGTTTCATAAAAAATGGCGTAAAGCTTCCAAGTCTCCCAAAAATTAGCCGTCGGAACATTGGTGATGATATAATAGATCAGAATTGTCCGAGAAGATAATAAAAAAATGGGAAACTGTTCTCAATTCAATCTCAACAGCTGACAATCCTTCTGCAACGTTCTTTTTTTAGGCCGCTTTTTACGTCCTTTAGGCTTATGTTGAAAGGGCAGCTTACGTTTCAGCAGACGTGTTTTAATAAGAATGGTACTTTGTAATTGGGTTTTTTAACGTTTGGGGTGTTTATTGCCTAATTTTTAAGAAAAAAAGCGTTAAATGTTGACAAACTGTATAGGATATCATGATCCTAATTTGCTCTAATATAGAAGGAACGTTTGGGCCGACACAGATTGCCAAACTTTTCGGTCTTTGACGGTCCGGTCCCGACGATAAAGCAGTCCAGTACAATCAAAAATTTAAGACCTGCAATCCTGATTTTATGACCGATAGCCACTTTTATACCATATACAATATTGCGCGACGAGTGAGCTTGCTCCATTTTTGTGCGCGGTACCAAATTTTATCTGCCATATTTATGAGTATATAAACCCTAGCTCTGCTAGTTACAGCTGCATTATTAAGATATTACTATGCCTAGGAAAAGCTTAAACTTAAGCTAAGCCTAAGCCAAAGCTAAGCTAAGCCTAAGCTAAGCCTAAGCTAAGCCTAAGCTAAGCCTAAGCTAAGCCTAAGCTAAGCCTAAGCTAAGCCTAAGCTAAGCCTAAGCTAAGCCTAAGCTAAGCCTAAGCTAAGCCTAAGCTAAGCCTAAGCTAAGCCTAAGCTAAGCCTAAGCTAAGCCTAAGCTAAGCCTAAGCTAAGCCTAAGCTAAGCCTTGATTGCCTCGCAGTCAAATGACGCAATAGATTACTGCGAGGGCTAGATGGTCATTTTTCTGTACGGGACCGCTTTTATCTGGCGTAGTAGAAGAATATATAAATGTATAAACTCGTGTCTAAGCCTGTTATGTTTTTTTTGATGTTGCGGGTTATAATAGTATATGTTTTGCTTTAGCCTACTTATACCTAATTGTAAGGCTAGGGTCCTAGCTTGACCTGCTTTCCTATACCTACCCCCCCCTCCTTTTGTTATCTTCCTTGCTTTGGCATAAGCCTAAAAATAGGTTTTTAGGATGGGCATTGATAAGCCTAAAGATAAGCCTAAGTGTTTCATAATGCCCCATTCTAAACAATTTTAACTCTTCTAAGATCAACATTTTGTTGTCTAAACAGCCAAAAAAACATGCAATATTGTTTTATGCGGTATTGGGTTTCGGCTATAATCGCTTTTGTTACTCTTTCTGTTTGGAAGTGATTCGAAACGTCAGTCCGGGAAAAATCTTAAAAATGTCTTTCGAAGGCACTTTTTGACTTTTCCACCCGGAAATCGTTCTAAATTGGCCGCACGCATTTGGTCTAATTCGAATGCTCGTACATATTACATTATACTATACCATGTTTGAAACATATACTGTTTCATCATAGTATATTACGAGGAGGGGGGAGGGGAGGAGAAATTTTTTTTTCTTTTTGTGAAATTTTGCTGTTTTATGTTAAAAATGCGGTTTATTAAGATATAACTAAGTCTAAGCCTAAGAATAAGCTTATGTCAAAGAATAAGACTATGTTGAAGCCTGCGCCTAAGTCTAAGCTAAACCTAAGTCTAAGCCTAAGCATAAGCTGAAGCCTATTCCTAAGCTTAAGTTTATGCCTAAGCTTAAGCCTAAGCCTATGTTTAAGCCTAATACTAAGCCTAAGTTTAAGCCTAATCCTAAGCCTACGCCTAAGCCTAAGTTTAAGCCTATACCTAAGCCTAAGTGTAAGCCTAAAAATTGTGAAATTGATTTTTTTTTAATTTTTGAATTAAAAATGATTCTATAAATTTTTTTTTAAACTAAAAATTTAAAAAAATTATTTTAAACTGCCATTTTTAAAAATGACCAACCCTTGACCTTGTAAACACATTGTTTTGTCATTTTCCGTATTTGCCCTGTAGGTCAACAGCTGTTACTATTTATAAAAAACAAGTAATTTCCCTAACAAATAAATTGATTGGAGCTTCTTGGAATTCCCACTATAATATTAGGCTTGCATACTAAACGAATTAGTGCTGTAGGCAATTAGTACAAGTATTAGACGTTATAGTGTTTAAAAAAAAAGGTTTTTGTAGAACAGGGTAGGTTATGGAAGGGTAGGGTTCAGAAGGGTAGCGTAAAGTATAGTAGGGTAGGGGTGAAACACGGGCCGTGTAGGCGCGGCCCTACGATCGGGTTGGACCAGCCTTGAGATAAATGTACGTCGGGCCTGAAAACCAAAATTTGGCCCAGCCCGAACAAGAACGGTCCGTTGCATGTAAAAAAATTTGAGTCGGGCCGGGCCAGTCTGAAGTAAAAATGAAAACGGGATGGGCCTCAACCTTGGCCTCTAAAGCAGGCTCGGCCCGTCCCTCACCTCTAAGGAAGGGTAGGGTAGGGTAGGGTAGGTAGGGTAGGGTAGGGTAGGGCAGAGTAGAGTAGAGTAGGGTAGGGTAGGGTAGGGTAGGGTAGAGTAGAGTAGAGTAGAGTAGAGTAGGGTAGGGTAGGGTAGGGCAGAGTAGAGTAGAGTAGGGTAGGGTAGGGTAGGCTGAGGTAGGGTAGGGTAGGGCCTATTTTTCTACCAAGATGCAAATGCTACAGATCCAACATTGGCTATAACAAACTTTGGTCTTCTATGACATTTTCTTCCCAAACTTACTGTTGTTGCTGTCTACCAACTTTACTATGTATAATCTCAAATTTACTGGTGTATAAAATTCAATCCAACCTCTTTTTTCCCTACAAATATTTTTTTCTCTGTGTTTGGAGTTTTTGTTAAATTGCGCGGAAATTAACGGCCATTTAAAATAAAATTTTTTGGCCATTCGTTTTTGGGCCATCCACTTTTTTTGGGTCCCTCAGGGGATAATGCTCGTATCTGCAGTTGTTTTGGTAATTAAACAAGATTTTTTAATATTAAGCGCGTGTTTGGGATGTTTTTGATCTTAAATTTCAAAAATTTTAAATTTAGTTTTTAAAACTTTCGAAATTTTAATTTTTGCGTTAAAAACGCGGTTTATTAAGATATTAGGTTGAACCAAAGGTAGCGGAACACTTTTCATTTATTGTTCAACTTAAAAATGTCTCGCTACTTCTATTTTAACCTATTATAGCCTACGCCTCAGAATAAGGCTAGGCTTAAACTTACGCTTAAACCTAAGCCTTAACCTGGCTCTAAGCCTAATCCTAAATTTAAGAATAAGACTAAGCTTGAGCATAAGCCTGACCTTACTAAGCCTAAGCCTATAAGCCTAAGCACAAGCCTAAACTTACTAAGCTTAAGCCTAATCCTAAGCCTAAGCTTAAGGATAAGCCTACGCCTAAGCCTAAGCCTAAGCCTATTTTAACATTTTTTTTCACTTTTAACTGATTTAAGAAAAATTTTAAATACCTTTAAAATTTTTCTCTTTAATCATTACCACTGTAACACAACTATCCATTAAATACAACTATTTTACGCACTTATTAATGTAATTGTTTTTGATATTTGCCCATTTTCCGCGCCGTTTACAACTTAATTTTATTGTTATGCCCTGCGGCGTTTTAGGTGCCAAAATCAACAAAACTTGCGGAATAAATGTCACATCAGCTGGACTTGACCATACATTGGCTATTCGTGTAGAAAATGAACTACTTGGCCGTTTTATGCAAATTTCTGGTGTTCAGCTGGATTGGGGTGCACAGTAAGTTCTGTGAGTTCATTCTTAATTGGTTGAAGTTCGACAAAGTTTAACATTTTGGTGTGTTTTTTGAATTATTGGCAGTAAATTTTTGATTTCTTAATATCTTTGGCTAAACCTTTTTTTATTTTTGCTTTTTTTAATTTTCATGTTTTCGTGGTGGGACCCAACTTGGGTTTTAAAATTTGTAGGATTTTATAAATGTGTTATAACAAGCCATTTTAACTACTTTTTATGCACTTTTCAGCAATAATTTTACTTTTTGCAAAAAAATGGGTCCCACCACGAAAACCTGAATTCTTCGAAAAACGCTATTTTTGACCAAAACTTGGTATAAAAATTAATGACGCCTTACTCTCAATCACTTCCGACTATTTTCAGATGGTGTATCAGACAGTTTAGAAGCGGGTAGTGGCGAAGATGATCTTTTCGAAAACCTCGGATTTGAACTGCCGGCACATTATCGACTAGAACGGCACCTGATGAAATACTACAATAACAGGATATTACCACGACGAAAAGCGGCTTGGTCAGTAAAAGTCAAATTCCGAATAGCATTGTACCAGATTGTGGAGGTGAACGAACCACAACAGTACGTCATACTGAATTCGTGGATCGTGGAGAGTTGGAAGGATGACTTCTTATATTGGGATCCGGTCAAATTTGAAAATATTACCGAAATTATACTGCCGGCTGAGAATTTATGGACTCCTGATACTACACTTTACAATTCGTAAGCCATTTTTGTTTAAAACTTAAGCTTAAGCATGCTAAGCCTAAGCCTACTAAGCCTATGCCTACTAAGTCTAAGCCTATTAAGCATAAGCCTACTAAGACAAAGTCTACTAAGCCTAAGCTTACTAAGCCTAAGCCTAATAAGCCTAAGCCTAAGCCTACGCCTAAGTCTAAGCTTAAGCCTAAGCTTACTAAGCTTAAGTCTACTAAGCCTAGGAATACTAAGCTTAAGCCTAAGCATACTAAGTCTAAGCTCACTAAGCCTAAGCTTGCGTCTACTAAACCTAACTTGACTAAGCCTAGGCCTAGTAAGCTTATGTTTACTGAGCGTAAGCCTAAGCTTAAACCTACTAAGCCTAAGACTACTAAAATTTGATGCTTATTAAGTTTAAGCCTGCCAAGCCTAACTTTAAGCCTAAGCTTAATAAGCCAAAGATTACTAAGCCCAAAAGGTTTAAACCTAATCAAGACCTTAATTTTTTTTTTTCATTTTAGGCTTCTGATGGACGACGCCGAATCCCGTCGGATTCAGTCGATCAAAGTGACAACTCTACCTCATCGTCATACTGCCCAAATCGAGTTTTTATACCCAACCTTGTACAAATTTAGTTGCACATTGGACTTGAGGTTATTTCCGTTTGATGAGCAGGTAGGTATTTCAATGTTTTTAAAATTTTAAATTTAAAATGGCAGTTTTTTGGTTTTTTTTGTTTCGGAAGAGGGGGGGGGGGGGGTTTCGGCCGCTTAAAACTGGTCTAAAATACAAAAAAGGTAAAAAAAACATAATCAATTATGGATATGAATTCAAAAACTCAAAAAAGCGAGCTTTTACTTTACTATTTTTAACGTTTTATGTTTAAATTCCCCGAGGGGATTTAAATAACAAAACTGAATGTCGCGTTCCTTTGTCGTGTTCCTTGACAGTTGACAAATATACTGAAACGTATACGATTTTACAACAATTCAAAATTATTTATGCTCAAAAAGTATAAAATTTCAAAAAAAAATTGAAAAAAAAATTTAAATTTAAAAAAATTTTAATTTTGCAAAAACTTTGTTTACAAAGCATATTAAAATTTCTTTTTTGGCGAAGCACTGAAATTTTTGAAGATTTGGATTGTCATTACATTTTAAGGTAAAAATTCTAAAGATGAAGATTAAAAAATTGTACTTTTAGTTCTGTAAGCTGACCTTTGGCAGCTGGACCCATGATAACAAAGCGATTGATTATCACCCCAATAATGGAACTGATGCGGCAATTGGAGTTGAAAATTGTATTGAAAATGAAGAATGGAACATTATACAGACTTCTGGTAAGATTAATATCTTTTATTTCAAATTTATGGTCAAATTTTCGGTCTCAACACGAAAGTTTCTCAAAATCTTAGCGTCGTGTTTAAAGGCTTGAAAGGTAAATATAAAAGCGAAAAAAGTTATTTACATCGTATTTTACAGTATCTAAAACACTTTAAAATTTTTTTTTCAAGTTTGTGATCATTTATTGGGTCCCACCACGAAAATTTCCTAAATATCGGCCTTTTTTAAATTAAAACAAAAACGAAATTTCAGTGTCACGAATGGAAAGAAAATACCATTGTTGTCCAAATAACTACACGTTACTCGAGTTTTACATCTTGATGCAACGAAAACCATTGTACTACGTTACCAACCTGATAGCACCAACTGCCATCATTACTTTCATCGCTATCATTGGATTCTTTTCTTCAGCGACTGTTAATCAAATTAGAGATGAAAAAATCACACTTGGTATTACCACGGTAAGATTTTTAGTTTTTAAAAGGTAAATAAGTGATAATTCAAGTTTTCGTTGGGAGACCAAAAATGAAATTTTTTAAAAATATATTAAAGTTGAAAATTATACGTATTTCAGCTTCTTTCAATGTCAATTTTAATCTTCATGGTATCTGATAAAATGCCATCTACATCATCTTTTGTACCACTTATAGGTAAGTGCTTACTGTAATATATAATACTTAATATCATTCTTTTAAATTTACTTTAGGTAGTCCTACAGGGTAAAAACGGCGTTATTATGCCAAATAAACAATAAAATAACATGTTTTCAGGTTGGTTTTACACCTCCATGATGTTGCTGATATCACTTGGTACCTGGGCGTCGGCGGTCGTAATTTCAGTTCAAAAGAAGGGTATTATGGGAAAACGACCGCCAATGAAGACCATGAGATGGGCTAGAAAGTTGGGCAGTATTCTTCAAGTGGAAATGCCATTACTTATGAAACAGGCTTATGCGCTTAAGGCTAAGGTGAGTACTGTAACATTTTTGTCGCAAAAATACATTTTTAAGTTTTGACGATTGGAGGTCACACATGACGTATTTACCCTCAATATATGTGTTTTGTGGCTTGATTTAACAGTACTACCCATTAATACTAACAAAACTTTCAGCGGCGGACGACATTTTTCACACTTTTCAATTCAAACGTCTTTGGAGGAGCGAAAAAACAGTCGGCGGAAGAAAAAGAGGTAATAATGACATGATTGATAATTTTCATAACATTTTAAAGGTTAAAATACAAAAAGAAATAGTGAATTATGTCGAAAAAGGCCAAAAAGTACCAAGCCACCTAGGGGGATCGAACCCCTGACCGTTGGATTAAAAGTCCAACGCTCTACCGCTGAGCTAAGGAGGCTCACGCGCACGATTGCCTTATTATTGTTTGTGAACTTCTTTGGAGTGATTGAAAGGAGAGATAATCTGTTATTAGTGGTTTTAGAGTGAATGTTAACATTTTTTAAAACCTAATTTTTATTTTTTTTTGTTTTAAGGTCTTCACTAACATTCTTTGTGGATTTTTACTAATTTCAACCCGATTACTGTTATTTTTATACTAAATCTAACAATTATTTTGCTGTAAAACAATAAAAAATAATTTTAAAACTATTTTTAAAACATAAAATTATCTAAATTTAAATTTTCAGCAAGAAAAAATCATGAAGCAAGCGAATGCCAACCGAAGGCCGTCGTTTTTCACCCGATCATGGCAAAAATTGAGTAATTCCCGATCTACCACGCCCATTACAAACTCAACTCTCCTGCCACCGCCTAATAGTGACAGTGCTAATAGCGGATTGACTAGATTAGCGTCGTTTCAAAAAAGTCAACAGCCAACAATGGAGCTATCCACCATGTCAATAGGTTGGTTTAGGCTTGATGCACGCGGAATAACAATTTTGTTAGGCTTATTTTTGGTTGAGATTTATTTTTTTAGTCTTCTTGAGTTATAACTAGCATTTTTAACATATTTTTAGTTTTTATTTTGTTACATGACTTGAAAAAATCAAAAACTTTGTTTTTAATACCTAAATTAGCAAAAAATGCCTTTACAAATCAAAAAACGGCAAAAACTTTCTTTACAAGACAAAAATGGCAAAAACTTTCTTTACGAAACCGAAAATGGCAAAAACTTTCTTTACAAAACTAAAGATGACAAGAACTTACTTTACAGAACAAAAAATGGCAAGAACTTTCTTTACATATCAAAAAATTACAAAACTTTTTTAAAAATTTCAAAAACTTTAAATTCTTCAAATCCACCCAATTTCACCAGCTTTGCCACACTAACACTCACAGTTGCCGTGCCATTACACTCATTCCCTCAGGCTTTGGTTGCTTTTTACTCTATCGCTTCTCATTTCCGTTTTTTCTTTGCTCAAGGTCTTCTGAATGCTGACGATCTGAGATTCGCAGATGAAGGTGATGAAGACCTGACACTGGACGAATGGGACCCATCCACACCTGGTCCGCCGACGCCAACGCGGCTTCAGCCCAATGGTTCGGTTTGGCCGCCAACTGCGCCCGAAAGTCCGCCGAGGAGGTCACAGAGTACAGTAACAGCGCCTATTATCAGGAAAGGCAGTAAACGACCGGCTATTGTACCTGAGTTGTCGTTGGATGGGAGTGAGTTTAATTTGTTGTATGGGTATAGAAAGGCAGGGCCGGACGGGCATTTTTAAGAAATGGGGGGGGGGGCGCTCGGCCTTGTAGGAAGGTATTATGGATTACTGTAATTTGGGTTAACGCATAGTCGGTTAGGGTAGGGTAGTGTAGGGTAGGGTAGGATAGGGTAGGATAGGGTAGAGTAGGGTTGGGTAGGGTATTTTGTTTAAATCTCCAAAATTCCAGACCCAATGATAACCACACCTCAGGGCAATCAGCGAACACTGGCTGAAATCGAATACGATTGGCTAGCTGAAATTGTGGAACGAGTATTCTTGGTCATTTTCATTATATTGTTTTTGTTTTGCGCTATCGGTATCAATTTCATTGGCTTCTACCACTGGATGAGGACACAAATTATAGACACGGTGGATGAGTAACACCCGGTGACAGTTTTTATGTTGTTATACATTGATCTCACATCATCAACTTTTTGGTTGTATTTAAATAAACTTGTTTTTGAATTTTTGCGAAGAAACTTTGTTTATAGCACAGTAAATGGCAAGAACTTTGTTTACAAAACAAAATATGGCAAGAACTTTGTTTACAAAACAACAAATGGCAAGAACTTTCTTTACAAAACAAAATATGGCAAGGACTTTGTTTACAAAACAAATAATGGCAAGAAATTTCTTTACAAAACAAAAAATAGCAAAAACTTTCCTTACAAAACATAAAATGACAATAATTTTCTTTACAAAACAAAAAATGGCAGGAACTTTCTTTACACAACGAAAAACCGCAAGAACTTTCTTTACAGAACAAAAAATGGCAAAAACTTTCCTTACAAAACAAAAAATGACATTTTCAAATCACAACAACAAAAATCTATAAATCTATATCAAAATAAGTAAAAAATTTATTTTTTTTTGTCAAAAGTACCGGTAAATATACATTAACAGGAGATATGCGAAGTTGGGGTGATATGAAAGAAAGTGGTGGGTAGTACCCGTGTTTGTGGTCTTAAAGCGACAATTGGATCACAAAATAAAGAGATTTTAACTTACTACATACAATCTACAACTACCCTACGATATTAGAAAGACGACTTTTTGAGAAATATACAGAAGTGGTTGATTTTGCATTGGAAATGAGGATTTTAAATTTTTTTGTTTTTTAGGTAACATTTTTAAAAAATCCTTGCTTCTAGTGCAAAAAAAAATACAAATTATAACTAAATTTTCGTTATAGTACAGAACAGTATCGTTTTTCGTACTTTACAGTACCTAGACATGAGGAACGGGCTGGGTCGGTCCTGAGCCAAATTTAGGCCGAACCGGGCCTGAATACCAAGGCCTGGCCGAGCCAATCAATATTTTGATCTAGCCGGGCCTAACATTCAAGCCGGGCCCGTTCCCCATGTCTAGCAGTACCAAAAAAGAAAATACAGTATCCTACAGTACTCTAAGGTCCGACAGTGTCGACTCCGTTGAAAAATTCAAAAAACTTTAAATTCAGATGAGCTTCGACGTTATCACTGAGTGTAGCATTCTTTTCCTCTTCAGATACACAAATCTTGTCTGTTCTGAAGGCTTCCCTAGGCACGAACGAATCTACACATCCTTGAGTAGTTTGATTGTAGCGTTCTGTTTGGTGCTCTGACTCGGATAGTACTTGTTCTTGGCTGAAAATGTACCCATAACATTCATAAACAATGTTTTAAAACTACGGTAAACCATCTAAACCTACCGTTTTGGATCAACACAGACATAATCATAAGCATCGATAGCACGCCACAGTTTGCCAGTACGACATGAGTTAGCACCAACAGTGATGGCGTCAGAGTAGAAATGTTGTCGTGCTACTTGTCGTCGTATATCAGATATCTCAACATTTCGTACTTTTTCTAGACAAACATGTTCTACACCAGCAGTGGGTTCTCGTAATCGACTGGTCAATTCACCTAGTCGACATTCTGTCTGAAAATAGTACTGTAAGGTTTACAAAATCAGTACTGTAAGGTTTGTAAGAATAGGAATTTGTACCCTACCCTACTCTACAGTACCGTACCGTACCCTACCCTACCCTACCCTACCCTACCCTACCCTACCCTACCCTACCTAAAAAAGTTACAGTAATCCATATTAGACAACTTACCGGTGAAAAAGTCGAGCTAATGGTAACATCAGCATCAGTAGAGTATACTTTCTTAACAGTAACTCGAAGTACTTGATAGCCATTCGTAGTAAAATCGAGGAATTTTACCCACTCTGTACCTTCGGTCAGCTCATAGTAATCCTTTTGAGTTACCAACACACTATAGTAACTCTCGCCAGCACGTTGTACACGGTGAATCAATATTGAAGCCTAAAACATGCTTATCATGACTTTAAAAGGCAAAACATACCTGCTGAATGCCTCTGTCATAATTATGCGGTGTTCTCAATTCCACAGTATAAAAATTCCTCGAGTTACTACGGTCATACGGTATCATAACAAACAACCATCCTCGTGTAGCGTTATGTGCTACACTAAGCGACGACAATCTCAACGTGTAGTTCTGTCGCCCATCTCTGCCGAAATATAACATACGATCCATAGGTAACCATCCCAAAAAGTCTAAATGAGCCCCATTCAGGCCAGGCCCAGCCATACCGTACTTCGACGGGTGCATGAAAGCATTGGCCGTGCTCATCAAGTCGTACCTGTCATCATACTCGCCATTCAGAGCGTACTGGAACACCTTCTTTTGTCGATCGCTGTACGAATGACCGATGAAGAAGGAGTGTACCATCTCGTGCGTTAGTACACTTGTATTCATTAGCTGTGGGGTTAATAGTACTCCATATTGTTTGTCGAATACTGCGTTAGTACCACCGTTTACTATGGTGATTTTTTGGCGGTGAGGAGCGATGCCATTTCGTTCGGCTTCTTTTATGCACAATTCTTTGATTTTGTCAAAGTACTGAAAGTAAAAATGTTTGAGTAACTTCAACTCCAACAAGAAAATTTTAGGCTTATTTTAGGCTTAAATTCAATAAACAAAAAAAGCTTTTTTAGGCGTATTTTCTTTGTTATATCATTTAAAAAATAATACTTGTTTTGAATTTTAAAAGAAAAATATTTTAGGCTTATTTTAGGCTTAAATTCAATTAAAAAGAAAAAAAAACTTATTTAGGCTTATTTTCTGTCTTTTATCATTCAAAAACTAATATTTTATTTGAATTTTAAAACAAAAATGTTTTAGGCTTATTTTCATTAGGCATAGGTTGAATAAACAAGAAAAACAATCTTTTTAGGCTTATTTTAGGCTTAAATTCAAGAAACAAAAAAACACAATCTTTTTAGGCTTATTTTCTGTGTTTTATTATTCAAAAAATAACACTTTTTTTTAATTTTAAAACAAAAATAATTTAGGATTATTTTAGGCTTAAACTATAAAATGTTAATTATTAAAATATAAAACTAAAAAAATGTATATCACACTAATATCTTAAGCCTAATAAAAGTTAAAATCCTGACTTGTTACTACCACCCGCTAAATAAATTAAACCAAACAGCATTATTAAAACTAATTTTAAAAAACTCACCAAAAAACTGCTCTCGCTGCCAAGCGTAAAGCTGCTCTGAATCTTGGCCAACGCCAGAATCTCCTTCTGCTTAAACGGCAACTGTAGCCATCCATGAACTTCACTACCTTCAATCGTATATACACCATTCGAGACTTGTTCAAAGTAGCTCTTGATGGAGTCGGGATGATCGCCCATTATCCATTGTCGTACCCATTCCTTCGTCTTGGGTTCGTAATTCGGCTGATCCGCAAATTTGCATAAAATCACGGTCCATGGTTCGTTTGTGCGACGAGGAATGGCGTGGACTGAGATCAATGAGAGGAGTAATATCACCGAGATGAACATCGAAGAGCTGCTTGACGATTATATCCTGTACATGAGATACTGTAGAGTTGTGGTGTGAGATGGTTGTCGCTTTAAGCCTAAAAAATTGAAAGTTTGTAAAAAATATAGGTTTAAAGGAAACGCGATAAATATATAGATTTCATTATAATAGGCTTAAGCTAGCTAGGCTTTGTAATCAATGGATTAGTAGCCTAAGGCTTATGAACGTTAAACTTATTTGGTTTAGGCTTAGTAGGCTTAGGCTTAGTAAGCTTAGGCTTAGCAGGCATAGGCTTAGTAACCTTCGTCTTAGTAGGCTTAGGCTTAGTAAACTTAGCCTCAATATACTTAGGCTTAATAGACTTAAGCTTAGTAAGTTTAAGCTTAGTAGGCTTAGGCTTAGTAGGTTTAGGCTTAATAGGCTTTGGCTTAGTAGGTTTAGGCTTAGTGGCTTAGTAGGCTTAGGCTTAGTAAGCTTAGGCTTAGTAAGCATAGGCTTAGTAAGCTTAGGCTTAGTACGCTAAGGCCATGTAAGCTTAGGCCTAAAACTCACCATTTTTTCTAAGCCTAAAATATCGCCTTTAAAAGTGCAAGTAACCAACAGCTGAACCCAAAACCAAACTTTAAGTCCGAAACCAAAAAACTTTTACTTTTTAAACAAATCCATCTTATACAACCTTTGCAAACCATGTTATCGCTTAAACAAATCTCCAAAAAAGTTCGTAACTTGAATTACATAACGTTTTTTGACATTCTGAAGAAAAGAAAAAACAGCTGGAAGTATGTAAAAAATTACTTTCACTTAACGGTCACATAAAGTAATGTCAAGGTAGAAGCGGAGGCACAAAAACGAGCAAAATCTCACCTTTTCTTAAACAGAGTTATGTCTAGACTTAGAAGTTTAAAATTAGTTGACTTAAGCTTAGTAGGCTTAGGCTTAGTAAACTTAGCCTCAATATACTTAGGTTTAATAGACTTAAGCTCAGTAAGTTTAGGCTTAGTAGGCTTAGGCTTAGTAGACTTTGGCTTAGTAAATTTAAACTTAGTAATTTTAGGCTTAGCAAACTTAGGCTTAGTAGGCTTAGGCTTAGTAGCCGTAAGATTAGTAAGCTCAGGCTTAGTAGGCTTAGGCTTAGTAAGCTTAAGCTTAGTAGGTTTAGGCTTACTAGGCTTATACTTCGTAGGCTGAAGCTTAGTAGGCTAAAGTTTAGCAGGCTTATATTTAGTTTACCTATATAAGTTCAGTATGCTTAACTTAATAAACTTAGATTTGATAAACATTGGCTCAGTAAAAAAAGTTTTAAAAAATAAAATTTTAAGTGCAAGATGCACCCAATCCCCGATTAGTAACAAAATTAGGAGACAAAGGAAAAACAAGGTTACCCTTTCTTTTTTTTAATTAAAAAATAACATTCCAATCCTGAAAGGCTACTTAATCGGCTTTGTTTTAGCGAATTTCTAAGCCAATTTCGATTTTTTTGTATGGAAAAATAACAGTAATAACAGAGAGATTTCAGGATTGTGAGAAAAAAATGTTTACACAGGTCAGTGGGGCAAGAATTTAAAATTAAAAAAAAAACTAAATTTAAAAATTTTCAAAAATTTTAAGTTTTTTTTTAAAACCAGCTAAACTACCGTTCGTTGTAGTTCAATTATCTAAACAATTTCCCAAAGAATCCCAAAAATTAAGAAAAAACGTGTTTCATTTGACCGTTCGAAACCCGCTTCTCACCCAGCTTACAATAGCGAAAAACACTCAGAAACTCACCCATACCATCCCCCTCCTTTTTTTTGTTCCCCACCTTTAAACCACACCTCCCCTTAAACTATTCTTACTTTCCTTTTAGCTAAACTACCCTACCCTACCCTACCCTACCCTACCCTACCCTACCCTACCCTCCCCTACCCTACCCTACTCTACTCTACCCTACCCTACCCTACCCTACCCTACCCTACCCTACCCAACCCTACCCTACCCTATCCTACCCTACCCTACCCTACCCTACCCTACCCTACCCTACCCTACCCTACCCTACCTTACCTTGCTTTAACTTTCTCTACCCTACCCTATCTTATCTACATTGCCTTAATTAATTAGCTCGACACTACCGTACATTTCCCCGCTTCCCCTACCGTGCTCTTTTCTGCACTAGAATACTCTACCCTAGCCCCTACCCGATCCTATCCTACCTTCCATTACCATCCCCTACATGCTCAGCTTTTTCTTCCCCTGCTACTCTTTTAGTACCTCCCCCCCCCCTCCACCCCGTTGCCTCGTTGTTTTCACCTCACCCCTGCCCCGACTCCAAAACATCACCCACTGTGCGTTTGCACCGTTCGACGTATGGCGTAACATGTTGACAAACATCATCGTAAACACGATGTCGTTTATGATCGTTCACAACATTTCTCTACGCTGTCAGTCGTTTTTTCGCCAGATAAGAGCGCCGAAAATCAGATGGCGAAGTTGGGGAAGAGAAGGAGAAGATGAAGATGGATCTCAAGGAACTGCGGGCTTTTTTAGCTGCGGGGGTAAAATTGTGAAAGCTGGAAAACACCTACCTAATAAAATCATGTGTAAATTAAACAGGGCGAGGGTGTTCATGAGTGATTAATGAAAAGATTACTTTAATGACTTGTAAAGAAAGTTCTTGCCATTTTTTGTTTTGTAAAGAAAGTTCTTGCCATTTTTTGTTTTGTAAAGAAAGTTCTTGCCATTTTTTGTTTTGTAAAGAAAGTTCTTGCCAATTTTAGTCTTGTAAAGAAAGTTATTGCCATTTAAACTTCAGTAAAGAAAGTTCTTGCCATTTTTAGTGTGGATCAACCACACTCACGCTGTCCAGGAAATACCGACGCACGATCCTAGATTGAACATTGTGTAGGATGTAGTCAGGCCCGATGATTAGTTGGAGCGCCACCCACGGCTCATTTTCGGCCAGGAAAATTCTTTGTTTGGTCGGAGGCTGAGGCGGGGGTGGCTCCAGCTCCGTCATCTGAATGTGGGTGACGGAAGCGGCTTCAGCTGATAGAGCCGGAGAGCAAAATTTTTGGTAGTGCTCCGGCTCAATTGAACTGATTGTAAAAATACCTTGGGGCGGGGGCAGGATGGTGTGTGGTGAGAGAAGTAGTGGCAGCGGGTTAGCATAAGCCGCCGCCACCACTATGGTTGCCTTGTTTGTTGCCTTTATGCGATCATGAAGACTGAGCCAATTGGAGGGGTCAGATATGTACAGTATCTGGGCGAAGGAGGGCACGTAGCTCTTTAGCTTCGTGGCCTGTGTGACATCGTTGACAATAAGCACGCTGTAACGTGCAATATCCGGTAGTAGTACCGGCAAGTTCTTGCCATTTTTTGTTTTGTAAAGAAAGTTATTGCCATTTAAACCTCAGTAGAGAAAGTTCTCGCCATTTTTTATTCTGTAAAGAAAGTTCCTGCCATTTTCTGTTTTGTAAAGAAAGTTTCTGCCGTTTTTCATAAAAATTAAAAATATGTTTGCCTTGTAAAGAAAGTTCTTACGACATAAATTTTAAAATTGTATCCTCCTTTCCATCCCGCAATTGAGACCCTTCCCCACCCCCTATTGGCCCGACACAACCACCAGCTTCAAGAAAAAACCAAAAAAAAATCAAATCAACCCGACCTGCTAAACCCAATTCCAGACCGACCAAAAGTTCACGTAATTAAAAAATTTGCCGTTATGTTGTTTTTACAAATTGTGTCACATCACGCCTATTTTATCATTCCCGAGAAAACGGTCACACTCCAGAATCGACCGCTTTCGGGTCAAGGTCGGGATCCGGAAATTCTGTCGATTGTTTCGGAATTCTGTCGATTGTTTCGGAACATTTCCAACCCTCCGGGCTTTGTTTGTTTTTACGCAATTTCGAAAAATTTATTTGAAATTTAATGAATTTGGCTTTGTGAAAAGTGTTACGACGCAAAAAATGATAAAGAGTAACAAAAACGACAAGGTTAGGTTAAAAAAAGACAAGTTTAGGTCGACAAATTCGAAACCACAAGTTTAGGTAACAAAAGAGGCCGTTTAGGTAACGAAAGAGGCCGTTTAGGTAACAAAAGAGGCCGCAATTTTTTATTGTTTAGTTAGTTGAAATAATTTGAAATTAATTAATTGGCTAGGAAATTGTGATATCACACTAGAGAACTAGAATTTCAAACAAAAACGCGGAAGTCACATAAATTATGACAACACGAGAATGAATAAGTCACAGAACGTTTAAAATAACATAATTTACCTTAGATAGTTGAGAAATCAAAACTACTTTTAACAGAATGTATTGCAAGCCCATAATACGTATTTTTGCGACATTTCAAGCCATTTTGACTACTAAGTTTTAACATACACCTAATTTACTGCAACTCTTCCGAAATTTTGGTTTCTTAGGAAATTTCACTTTTTCATGCCGTTTTTCAATCAATAATAAAAAAAATCAAAAATTTTAGTTAACAATTTTAAACACAAGTCTAAAATACATATTTTTTAAAAATTTCAAGACAGTTCAACTATTGCGCTTTGAATTATAAGCTAATTACTCTAACAACACCTCCAATTTTTTAAAAAACTTCTTTATAACTTGTCTTAACCGTAAGAAAAACATAAATAAACTCTAATATAAATAGTAAATATAAAGAAAACCCAATAAAATTTTAAAATAACACTTTTCGTGAATGGAAATTTACTGCAAAAAGCGATTGATTCCTTTATGACAATAAAATAAATTACTTTGACTTGTGCGAAACGCCATGTTTTTTTCGAGAGGCAAAACACGTTCCGCTGGAGAATGCCGACCGAGATCGTGTAAAAATTGAAAAAGTGTTGGATGAGTTGTTAGAAACAACAACTTTTTGGGTATGAAAAAGGTTTTAAGTGTATAATACGAAAAATAGGACGGTAATTACTGTAATTACAATTTTTTACTTTGCTTCACAGCAAAGATTTTGCTGCAGAAATAAGATTTTATATAGGTCTTGCTTCAGAAAGCAGTCTTTTGTAATTTTGCATTAAATTTTTGCGTTTTCACGTAAAAAAAATTTTTTAAATCTAATTTCAGAACGATTTATTATTAAGAGATACAAATATAATAACTATTAAATTACATTAGATAACATTGGAATCATTTGCGGTTTCGGCGATCACCGTCAGTAGCCGTCGGTGGGGGTGGAGGGCCTTTTCGGTCTAGCTCTGTCAAATACTTTTCGAGCAATCGTTCTCGTTTGTCCGGCTCCTCATTCAGGATTAAGTATCGTTTGTCGTTCTAAAAAAGGTCGTTATAATGTCATAATATCCAAAAAATTTTATTTTTTGTTTCGTCAAAATGATTTTATACTAAAAATACAAAACTGTCCAAATCCTAAGCAAAATCCAAATCCTTACCTCCAAAACAGCCAGTATATCTTTGAGATGCTGCTCATTTTCCTGTATCATTTTCTGTGACTGATAAGTGATGATTTTAGTTTCCCTTAACAGCGCATCAAACTCTTCGTATATCTTGTCCTTCTGTCGTAGTGCCCAATCGTTAAACTCTCTTTCAGCTCGTCTCTCACTTGATATCACCTTTTCGTACCTTTCATCCGTCTCCAGAATCTTTCTGGCGTCTCTCCACTTCGTCCTATATGTAATATCTTCCTTTTCAGCTAGCAATTGGAAGAATTGTTCTCTTCGTTTTCGCTCCAAGTTGTGAGTATGGTCGGCAAACAAGCGTTCTTTGGTCGATTTCTCTAGTAGATCCAGCTCTTCGTACCGTGAGTCCTTCTTTAGGAGTTTGCGACCATCGTGGTATGAGAGATCAGGGTTCTTGATGATATCAATAAGCATGTTTTGGAATAGTTGTTCTTGTTCGTTGTGTTTGTGACGTTCGCTTTCTTTCGTTCGTTCCTTCATGTGTTCTCCCATTTCTTCGGCTACGGCCTTCTTTCGTTCTTCTAGGGCTTTTTCTGTAGCCGACAGTTCGTTGTTGTCACCGTCATCTGGTGTTTCGCCTTCTTCCAGCTGAAAATTAAAACTTTAGTTTTAAAACCTTATTTTAAAAACAAAAAATCCTGACGTTTAAAGAAGAATCTTCAATGCCGATTTAATTCAAATCTCCAAACACCTACCTCAACCTCATTATCACCTAACGTAGCAACGTAATCTCTGAACAAGTCTTCTCTTAACGCACTATCCAGATATTTATGCTTATATCTTTCATCTGAATCGATCTTCCTTTTTACGTGAGACCATCGTGACTTTCTGTGTAGATCGGTTTGTTCCTTCAGAAGTTCCTTGAACTTTTCTTTGGCTATATCTCGTTCCTTTCGCTTTTCCTCCTTTTCTTTTTTATAAATTTCTGCTACAAAGTCTTTGAACATTTCCTCGCGGTCGCGCATTTTTTCGACCGCTTTGAAACGGTCGTCCTTGCCGTGCTTCGATGAGAACGATGTGAATGTTGATCTTAAAAAACAAAATATAAAATAATTTGTTCAAAAAACTGAAAGCTGAATTGCTAACATGAAATTCAAAAAAATATCCTCATGTGTTACCTAAAACCTCAAGAAATGTAAAAAAATTGAAAAAACTTACTTTCCATGCAATTCTGATTCGTCCAACAACAACTTAAACTGTTCCTTTGCTTCTTTTGCCTTCTTTTTCTTTTCCGCTCTCTCGATTTCAACCTTTTCTTTTGTATACGCTTCAAATGCGGCTTTACGTTCATCTACAGCCAATAACAAGTATCTTGGGTCGTAGATGATTTTAGACAACTCTCTTTGATACGTTGATGATGCACTGACTTCTTTTTCTTCCAGTAGCTTTCTAAACATTTGTATCCGCTCTTCCAATGGGATTGCAGCTCTTTTTTCTCTGGCTTCAATTTCTGCCTTTATTGCTGGATCTTCTTCCTTTTCCACCGGCTTTCGCTTTTGTTGTTCTTGTTTCTTTTGCTCTTCTAGACGACGTTTTTCTTCGGCAATCTTTTGGGCTCTGGAAATATACTTTCTATATGTTAGCTTGAATTCTCAACATTCATTTTTATTTTAAAAAGCCCATTTTAGCTGTTAAATCTCAAAAATCACTAAATTTTTAAAAACTCACTTTTTCTCCTTTCGACTCTTCTTCTTGACCGGTTCTGAACCATCCGAGTTATCACTATCGTTGTCATCATCATCTTCGTGCATTTGTATGTTATTTTCGGTATCCGAATCCTCATCTGACTCCTGTTTTCGTTTTTGATCTGGACATTTGGCCACTAACGCATCCACATCCGACCGGTTGTAGAGTTCAGGTGGCCTTTCCCACACTGAGACTCTGGTTGATGGATTAAAGAAGAAAACGCGTTTATCGCTAGTCCAAACAACGCACCATGGAGTTCCGGGTACGGCACTAGACGAGATTGGTCGGCCTTTGTCGTTGTCGCCAGCCTGTTTTGGGGCAGCTTGCATTGGTGCTACCTGACCCATTACTGGTGCTAGTCCTTGACCGGGCATGGGGCCCATGCCTGGTGGCATACCTTGGCCTGGTATTGGCATACCGGGCATGGGTAACCGAGGCATTCCTGGTGGACCACCGAATGGTGCCCCGAATGGTCCTCCAAATGGAGGTCTTGGACCAAACATGCCTGGAGGTGGAGCTCCGAAACCGGGGTTGAACATGCCTGGATTAGCGTTGATGGGCATGGCATTCGCGTTCGAACCGGCGGGTGGAAAAAGCTTCTGTGGGGCCGCGGCGGCTAAAATTAAAAATTATTAAAGATGCCGTTGTAAATTATAACTAAGAGTTTTAAACCATGATATTACCTAAAAGTCAATTAAAACAATCAAAAACTTACGTTTAGGCTCATTTTCTTTAAATCCTTCTGGTTTAGTCCATGTTGTTTCTTGTGTTACCGGGTTATGATAGTACTTTTTGCCTTCTGGCGTTGTATATTCTTGCCAAGGATTTTCGGGTCTGGGCGGGAAATTTCCGGGAGGAAAACCGTTTCCAAATTGGGGATTGAAATTTGGTGGATATCCTAAAAATATATATATTATGTAAAAAATCTTTAAAAACTAGTTTATATCAAGTTTTATATGACATAATGACCAGAAAAAGTGAGTTATATTATTTATCTTCAACTGGAAAAAAACCAATATTCATTTTTGTAGTTTATGACTTAGTTTTACAAAACATCCTTCCCGAAATACATTAATATAACGCACTTTTCCCGCACTATTCAAGCTAATTTACATTTACAGTAATAAGAGTGGGTGAGCATCTTCTTGATCCTTCTAACGAGCCATCTGATATCGTGTGTCCAATATAAACCTAAGGACGCGGAAAACGTTAGAATTAGTCCCAAATACATTAAAATACCTACTGTTATAGATACTGACATTCCTAACTCTTACTATTAATTTTTTATTTGTTTTTAATATTTTATAGTAATTTTTGCTTACCTTTGCTGAAAAAGACATTACAAAACAAAATTTTGCACCAAAGATATACAGAATTTTTAAAACTTAAATATTTTTACAAGTAATTTTCCAACGCTTAAAATAACATTATCCCCAACATAAGCAATTACAATACAAACAAAAATTAATTGTAGTGCAACGTACTGTGAATTCTGACAAAAGAAAACCTTTACCGACATCCATGAGATACGTATAATCAAGCGCAATAGAATAAAATGCTCTTAAGACCTAAAACAACATTATTAGAGCTTACCTTGCTTAGCCTGTTGTTCTTTCTCTTCTTTCTGACCTTTTTCGATCAATGCTTGAAGTTCGGCCTGTTCCATTACTACAGCATCTTCTGGCTTTTCCCATACTGTCTCCCTCGTTATAGCGTGGTAAAAGTAAGATCTTCCATCAGATGCCTTCGTTTCCACCCATAATTCCTTATCCTGTGGCACTCCAGCAAACTAAAATGATTTAATTTAGATCGAGGAAGCAAAAACCCATCTTAAGAAAGCTTTAGAATCAACAGGTCTAATAACAACATCAAAAACATCCATTAAACACCTTATTTACCTAAAACAAAAACAATAAAAACGAAACCCTTACCCTCTTTAATCGTTCAGCTTGGTCAGCAGGACTTGGCCGAGGCGGTGGAGCATTCATTAACGGCCTGAAGCCATAAGGAGCAACATTTCCATACGGCCTCGGCCCACCTGGGGCTGGGAAGAAGGATCGGTGATTCGGAAACCTTGGCCTGAATGGTTGTTGTGGGACTTGGGACAAAGGTTGAGGTTGTTGCGCTGGGACTTGTGACAGCGGTTGAGGTTGAGATTGTAGAGGCTCTGACGGTGAGCCACTAAAAGTAAAATTTAAAGTAAAAATTAATCCAAGCTTTGTGAAAGGTAATATAGTTTTAAAAATTTATATTGTTCAGCAACCCTTACACAAAAAAAATAGCTTTAAAAGTTCAATTATAGAAATTTGTTACCTAAATTAATGAAAATCATGAAAAAATACCCAAAAAAACTCACTTTTCTTGTCCGTTAGTCGTCGGTTCAGCTTCCATCACAGTATCCAGAGAAACCTCTTTCCTAAACAAACAATATTAAGGTAGACCCAATACAGCCTAAATATTAACACAACATCGAAGTTAACCTACAATTGGATCGCCATGGTAAATTAATAATGAATTATCAAACTATCTGCATATATTTTTATATTACCAAACGAATATCTCTGTATTTTCTCCACACAGAAATTGACGAAATATTTTTTATCGCAACGCTGTATAAACAGAATGCCAAGCACCAGGCATTTCGTGGCGGGAAAGATAACTTTATGTAATGTAATAATTGATAAAGCAATCATACGGCTTTGTGGGTCTGTATTTATTTTATAGTTTATTTGAATAAATCCAATCTTGTGTCCTTTAGCAAAAAATTTATTTTAATAATTTTTTCAACAGCAACAGTAACAACGATATTATTATACAAAGGGCAGTGAAAGACATCAACAATAAGGTATTAGAAATAATGATTAACTATCTGATGTTTCTAGAATATTTTCAGGCATTTCTTCATTTTCAGCATAGTTTATGCTAACAGTGGAGTACATAGGAAACGTTGGTGCAAAGTCTTCTACAGTTTTGTTTGTCACATAAACTTCGTCTTCTCAGCTATCTTCAAGATCGTAAGGTACCAAAGACTTTCTAGTTGCGACTGACGCATTATCACCTTTTTCGACTGCAATAATGCCTTGATTTTCGTACATTTCAGTAGTAATGCCATTTCTTTGATCGTCTACAATACTGTTGTCATCTCCATTCTCACTAATGCTCTTTGTAACTTCAAAAATTGGGTTTACAGATATAATATCGCAAGTAAATGACGGTGATATTAGTTGATCTGGTAACGTCAGATTTCGATTTTCATCGAAGGTAGGAACACTTGTTTTAATTTGAAGGCGTTTTGCTACATAATCAACGTTCTGACTGGTTTTTAAGACCGTGTTGTCACCATTTTCCGTTTTACTTCGTTTCCTATCCTTCCGTTTTACTATCGTACCTTCTGGAATTAAAAAATATAAGAATAAGTATCATTTAATGGTAAAAGTAAGTAAGTATATATCAAAGTGTTTTACAAAACTTACCATTAGCAGCCACCCGCTTTAGCCGGAAACCAATAGATTCATCATCAACATCTTTGACAGGCGGCATTGATCTTCGTGTTGGTACATTCTTTTTTAATTCAGGGTATGTGTACTTCGAACTACGCCAGTCCTGGTTTGAAGCATTTTTAGAACCAGGTTTCCTGCCCACCTTTGCGCGCCAAATTTTACAACAATGGCACAAAAACTTTCCATCAGAATTCGCAGAATCATGTATTTTTTTAGTGTTAGATGGTTTGGCGAGATTTCTTGTTTTAATCACTTTTCCAAGATACACCTTTTCATGTCCGTTTTTCGTTATTCCAGCGTCCGTTAAATCAATACATTTTTTAATTGGGTCCTGGAATGACAAATACGTTGTAAGTTGGAGAAAAAAAAACATTAATTTTTAATTTTTGTTAGTACTCAAGGAAAAGGATTGTACTAAATAGGGAATAATAAGACATTTTAAATATGTAGGCTAATTTTTTAATTAAAAAACTTACAAATCCCGGAAGCTTTCGACACAATATAACATTGTTTTGGTACTTCCAAAGCCATTTTGGTCCTACTGGTGCCATCAAGTTATTTCTTTAAATAATAAAAAAAAATAGTGCAATTTTAAGATTAAAAAACTTTCAATTTAAAAAAAGTAAACGCTGTATTTAAAACAAAAAATGGTAACGCGTAAGGAAAGAGAAAGCATTATTTATACGTGAAAAGAAAGGATCAAAAAACCAATGTTTGGCACTCGCATTTGTTGCGAAAACCTAGAAAATTATACAGAATTAGTGCGTTTAAAAGTTCGCTTTTTTTTGTGACCCCGCAATGTCACAAAAATCGAATTGTACATAATAGGTGCTTTATATTGATCTGAATTTTCGGAAGATGACGATAAAAGATAATATTATTAAAGGATCAAGACAAAATAAAAAACATTGATTTTAGAAACGCGATACGAGAAATGTTTGTTAAACCAGCGAATCAAGCTATCAGAATTAGGGCGGTAGTTAAACATAAAACTTTGAAACGTGAATTTATCTGTTAATTAATTTAGGTATGACATTTTATTTTTCATAAAGATAAACATAGATTAAATTCAAATTCAAATAAGAATAATGAACTTTAAACTTCTTTAAAACCTTGTTTTGAAATAGATACGTTTCATAGTATAAAGTGTCTTTACAAGACAATTAAAGAAAGGACGCAGCTGTGATCACAAATCGTTGGAAAGCTCAGAAAAAAAAGATCGACAAGAACTATAGCTATAGACTATAAAAGCACGAAAGTAAACCTAAAATTTTTGATTTTAGGTGAAGTCAAAAATGATTTTTTATAAAAGTTTGCCACCTGAAGTAAGTTTACAACACTTTTTTATCCATCGGCATTTGCACTAATAAGGATTAACCGCATTAATATCTGCGTTTTTAGTTACTTTCTATTTTTAGCTATGGCTACGTGTAATCGATCATATAGAAAACATGGAAGAGTTTTGTAGGGTTGCAGCACTTGATAAGTCATTCTACCGACTAATAAACACTGACTTTCGAAGTCTGTGTTATAAAAACTTGGTATACCGTCTTCGTGGTGAAACCTGGGCAGAAGCTTTTTCGCTGTAAGTTTAAAATAAAACATTAAGCTTTTTTCTTAAAACAAGGTTCGCCCAAGAATCAGACATAAGCGATGAAAAATTTCAAAATATTTTAAAACCTTTTATTTTTTGACAAGAGGTAGTACTTAGGCATAGAATAGCAAAAATACCAAAAAATTTTTAAAACTTGAGTTACTGTAGGATTACGGTAGGACTTAAACTTTTTTTGTAACTATTCTACTAAATGTCAGAATGGAATGGGACTTTTTTTAAATTGTTTGTCACTATAAGACCATTATTTTATTTGTTGACAACTTTTTTTTATTATGGCCGGAAGGCATTGAAAAAAATTAAAATTTGCAAAAAAACATCAAAATTTTAAAAAATTTAAAATTTCTCGAAAAAAAACCACGATGTAACAAACTTTTGACAACAGATTATGAAACTACATGCTATTGCGGTTCTAATGACACCAAGCTTGGGTCATAATAGCGGGGCCTGCGGTCGCTACGAATTTTCAAAGTTGACACCCTAAGGTCATTTAGCATAAAATTTGGCTGTAATTTGGTTTAAAATGGTTACAAAAAATATTTTTCCACATTTTTTAAGTTTTTAAGAGTTTAGAATTTTTTCGATTTGTATTGCCTCAGGAAATTTGAAATTAAAAAATTTGGGGCCATACTAGAGAAAGCACCCAACATAATAAAGGCACCCACTAATGGTTCTAAGCACCCAACAATCTTTATTCAAATTTTATCATTATGAAACGTTGCGCTTTCGAAGAGCGGTGTAGAAGTGTCCAATTCGCGAATGGCGATTGTTGTAGCGAAAACTGAAAAAAATATAATAAGATGTAGGGCTACTGTAACTAGATGGTTGGCTACTGTAACTAGATGGTTGGCTACTGTAACTAGATGGTTGGCTACTGTAACTAGATAGTTGGCCACTATAACTAGATAGTTGGTTACTATAACTAGTTAGTTGATTTTTAGCTACTGTAACTAAATAATGGGCTACTGTAACTAGATGGTTGGCTACTGTAACTAAATAATGGGCTACTGTAACTAGATAGTGGCTGCTATAACTAGATAGTTGGCTACTGTAACTAAATAATGGGCTACTGTAACTAGATAGTTGGCCACTACAACTAGATAGTTGGCTACTATAACTAGTTAGTTGGTAGTTGGCTACTTTAACTAAATAATGGGCTATTGTAACTAGATAGTGGCTGCTTCAACTAGGTAGTTGGCTACTGTAACTAATTAGTTGGCTATTGGCTACGGTAAATAAATAATGGGCTACTGTAACTAGATAGTTGGCTACTATAACTAGATAGTTGGCTACTGTAACTAAATAATGGGCTACTGTAACTAGATAGTGGCTGCTATAACTAGATAGTTGGCTACTGTAACTAAATAATGGGCTACTGTAACTAGATAGTGGCTGCTATAACTAGATAGTTGGCTACTGTAACTAAACAGTAGGCTACTATAACTAAACAATAGGCTACTGTAACTACGATAACTTTAATACAATAGTAAAATCAAATCCTTAAGTCAATACTAAATTCTTACCTGTTATCCATCTATATAGCGTAGTAAAAGTCTTCATAAACTCGATAGAAGATGAATTCTTTGAAGGTGGTTGATCTTGGCCTAGGTTGTCAGGTTGCCGATGGATCCATGATCACTAAGGTCAGATTCCATGCTGACCCGACCGTCTCACGCAGTCGATAAAATATGAATGACCGTTTTCAAAAAAGGAAAAACAACAAAATGAAATTGCAAGATTGTGCAAAATTTGAATATTTTTGGGTGCCTTAAATAGGATAAAAATTGGGTGCTTTCATTAGTAATACTGGGTTATTTCTTTAGAGTAGCGCCAGAAATTTTAATTTTTATAAAATTATTACGTTTGCTTGTATAAATTGAAACGTTTGCATTTGTATTTTACTAAATAATATATTTTTGAAGCAGTACTTTTATTTTAAACACTTTTTTGTAGTTTTAAAAATTTTATTACTATTCTCTGTTAAAAATGTGTGATTAGTTATATAAAATCGCTAATAGCGCCTGTTGTTCGGTATAAGGTTTGATAATTCGTCATCTTCATAAATATCTTGCAAAAGCTCTTCAAATTCATCAGGAAAAATTGGTTCGTTTTCCATCTCCATAACCATGTCTTCTTTCGATACATCTTCAATTATATTACGCAAGTGTGGGGTTTCGTCTCGTTTTGGTTGATGTCGTCTCTTTTTTGAACCTGTATGTCTCTTTATAGAAGCTAGCTTTGAAAAATAGTAACCAATCTGTCGCCAAGTCAATACGTCTTCTTGTGATAAAAGTCCTCTTTGGTACTCCGCTCTCATTTCTTTTTCAACGTCGGATCCCATTTTTTCCCGTTAATTCCTTCTTCAAACAACTTGTTTAGGTAAGATATAGCTTTTTCAGTAAAGCGCTTTGTAGGCTTTCGTTTTTTTAATGCCCACCTTTCTGCCATTTGAGAATATATAGGGTTGTCAAACGTAATAATTTCGTCTTTTATGCTCGCTAATATATTGTTAATGTCCATGTCTTCAAGCTTATCTTTATACATGTTTAAAACATTGTCTTCCATCGACATTTGTAGCGGAGCAGTTTTGTGTTTACCGACTAATACGTGTTGCCGAACGTTTGCATATTTTTGAAATACAGCATTACAAGTTCCTTTTGGACAAAGGGATAGTAGTTTCGTCCAGAGTTTAGTTGTATGTTATCATAGTCGATGTTCAGCTCATTAACTTTAGTAAAGGTTACATCTTCTTTAACGTTAGAGGGATTACTATACTAAAATTCGTCGTAAAAATTTTAGAATGTCCAAAAATATTTTTTGTAACCATTTTAAACCGAATTACAGCCAAATTTTATGCTAAGTGACGAGTGTCAACTTTGAAAATTCGTAGCGACCGCAGGCTCCGCTAAGATGACCCAAGCTTGGTGTCATTAGAACCGCAATAGCATGTAGTTTCATAATCTGTTGTCAAAAGTTTGTTACATAGTGTTTTTTCGAGAAATTTTAAATTATTTAAAATTTTAATGTTGTTTGCAAATTTTAATTTTTTTCAATGCCTCCGGGCATAATAAAAAAAAGTTGACAACAAATAAAATGATGGTCTTATAGTGACAAACAATTTAAAAAAAGTCCCATTTCATTCTGACATTTAGTACAATAGTTACAAAAAAAGTTTAAAACCTACCGTAATACTACAGTAACCCAAATTTAAAAAAAATTTTTGGTATTTTTGTAATTCTATGCCTAAGTTCCTCTTGTCAAAAAATAAATGGTTTTAAAATAGTTTGAAACTTTTCATCGCTCCTGTCTGACCGATGTTCGATTCTTAGGCGAACGCTGTTTTAAATTTAAAATTATACTACTTTTTAAGTTTTATTTAGCACAAACTACCGTACACTTGACAAAAATCTTGAAGAAGTGGAAGCACCTAGTTTTAAAAAGCAATCGATATGTTGTTCATATACCGGAACAATGGCGCTGATATTAAAGTATAAACAAATATTGATAACTAATATTGATTTTGGAAAGAATTCTTTCGAAATTATTGACTTTAAAAGCGTTGAAGGAACTATCGATAAATTACATCTGATAAACAAATCAACACAACTTCTGGTAGATATGAAAACGTCGTATGTAATATACGACTTAATCAAGAAAAAGATAATCAAAGTCTACAGTGCATTGGCTAAAGAACGGTACAATTACTATACGTTATATTACAGTGACGGTACTCTAGTCGACTTATATAATCAGAAAGAATACAAAGTCAAGGCTGCCAAACTTGACTATTGTGATGTAATAAACGTTGACGTACATGGATACAGAAAGTATGTTGCGTACCGTAGTTGCCAAGACGAAATAATACTAATACACATATCTACCGGTAAACAGGATGTCATATTTCGTTTTACTGACCCACGTTTTCCTGTACTACGCATCTTGGATAATCTTAATCAAGTGATGTATTTAAGTAAGGATTTCTTTGATATTCATAAATTTTTTCATATATGTGTGCAATTGCTTTTTCAGACGTAGGTATTCAAATTTATGACATTAAAACTAGAACTTACGTGTACGTTTTAAACAGCTCAGACGTAGTATGTGATGATTACGAAGTAAAAGGTATTGATGGGATACATTTTCATAGAGACAGTAAAGTAAGTACGCATGTAATTAATGGAAATTCTAAAAGTTTGCTTTAAATTTTAGTGCGGATAGACCGTAATATTCTACAAACTTATGGGAAAAATATAAATGCCGACATTGTCGGCAATTTTTATATTCTGTAGCAGATTACGCTTCGTTTTTTTTTATAAAAATTTAACTTTTATTCCATATTTCAGTTTATCGGTTACAATAAGAAAAAGAACAATTGGGAAGAAATGGGAAAGTGGCCTTATGAAAACCGTCTTTTGGCGCAGTTTATAAATCTTCGATTTCTGACGTTGGCTACAATAGATCGTGTTGAAGAAAAAGGAGCTGTAACTTTGACGCATTTTGACTGGTCTTCAGGTAAAACTAATTCGTAGAATTAATTACTGAGTTCATGACAAAATATAAAAATGAACCTGACAGTAACTTCAATTTTAAGGTCATCTCACCTGGAAGAAGTTTCAACCTATAAACTCCAATGCGATGGGCTTTGATTACCTTATACTAAGCGACATTGAGATTATCGAAAGTCCGATTACAGAGTGGTCCATTAATGATGTGCGGAGCCAGTATGAAACCATAATTAACTTGTTGACAAATTATTCTCGTGTTTCTGCCTTACAGTTCTAAGTTAAACAAATTTTTTGGAAAAGAAAACTTACGTTGTTGTTGCTACAACTTTTGCTTTGTGAAATACATTACTTTTTGAATTTTTTGTCTTATTTTTAACTCGATTTTGGCCATTTTTGTGCTAACTAGGGAATGCCACCCAATATCCCTCCACTTACTATTATATATATGAAAGAGCATAAAAAATTGCCGGGAAAACTGTTTTCAAAAACTGCTAAATGAAATGGACTAGCGAGATATTAGCGGTTAAAGGATTTACATTGTGTTTCCTATTTGACTCTCCTTATTCGTCTTGACGAGTAAAGCAAATCGATTCTTCATTGTGGTAGTGGGCAGGGGCGTCGCTAGGGGGGGGAGGGAGGTGGATCCACCTGCAACTGACTTCATACGGCGATGTCAGGTCTTTTCGAGTGTTTGTGACAGGCTAATTTATTGTTTGCCCGATCTCGTAAAAGACTCGAGATCGGCCCGTAACATATTGAGCGTACTGTAACTCGTTAGCCGAATCTATTTAGCAGTTTTTGAAAAACAGTTTTCCCGGTAACTTTTTATGATCTTTCTTCCTATATAAGTCTCGTTTGAAAAGCCGATGGATATTTGATGACATTCCCTAGTTGAAGTAGACAGTTGCAGTTGCCTGAAGCCTTTTTGTAAACAATTAAAAATATAGAAAATATGATATTTCTACTTGTTTACTAAAGCAGTCAGGAATGTCGTACAATGCTATTGGTTTACAATCGCAGACTACAGCAAATACTCAAAAAATTGGCTTGTCACTCTCTAAATAAAGGGCTGCAGACGTATTCTGAAGTCATCGAGCAAACTCGCTAAAAATGTTATAGTATAGTTAGTGACAGCGCTAGAATTGCCAACACGCAAAGCCAAGCATTTATGAGGCGCAAGAGTAAGGATGATGATTATGCACGAATTGTAATACACTGGATAACGATATGTTAGTTACAACATCATAATCAAACCTTACAGATATCTTTGCTTTATAGCACCACAAACACCGCCAGCATCCTTTACGATCTTCAAGGCCTTAGCAAACTTGTCTAGGCCTAAAGCGTCTTTTACGCCACCTGGCATCTAAACAAGACATCCCCGGCTTCCCCGGCTCTAAATGCAGAGCCGTGTGAAGCCAAAATAAGAGTACATAAATACTAAAATTGAGAGAGTCATGCAAATTTTTGGGAAAATCAGTAAAAAATTTGTAAAAATTTCTAAAAATTTGAAAAAAGAATCGGTCAGTTTTATGGAATTTTCGACAGTGAGCGGTCGTGTTTGAATTATTTTGATACTATTTTGAATATGATACGCAGTGTACAATTTTCAAAATTTTTAGGTTTTGCTTTTTAAAATGAAATTTGTGCGAGGGCCGGAGGCCCGAGCCAAGTTTTAATGAAATGTTTCGGTATTTACAATTTTTGAATGAAAATTATTGACGTGCGAGGGCCGCAGGCCCGAGCCAATAATTTTAGATTAATAAAGTAAAATAGAAGTAAAAGCAAAAGTAAAAGTAGAGGGCCCGAAGGGGCCCTCTCCAGATCATAGGACGCCCGGAGGGCGTCCGTTGATCTGGTCCGCCGTTCTAAATGGAGAGCGTGGCGTCATGTGACAAAAAAGTGAAGCATTCTATTTTATTGTTAAAAAATTGCTCAAAATCGAGCGGTCGGAATTTGAAAATGAAAATTGAATTTGGAAATAAAAAATTATTGTAAAATGGTAAAAATCAAGTTTTAAAAATAGATCCTTTGCAACGCGCCGAGGGCCGAAGGCCCGAGGCATTTGAATTGTAGATAGTTCGTCCTTTCTTGAGTATGATGCTATTTCTTTACAATGAAATAACAGAATGATACTGTACTATTTTAAAAAGTGTGAAGGTGTGTCCATGAGTTTGAATATTATAAGTTGTATTGAAATAGACATATTGAAAAAAATAACATGAAATTGCAATGTTCAGATCAAAAGCAATGCGCGAGGGCCGCAGGCCCGAGCCTATTATTTTATGTTTTTAATTGAAACTAATTTTTATTGATTTATAA
This sequence comes from Bursaphelenchus okinawaensis, assembly GCA_904066225.2. Lineage (NCBI taxonomy): Eukaryota > Metazoa > Nematoda > Chromadorea > Rhabditida > Aphelenchoididae > Bursaphelenchus > Bursaphelenchus okinawaensis. The sequence goes on along the minus strand of CAJFCW020000002.1, from coordinate 11,186,833 downwards.
TAAAATTAAAATTAACGTGCGAGGGCCGCAGGCCCGAGCCAATTCTTTTGTATACTATAAATTGTATTGAAATTGTTATAATAAAAACAAAATTGCAATGTCCAGATCATTGGTCCCCGAACTGTGCCGATTTTTCCGACCCCTGCCCCCAGACCAAAAGTCCCCGCCCGGCCCTGAGTATGGGTAAGAGAATGGTATAAATATGGGCATGGGTAGAGGTATGGGTAAAAAAATAGATAAAAGTATCGTATTAACATGGGTAGGGGTATGGAAATGGGTATAAATATGGGAATGGGTAGAGGTATGAGTATAAAATGGCTGTGAATACGGATATTGCTTAGGGGGATGGGTGAGAATATGGGTGTTGATGAATATGCATGTAGCTATTGATATGGGTAAGGCAAATTAAAATTAAAATTTTCTTATAATTCAAAAAAGCGATTGTTAAAAGTAAAATTAATTTAAAAAAATGTGTTAAAGCGTATCATACTCAAAGTAGTTTCAGGATTCATACTGCATTGAAATGGCAGAATATTAGATTGTTTAAAACAGAAAAATGATTTTAAAATTGGAATTAAAAGAGACGCGCGACGGCCGCAGGCCGGCGCCTAAAAATTCTAACATTTTATGTTATTATAAAATAATTTTACATTAACATTAAAAAAAAACAATATCCAGACTATAGGGGGCCCGCAGGGCCCCCGTTGGTCTTTAACAATTTATAATATTTTTTGCTTCAAAAAATTTTTTAACGTTCTAAGTTTGTATAATTACAATTTTTTCACTGTTTTTGGAAAGCTATTTATAAAAAATTATTTTAATACTTTTTTATAAAAGCAAAACCATTAAAAAACGAAAATAAAACAATCCGGACCATAGGGGCCCAAAGGGCCCCCGTTGGTCTGGTTACTGTTAATATGCATGAATAAATAACATCAACATTTTTCAAAAAGAAGTATAAGTCAAAAATAAGCAAAGACACAATCTTTTAAATTCAAAACGTCAACATTATAGAATAGTTTATATGTGACCTTTAATAATAAGTTAGGAAAGAGGTTTAATAACAACGACCGCATTCAAAATTTCAGCTTCTTTAACAGTCTTTTGGCAAGTCGAGTTCGGGATGTATTTCTCGTCTCTGAAAGTACAAAAACAATATAACCTTTATTTAAACAATACACTAACAAACTTAATATTCAAAAGCATCCGGTTATACAATAAAAACTGTGAAATAACTAAAAGCAAACACTTACAGTAGATGGAAGTGTTCCTTGTGCTCCATTATTCACTTCCGGTCTACTGGCTTGACGGTGGGAGGCTCGTCGGTCATGTGGTGTAGCCATCTGTGCCATTCCGGAGGCACTTGAGTGACATCTTGTTTCTCGCCGAATACCACCCATCTGTCTGCGGGAATGGAGTTACCATCGTCCTGGAAATACTTGTTGCCAAACTTGTCTGTTCCGATCAGATCTCCAGTCTGGATGATAGTAAGGTGAGTGAATAAAGCGGCTTTTTCTACGGTCACCACCTCATCTTCAATTAACATGTTAGGGAAGTCGGCAATAAACAATCTGAACGCTTTAAACGCCAATTCTGGGGCAGCCCTAAAGAAACATTACAGTTATATTTCAAAACTCATCAAGAAAATTATGTTACTCCATAAAAAAGCACAAAAATTGTTATATTTTACCAAGTTTAAAACATTAGGTAACAAACACAAAACTTACAAGACAATGAAAGACCGGACATCCTCGACCAAATGTGACGGATTGAATGTGCCAGCCAAACATTCACCGTTAGGCTTTCTAATTCTGATCCTGCCTGTAGGTTCACCCTCCTTCAGACCAAAAAAGCTTTGAGCTTCTTTAATCAATTTCTTGTCTTCTAAATCAAAGATTCATCATTATTTTACATGAATCATTATCCTAAATTAAAAAATATGTTTATTTAAAGACTTACCATCAGCAGAAGGCTCAGCTTGACTCGTTTCTCCATAAACAATCTCAGGAACAACAGCTCCCAAACGATGGTCCGAGGAAGCCAAAAATTTTGGATTTGGTTTAACGTACTCAGTATCACGATTGAAAGACTTATCGTGACAGTTTCTTATATAGAGTATAACATCTCTCTGGGAAATATCCAGCCATTTTTGCGGAATATGGAAGGAAATTGCCTCCAAAGTTGTATAAAAATCTTTAGAGCTGTATGGTTTCAAGGGTCCATCGTCCACACTATACCCATTCTGCCAGAAAAAGACGTGAACTCGTTCAGCGTTCATCTGAGCTGAGGGACCACCACTCAACCTGACACCAGAATTCGGATCTGAGGCTCCATCACGGAAGCGTTCCGCTTCTTCCGTGCTCAAGGTTTCCCTTCCATGATGTTGAGCCGATTTGAAAACTCGATCAGCAAGCTCACCATCCCTATCTAGACCCAAAACTTGTTGACCGCTCCGTTCGCTTCCACCAACAAAACAATCCTGACGACCTTCATCTTCACCCGAGGAGTCATCTGGCTCGTCTCCTTTCAGGTCTCCAAAACTTCGAATGCTAAAACATGTAAAAATAAGAACGAATCTCACATTCAAATAAAAGAAACATAAAATACGATATTAAGGACTTACTTAGACATGTTGTAGTACTTTTTTTCTTGTTGACCGCCATCGTTCTTTTTTCGGATTAAAATTCCACCTTCAGAGCGAATTCCACCAGAAGCAACAGCGTTTTTATAGAGTGAAACAATACTTCCAGTTACAAATTCATTATTGTCTTTGCCATTTTGACCCAGATCTTGGAACAGTCTGTACAACATATTCAGCGATTTTTCAATCTCGATCACAACTTTCTTAAAATTACAAGGATACAAACGTTTTTATGACACTTTTTTGTATACTTTGAATGTCGCATGCTAACTAGAACACTGTGAATGTGATCGTATCGTGCCGTGAATGTTCTAATGTTACTTGTAATGGTACGTTTTGTTTAGCGCATAAAAACAAGAGAGTGTGCATAGAAAAAGCAAACTAAAGAGCGAAAAACGGAGAGCGCCACGCAAACAAAGAGAGAGCGGTTAGACATTTCGAGTCACCTGCCGGAATAGGTCACCCCAAAAAAATGGTCACCTGCCTAAATTGGTCACCCTACTGAATAGGTCACCCTTCGGGAATGGGTCACCTACAAAAAAAGGTCACCTTACTGAATAGGTCACCTTTGTAGTAAAGTTACAGTACACCTACAGTAAAACTAAGAATTGGCTAAAAATGGTCCAATAATGTGTCGATTTAGGCTAATTTTGCTATGAAATGTACAACTAAAGTAATATTTTTTCATTTTTTTACTTTTTTAGTGGTACTGTAATAAAGTTACAGTCAGGGACGTCGCTACGGATTTTCTCTGGGGGGGAGGAAGGTCGAAAAAAATTTTTTTTTAGTTTTTCCGCGTACAGGTAAGCTACCTGTGGAATTTTTTTCGGATCTGCTCTGGGGGAGGGGGTACCCCCTCCCCCCTCCCCCAAACGACGTCCTTGGTTACAGTATACCTTTTAAATGTTTTTGAATTTTTTACTTTTAATGTTATTTTTGTATTTTTTGATGTTTAAAAGAGTCCGAAAATACAATTTTTATTTTTGGTTACTGTATACTGGAGTACTGTAGGAGTACGGTAGCTTCTATATCATAATAACGAGAAGCAGTAGAGACATGGGGTCTTCACTATCGTGTAGTATGGACACAGTGTAGCATTTCTTATGTTAAACGTAAAATTTTTTATGTACGTTTACCATTTAAAGTTTCGTATGTTGAGCCATGAGTACAGTAATCGGCCTATAATAAAAAAACGACAAGGCGTACCACTCTATTTTATTTTAGAATATAAAACTACACTTATTCATGGTTTCAACAATACCAATTACGTAAAATTCTGCAGTGACTTTTGGGGCTAAAGGTCGAGTTGAAGGTGGCACACCTCAAATGATTTTAATTTTTTCCCCATAAATTAGCATGTAAACATGATTCGAAAGTGTTGTTAGCTTAACATATAATGTTCTGTAAAATCAAAAAAAAATTTTCTTAATTTTTACTGTAGTAAAAAATCGTATCTTGATTACATGGTTACAGTAATCAATCTATAATAAAAAAAACGGCAAGACGTACCACTCTATTTTATTTTAGAATATAAAACTACCCTTAATCACGGTTTCAACAATACCAATTACGTAAAATTCTGTAGTGACTTTTGGGGTCAAAGGTCGAGTTGAAGGTGGCACACATCAAGTAATTTTAATTTTTTTGCATAAATTAGTATGTAAACATAATTAGAAAGTATTGTAAACTCAACATTTAATGACGTGTAAAGCAGTTTTTTAAAAATTTGTTATTGAAAAACTTTTGTAACTACACTAATGTTAATTTTTTTTTCATTTTTCAAATATATAAAAACATTTTTTTTACATTTGTTTAATTTTATGGATTACGCTGCCTAATGTTTAAAAGGTGTTTGTTATATATCGGCCCCAGTTTTTTTAAAAATATAATAACAATTATTTGAATCAATGAAAAAAAGAGGCAATACGCCATTTGGGGAAATTGCAAAATAAAAATTTGCAAAAACCATTACATAAGTTACCCTACTGAACCATAACATACCCTACCATACCATAAATTACTATACCATAGCATACCATACCATGCATGATTAATTCATCTTGCTTACCTTACCCATGAATAGTACACGGTAGTGTTGTATGACATTGGATAAGGTAAGGTGTGGTACAGTTTGGTATGGTATTGTAAGATAGTATAGGGTGTCGTATAGTAAGTTATGGTATGGTATCGTATGTAATGGTATAATATAGTATAATATGATAACATAGGGCGTGGTATGTTACGGTGCTGTATGGTATATTAGGTCGGATGGGTATGATATAGTATAGTAGGTAACAGTCGGGTAAGGCCAAAAGGGTCAGGGGTAGGGGTGAGTAGGGCAAAAAGGGTCAAGGTTGGGGGTGGGTAGGGCAAAAAGGGTCAAGGGTGGGGGTGGGTAGGGCTAAAAGGGTCAGGGGTGGGGTCAGGTAGGGCTAGAAAGGTCAGGGGTGGGGGTGGGTAGGGCCAAAAGGGTCAGGGGTGGGGTTAAAAATAATTTTTTAAAAATATATTTGAGATTCCCCTTATGTCGTTTCCCCATTTTGCAATTTCCCCAAATGTCGCAGTACGAAAAAAATTTTAAAAAACCCTTTATGTTGATTTTCTTTGTTGTTTTTTTATTATAGTTTGATTACTGTAACCATGTAACCAAGGTAAGATTTTTTACTACAGTAAAAATTAGAAAAAAAAATTGATTTTACGGAACATTAAATGTTGAGTTTACAACACTTTCTAATTATTTTTACATACTAATTTATGCAAAAAAATTAAAATTACTTGATGTGTGCCACCTTCAACTCGACCTTTGACCCCAAAAGTCACTACAGAATTTTACGTAATTGGTATTGTTGAAACCGTGAATAAGTGTAGTTTTATACCCTAAAATAAAATAGAGTGGTACGCCTTGTCGTTTTTTTATTATAGGCCGATTACTGTACTCATGGCCCAACATACGAAACTTTACTATACATAAATACATAAAAAAAATTTTACGTTTAACATAAGAAATGCTACACTGTATCTATACTACACGATAGTGAAGACCCCATGTCTCTACGGCTTCTCGTTATTATGATATAGAAGCTACCGTACTCCTACAGTACTCCAGTATAACGTAACCAAAAATAAAAAAAAGTTGTATTTTCGGACTCAGCATAATCCAAAACCTTTATGGTAAAAATTTCAGATTTTAAAAAAAATTTTTGAAATTTGACGTCCTCAGTGCAATTGGCCCTGGCTGGAGTCTTAGAAAAAACGTGTTTTTAAAACTGAATACTTGCTGTGTTATTTGCTAAAGGAAAGACTTTGGACAGTTATTGAATAAACAACAGCTTTTCAACGTATATTGTTGTATTTTGGTGGATTGAGTCTTCTCTCTCTCCCAGACGAACGTAATACCCGACTCGCCTTGGGTGGTTCACTTCTTATCAACAGCTTCTGGGAGCTTTAACCCTGTACATAACCCAAAATTTCAAAATTTTAATATTTTTGTGATGTGGGGCCTCAAAGGTACCTGTGGTTGCAAAATAAAATTTTTAAAAAAATATTTTTTTACTGGTTCGCCTATGTCTGATTCTCTCGCGAACCTTGTTTTAATAAAAGCAAAACTACACTTTAAAAATTTTTTGGAAACCAGCAAAACCCACCTCTTTGAAAATGGCTTGTCGGTTTCTATTACATACGATTTGTCTGCTGGCTGCGATAAGGACTCGTTATTCAAACATAGATCTTGCGACTTCCTGTCAGCTTCTCTGAAACAAAAAAGTTCAAGTTTAGGCCAAAGCAAATTTTTAACAGCCGGGCTAGTCCCTTTACATGTCTACTCCTGACCTCTCCTAAACGAACGAAAAACACAATAACAATGATAAACATACGATTGTTTGTGAGCTTTTTTCTTTATCGATTCCATCCGCGAACGTTCTGCAAGCTGATGGTGTAATTTTCTCTCAAACAGAGTGTGTTTTCCAGCGTGCATGTCTTCTTTGGTGAAGGAAATTTCATCATCAGCGATCTCGTGCAGATAATTACATTCCGGTTTGTGACATGCTGAACCGTGAAGGAAGGCGTGACAATATTTCTTTGTTCCGAGAGATGTCCTTAGCATTCGGCCGTCGACTACCTGGTTGTTAGTCGCCTGAAGGCAAGGGAATTTGGGTTTGTAAAAATTTTTTTTTACAAGTTTTTTTTAAAGTTTGTGAAAATTTAACAAAATATAAGCCTAAAATTTCAGAAATTAGCAAACCAAGCCTAATTAAAAAAATACAATTTTAAGCCTAAAATTCATCAGAAATTGAAATTTAACTCAATAATCCCAAAGCCCACTTCAATAGCCCTTAGGGCGCTCTCCACCTTTTCGTAAGTAACATAGGCCGTGCATAAAGGCGTCTGATTTCGCGTCGCCGCTACAACCGCAATCTGTAGCACATTGCCGTACTTGCCAAAGTACTCGGGCTTCTTGAGTACCTCGACATCAGACATCCGATTCGAAAGTCCTAACACACAGACGAGGTTCTTTTATATTACCCAACATTTGAACAAATGTTTCCGCGAGCCCGCCAGCTTCTTGTTCTGCTTCAAAGGGCACTAAAATATGAAAAATTAGATTGAAACTAACCAATAAATTTTAAAGATACTCTTGTTTTTGTTTTTACTACGTACTATCTTTGTTTAAAAAATTGAAAAAACAAGTTTTTTAAATTAAAAAAGTGATTTGCGGTAAAACAACTACAACATCAAAAGAAACGTGAAATCTTAAATGTTTCATAGCTTGGCATCCCAAAATCCACAAAAGTTGTAAACAGCTCTAAAATGCAACAAAAACAATCAAAATACTCACCTCTTTATCGGTACTCTTGTTACTTGGCATGATTACGACTGCCTCAATGTTTCAGTCGAAAAATCTGTAAGTTTTGTGTAATAAAGAAATCCGGTAAAGGTCCTCGATCAAAACACAACTGAGAAGTAAGATTACAGTGTTATGGCTGAAATAATTAAGAAGAAAGAATAGTATTTTTATCAAACCGATGTTTCGCGGATAACAAACGATTATATTCATCAAAGCGCGAAAAGTCGGAGGAGAAAAACAAGAAAGTGCCAAAAAGTTGTGAAATTCGAAAGTGTTATCTGTAATAGGGTCAGGCTGAAAAAGGTGGGGGTAGACTTGGGTAGGGCTGAAAAGGTCAGGAATAGAGTAGAGCTGAAAAGGGCGGGCTAAAAATGTTTTGCTTTCATTTACTTTGTGCTAGTTTGCTCAAAAGCTAAACAGACTACTCAACTAAGACAAAAAAATATAAAAATAAAAAATTCTACGTATTTTTTGACCAATCTAGCAATAATAAAACGTTTTTTTGACTAAAAAACTGCAAAATCAAAAAGGAAAATATAGTTTTTCAAATAGCGCTACAAATCACTTTCCATTAGGCCTCGACACGAAAACAAACAAGCGCAAAGAGTTTATTGGCATAGTGAGCCGCCGCTGCTCTGAGTTTTAAACGAACCGAACGTGTGCTTTACAAGGTTCTCTTTTGGTCGAAATCAATAGAAAGATTGAAGTAGTCACAATGAGCGACGATGAAACAATATCTACAGAGTTTTCGGACGATGAAATTGAGGAGGACGATGAAGGTACGTTTTTTTCTTGGTTGTTATTTGAATTTTAGGCGTTATTCATGAATAAAAGGGATACGTTGATGCTCCTGGGCTTGTTAAGATTAGGATAAATTTACTTTGCCTTTAAAATTTTTTAAACCTATTATTTATTTTGTTTTTTTTTGAGTTTTGAATAAGATATTGCGCTTTGATTTATAAAATTGATTGTTTCAGCTACTATGGCTGAAGAAGAATTGATAAACAATGGAGAAGACGCCGATGACGAGCTTCGGATGCTGAATGAGGATAATGAAATGTCGGTGGAAGAGTTGCGACGAAAATATTATGGTGAAGCAGCTGTCGCTCCACCACCGCCTCAACCACAAGCTTGTAGCAGTAGTAGTGCAGCCGACAACAAAACACTGTTTGGTGAGGATGTGGAGGAAGAAGAAGAGGACGATGATTATGTTCCAAAGGCTGTGGAATATTGGAAGAAAGAGGTTAGATTGGGCCCGAATTATCAAGTTGAAGGTCCGTTGCCAGAAGCTCAATCGCCAACGAACAAGGAAGATGTTGAAGTAAAAAATAAATCCGAGCCATTGTGGATTCCAACAGCGTTGCCACAAAAGCAAATTGAGGACTTTTTGCTAAAGGTGTCAAAGAAACTACACGAATTGGAAGATGAAGAAGTCGACACAACGCCACAAGCTAACAGAAAACCTAAATTCGATGGTGTTACTGATGATGAAGATGCTTTGTTTGCTTTGTATAAAGCTGGCTACGATGTGGAAACTGCTTTGGGGAAGTTGCCTTATACTCCAGCTAACGGGCCGAGAATTACTGGGCCAAATAAATGGAAGTCGATGACGAGAGAAGACGTTGATCGATTTGAAGATGCGTTTAGTGAATATGGCAAGAATTTCTTTAAGATTCATGCGGAAAAGGTACTTTTTATTTTGACACAATAGAAATTATCTTTCTAAGAATTTTTTGAAATTTTTTCTCTTTTAATTATTCAAAAATTCATTTGCAGATGCCAAACCGAACTGTTGGAGAACTAGTAAACTTTTACTATGTGTGGAAAAAGACGGAACGTCACGACATGTACATAGCTGCAAGGAGAGCTCTGGGCCTACCAGAAGGACCAAAAACAGTAGATCCGATGGAGTTGCTGGTAGAACAACATCTCAACGACTCGAATGGCAATAACACGTCAGCTGAATTTGAACCGGTTAGTCAGAAAACATGGCTGGCCGTCCAATCTGAGCCTGTCGCTGAAAAGCCTTCTGAAGTTTGAGAATTCGCGAGATTATTTTCCAACTTAATATACCTAATACAAATTTTCCGGGGACTGTCTTTAAATTTTTTGTAAACGTATTTCGTCGTAAGGTTTTTATTTGTAAGGATCTCACTTTACTATTAATTTAGCATCTCTGACTATCTGTCTATTTACCCTACTTGCATTTATGTATTGCCAATTTAAATTATTAATAAAGTTGAACTTAATGTTTACGAAACCCTATTACTAATGTTTTTAATAAGTTTTCTGACTTTGCCTTATCTAACAGATAGAATCCTACCAAAAAAAGACTATATCTGTCGAAATCGGGTAGCTTAATTTTATTGTGTTCAAACAATGCCATTTTTATTTGTGGTTTATTCGTAGGAATTCTACTTATACACAGTTATTATTAGGCCTCATCAAGATCTAGTCAGATCGTTGAAACAAAAATCGATAAATGCACTTTAACAGAACAAAACTTGGAAACGACTGTTAAAAATTTCTTCGCCCGCCCGTCTCGTGGACAATTGGTCAGTCAAAGTGCATTGAGGTAGGAGAAGGAAACTTTTAGATGAGACTTTACAACATATCAGGTCTCGGAAAACAGCTATAAACGTTAACCTGGAATACTCAACTTTGAAAAAAAAACCTTTGGATTAATTAGGGTTTTTAATGTAAAATGACAAAATTTAACATTGATTTGGCTTACAATGTCCATCTGCATCATTACTTTGGCCAAAATCTTACCTGATGCTGGCAAAAAAGGTAGAGCAAACAAACTCCAGCTGCAATACAACAATATCACAACAATCGCCCGATCACCAGTCTTGTTAGTGTTTAAAAACACTCAATTTTACAACAGTGTTACTTTTAAGAAAATTTAAATACTAATAAAGTTTTAAAGAATGTGCACTGTACTACATTCACAATACCATGAACTTCACGTCAAATTAAAATACCAACAACTAATATTTCAACGATTTTTTAGCTTTTACAAAACATTAAAAACCAAAAAGAAAACAACAACAATGAGTTCGAGTATACGACGGGATTGAGAACTGAAGAAAAATAGTTTGTGTTGTGATGCGGTATCTGTTTAGGCGCCAAGGGCTGGGAAGTCAGCGGCCATGTCAAGCTGAGGTCCACGACGTTGTCCACCGCGTTGACCACCTTGACGGTTGTCTTGACGTGGACCACGTTGTTGTGGGCGGTCGCCGCCTTGGCGTCGGTCGTTGAAGTTGCGACGTTCGCGGTTGTCACGGCGGCTGGGGTCATTGAAGTTGACGTGGATGTCAACGGTCTTTTGAGATTGTTGGCGTTTCTAAAAAAATAAATTAAAAATTATATTCGTATTATAAAATATCTTTATGTTCTTTCAAGCTCAGTAAAAATAAGTCATCAACATTTTCAGACGAAAATTACCCATAAATATAACATCATAGCTGAAATTTAAGAACGACACTAGTATAGGAAGAAAACTTACGGTTGGAGCAATGTGTTCTTCGACTTCTTCGTATTCATCATCATCTTCTTGGTCCTTCTTCAATGGGACGAACTTCTGGAGAGCCTTTTGATCAGCTCCTTCATTGGCTTTACGGGTCTTGAATTCTTGCTTGGCCTGAGCTTGTTGGGCCTTCCACTCGGCGAGAGTGAGCTTTGGTGGTTCCTTCTCTTCCTCTGGCACTTCTTCAACAATGTCTTGTGGCTTTTCTTCGCCTTCAGCTCCGTTTTCCTTGTTTTCGGAGACGTTGAGTTGTTCAGTTTCAGCGACGATCTCGTCCTTGTCATCTCCCCAGTTTCCTTTTCCATGACCATCCTTCTTGGGGACAGCCTTTACACCGGTCTTGTCGGATCCGGAAACACGGTCTTGGCGGGGGCGACGGTTCTCGAAACGACGTTGACGACGCTCACCGTCGAAAGGCTCGGTTTCTCCTTCACGAGGCTCGCTAAAACATTTTTCATTAAAATTAGCGCATACAAAACCACACAATTATGAGTATTAAATAAAGCTCAGTTTAAAATCGTCATCAAAACAATCAGACGAAAATTACCCATAAAATATACATCATAGCTTTCCTACTTTTTTCTTAAAATTAAACAAAGTATAAGTACTAAAGCTTACCGTGGCTTTCTTGGTCCACGAGGTCTGTCTTCGCCATCGCGACGTGGTGGTCTGTCTTCAAAGTTACGTCGTGGAGGCCTGTCTTCTCCGTCACGGCGTGGTGGTCTGTCTTCACCATCGCGACGAGGACGGAATTCGCGGCGCTTCTCGCCAGAACGTTCAACATCACCTTCACGTCTTGGGCCGCGATTTCCACGTGGTCCTGGGCGGCGGTTTTCGTTGTTCTCCTTGACAGGCTTCACTGGTTCTGGAGCAACAGCTACTGGAGTTTTGGCTGCAACTTTGGCAAGACGCTGCTTCTCCTTCTTTTCCTTGGCGGCACGAGCGAGAAGCTCATCTGGGTCAGTACCATCTAAAAAATTTAAACTTATTTTTAAAAATATTGTTTTTTCAAAAAAATTAAGGTTAGTAAAAGGTTTAAATTTTGCAGAAACGTGTACTTTTATATAAAATACGTCAAGTTCAGTATTAAATTTTAGCATCAAATACTTCAGCCGAAAATTACCCATAATATTAACATCATTACTTAAACGCATAGCCATTAAAACTTATAAGAAATTGTTTTAAAGTTATTTGATTAAGCGTGTTAAACAAACACTACCTAAAACCACAAAAACACAAGTAAAACTCACCATCGTCCAAAAAACCGAACTTGTTAGAAACGTTGACGCCGTATTCAGTTGACATCTTTACAAACTTGATGTGGTTGGGAAAACTAGTTCTTCACTCACAAAATTCAACAGTTCATACCTAAAATAACAAAATTAAAATGTTTCAAACAAAACGCGTCACAGTATACAAAACAACGCATAACAAAAAGAACATTCAAATTATGATATAAAAATAAACCTAATTACAATATAACACAAGTACTAAAGTAATTTACAGTAAACCGTAGTTGTCTGACAATTGTGAACAATTATTGTTTTAAAATTCCCAAGTCGGTCCAAAGTGCAGCCACTCTCACCTAGTTCCGTAAAAATAAGAATGAAAGCGAAAATAGACTAGAGTTTTCCCGCTGATGAAGAAGGTCACGCGCGTTGCTCATACAAAAAACTGTTAATAGAAAAGTTGGCGCCAATATGAGTCGCACGCGAGACACGGATATCTAACCTTGAATCAATCAACGCGACAGCTTATGTTAAAAAAATATTATAATAGAAGCGACAGCCAAGTATAATATAAAGCCACTAGATTTTGAAGCTGCATACAAAATCAAATTCCTAAATCAAGAATAAAAAAACCCCTTTTTGCATCAAGCTTCTAGAATAATCAAACTTTCCAATGCAAAGCTTTCAACATAAACTACCTAAAACTATATCAATACCTCCCTAAATCAACAACAATAATTCGAACCTGAAACTAAATCGAACATCTCCCCCTAAAATAATACCTAAAACAACCCTATTTACAGAAAATACATCCAAAAAACGAAATAAAACAACATTTATAAAAACTTACAAAAAAGTTGTAAATGTCAATTTTTGAATAAAAAAAATTAAATCAACCTCAAAAATTCGATAATCAATCCGAAAACAGTCGGAAAATGTTTTTGGGACGAAAATTTGAGCAAAAGTCGGCCTCTCTCTTCATTCGTCCCTCTATTTTTTCTATTTTTCGCTAAAAACTGAAGAAAATGGCCGCAGCTAACACGGAGGCGACCTTTCGTGAACCACGCCGAATCGCGCCCTCGTTTGGCGCCAGTTTGAACGTGAATTTGCGGGTTAAAACAATTTTTCAGCGGAATGAAAAGAGGGAAAAAGTGCGTTCGCTGGAAGGGTGTGTTAAAGATAGTCAGTTTGGCATTTTTTGAAGGTTTTACATTGTGATTGGGGGTGAGTATGAGATTTTTGGTTGGGATGAAGCTTTTTTCATTGGGTATTTAATAATAACGGTTTTAAAAGTACAATTATAGTAAATTATACGTGTATTTTCGACAAATATTGTTTTAAAAATGTCAAATTTTGCTTTATTTTTTATTTTTGTATTTATTTATCAACCATTGCAATAAAAATCAAGCGATAGTACTGTTAATAATCCCATGTGTCAAGCATTCATCAAGAAGTGAGGCTTTTTGTCGTATAACGTTACCTGAAAATAAGTCGTTATCTATAGTAAAAATAAGCGCCATTATTTATGAATCAAATGTCCTTACATGGGTATATTTATCTTTCAAAATCTGATGCAATTCCATAGCGTGCTCACGTTCTCTCGTCTCCACCACTACTCTAACACGAACTTCAAAGACGTTGGCTGCTAGCCAAGCACGTTCGTGGAAAATGTCTTTGATGGAAGCTCCGGAATGCGCGATTACGTTTGTCAGCTCGGCAATACCTATAAATTGTCAGAAAAGTCTTAAGATACGGAAATTTTTAAATTTTTTAAGGAAAAATTTAAATTATTTTGTGCCCACCGGCAATTTTGTCAAAAATAATGACTGAGACGGAAGTCACATAGAATTTACTTTGCTAAATGGAAAAATAAAATTTTACCTCCTGGTCTATCAGAAACTACAACATCAAGCTTGACAAGACGACCGTCTACAGCGAGACCTCGTTCTATAGTACGACCAAGTACGGTTGAATCAATATTACCCCCCTGTCATAATATTCACAACTCTGAAACGTATTGTCTTTTTCGTACAAATATTGTCTTGTCCGTACTGTAACACTTTGTCCTAGCTTACCGTTTCCCCTTAAGTTGAGGCAATTTCCCACTCAACATAGCGGCCAACCCAACCGCGCCTGCTCCTTCTACTACACTTTTCTCTAATTCCAAGAATCTCAGAATCGCCAAAGCGATGCTTTCTTCGCATACTGTAACTAGTTCGTCTACTATTCCTCTGGCCATATATACGGCGTTTACTCCAACAGTAGGTACGGCTAGACCATCGGCGATGCTCGATTCGGGCTGCATTTTGAAATGCGAGTTGTGCATTGCATTGTGAAATGAGGCACAAGATTCGGATTCTACTCCCTGTAATTGGGTGTTGTTAGACGAGTACTATGTAAGCTTTTGAGCATTGTGTAGGTCTTTTTAATATTGTAGTAGTATTTTAAATACTATGATATATAGGCTTTGAGATTACAAAAAACTTACGATAACTTGAACTTCTGGCTTCAAGGTCTTGATGGCCAACGCTATTCCAGCTATCAGGCCACCTCCTCCGACTGGTACTATCACTGCATCGACGTTTTTTACCTAAAAGTTTAACTTTGCTTTTTGTTAGATCATGCTCTACCATATCTTACCTTATCCTAAAATACCCTATCTCGCTATAAAATACCTTACCTAATCCTACAATACTCCACCTTACTTTACTTTTACCCACCTGTTCCAAAATCTCCAACCCAATAGTACCCTGCCCAGCAATCACATCAGGGTAATCAAAGCCGTTGATATACTTTTGTTTCGAAGTTTTGGCCAACTCAAAAGCATGCGTCCTAGCTTCACCAATGTCTTTTCCATGTAAAATCACGTTAGCTCCGTAGGAACGGCACGCTGAGATTTTCATTAAAGGCGCAAATGTAGGCATGACTACTGTAACTGGAATGTTCATAAGTTGTCCATGGTAGGCTAATGCCAAGGCATGGTTACCAGCACTAGCTGCCGTTACACCAACTTGTTTTTCTTCGGCCGTTAGGCGGTGTAGCGAGTAGCGTGCGCCACGTTCTTTGAAGCTACCGGTAACTTGGAGAAACTCTTTCTTGTTGTAGACTTCCATGCCGAGCAATAGAGATAGCTGGGGTGATTTCTGAAGAAAATACAGATTTTTTAAGGGCAGGGTAATTTTTTTTAAAAGGCAGGGTAAAAATTTTTTTGATTTTTTGTTTAAAATGATGCATTTTTTGTTCTTGTTTCATTGGAAATAAGGATTTTTAAAGCTGTTTGGGTTAAAAATTAATATTCTTTATAATAAAAGCCTTACTGTAGTAGGAGTAATGATAATACCATCTCTGATGTTGAATGCAGCCGTAGAAATGTCAGAAAATGAAATGCTATGAGGTGTGGCTGGGTTACAAAACGGGTCATCTAACTGTTTCACTTGGGCTGGAACGGAATTTTAGAAAATTTTATGTACGAATTTAAGTCTTTATATTATAAACGTTAGGCTAATTTACTCATTTTTTAAATTTATTAGAAACTGAGATTTATGTTAAGCCTAAACAAGCCTAAAACTATGTTAAGCCTAAACAAGCCTAAAACTATGTTAAGCCTAAACAAACCTAAAACTATTTTAAGCCTCAACAAGCCTAAAACAACTTACTTTCCGGCTCTACCTCAACATCGGACTCGAACTCACTCATGGCTGACGGTTGAATAAACTTGTGAGCTGATGATAAAACCAAAACTTGGTTTTTTGCTAATTTAGAGTTATCAGCGCTACGTAACCATGAGGAGATATTGATAAGAAACGTTTGTCTGCTATTGTTGTACGTGACATGGCAAACAAACATATTATATCTTATATTTAATATTGATATTTAAATTTTGAGGACTAGTAAATTAAAGCTGTAGTAAGTTACATTAGTACTATTGAGTATCTACGTACTTGGACTTAGAGAATAATGTGTATTGGCATCGTTGTAACTTATTACTGTAGTATACTGTAAGAAAAAGTTTTTTGTATGATAAGAGTAACTAGGAATACTTAATATAGCCGTTAGTTACAGTAATGTACTGAAGTACTACCTAAAGCTATACTAACGTACAGAAAAACTACCATGGCTAGTTACTTTTACTGCCTGATAGTAGGTACGCGTACGTACAATATAAATAAGTACATTAACTCAGTAAAAAGTTCAAAACTAATCATGTTTGTTGTCAAATAACTACTGTTTAAGTACGTATATCATTTACTTTGCTCTGTATGACTTGTTTTTGCTGTAAAAACCCTTTGGACTGGTATAACCTCGTTTCTTCAAATCTCATTTTTACACACACGCTATGTGTAAATTGTTATCGTGGTGTTAATTTGTTTACTACAAACGCTTTTGCTTTAGATTCATATAATTTCACAGTTTTCCTAATTTATTATTGTCTTCTAAACATTTATTTAGCTATACCTTGTATGTTAACCATGGCGAGAAGATATGCGCGTGAGTTAAGTGTGTTATTGGCGTGTATTCATAGTAGGACCAACACATATCGATTTAACAATTAAAAAACTGTAAATGTAAAGCAAAACATAATATTTTAAAATTTAGTACCGATGAGTTCAGCATCATCCTCAGGCTACCAAAAAGTAGCACGTCGAGTTGGTCGGCCACCAACAAAGTCCGTCCGATCAACTACAGCCTCTTCCATAGCCACCAGAAGCAAAAACTCGGGTAGCTCAGCATCAGAAACAACCTCACAGCCTTCAACACAGTCAGAAGTCACACCAGAACGTGTGATTCGACCAAGAAAACGACCGGCAAAACCTGGAAGACCGGCGATTCCAGCCAAACGTCGAGGACGGCCAAAACAACGTCAACGTCGAGTCAAACAGGTGGTGAAGGAAATCGAGGATGAAGAGACGGGAGAAGAGGAAGATGAAGCTAGTGATAGTGGAGAAAGTGTTGACAGTATGGAAGGAATGAATCCTTTGTGGGAGGAAAATATCATGGCGTGTTATGAGAAGGCTAGGAATTCGTATGAAGCCTTTAATTATACAGAAGGAGCTGTAAGTGATAATTCTTTAACTGAAAACAGTCATTTTAATTCGAATTTTCATTTTAAAAACATAAAATAACAAGAATTAGGCTTCTAATATTATATATCAATATAAAAATAATAATAATTTTGGAATTTAAGGCAGCATTCAAACTGTCATTGACCCAGCATCACAGCTTCAAACCACGACCTCCAAAGAAGCACATAACATTCAGATTGAACAAGATGCCTGAACAAAAGAAGAGGAAGAACTACGTGCACCTGGAGCGAATTGCACCTTTACCACCAATGATCTTTTTTACTTTGACTGAAATGAATATTATGGTAAGTTTACTAGCTCCAATATACCCCTAATCTACCCGTACCCATTCTACTGTAAAATACGATGCTGCTTCATAAACTACCTTACCCTACCCTACTCCAGCCTAATCTCCATTATCCCCCCCCCCTCTCCCAATTCAACTTTTCAAAAAAAAAATATTATCGTGAACATTACAGGCAGATGATCAATACACATTGTCACATGTACCATACATGGGAGACCAAGAAGAAGAAAGGTTAACAAAGGAACTCCTAGAAGTTTTTCCTGATGGAATTCATGGTACCAAAACCGGGTGTGGGCAATATATCAACGACTACATCTTGTACTACACAGTAAAGCATGCCATTCAGGCTTTGCCCGATATTCGTAAGTTATCTATAGTCTAAAGACTTACAAATTGTTAGGCTTACATTTTTGAACTAATGTTTTACATTTACAATATAGCTGGACTGAAAGTATAATATAAGAAAATATTGTTTCAGCTTTCCCAAAGCTCTTAAGAATCATATATGAACTGTTCCCTAACAAGTTCCAAAAAAATGAGCTACTAGAAGTGTATCCCGATTTAAAAGCCCGGTTTGATAAGCATTTAATCCAAGATCCTATGCCAACAGATGAAAATGGATTACAAATACAAAACAACTCACCACAAGACCTATTACACAGTTATCAAGTACTACAGTGCTACAAGTGTACTCTTTATGACTGTCCTCATCATGAACGTAAGTTGGGGTAAATCTTACTGTAACAACCTATTTAGGGTAGAGTAGATTGGTAGAGCAGAGTAAAATGCAAAAAATGATGTTAGGGTTAAATAAGATAGGGCAAGGTAGAGTAGAGTAAGACATGGTAAGGTAAACAGAATACAGTATAAAAGCTATGGGCTAGAGTTAACGTTGTTCACCTTTCAGGCCTTGACGAAAAACAACAAATCACGTTAATGAGCCGCCACGATGACCGTACCAATCCCTACGTACCAATGCCATGCACCGGTAACTGTTACCTAGCAAAACGACGAGTCCTTCTACCACAACGTCGATCACCAAACAAGCGAAATGTGAAGCTAGAGATTCAAGTGAAGCCTGTAAATTGGAGTCCACAAGAAGAATCGATGCTGGCAGTTATGAGAATGAGTGGCATTACTGACTGTTGTATTATTGCTAGAGCACTACAAGTTGAGCCAGGACAGACCGAGAAAACGTGCAATGATGTTTATGCCTATTTTAAACGACAAAGCCCTATTTCACCAATTGTTAATGTTAAGAGGGAGCCAGTTATCAAAAAGTGGGTTTTGAGAAACTTAAAAATCGAAAAAATTTTAAATTCTAAAAATTCAAAACTTAAAATCATCTTTTCTCAATTTTCAGAAAAGGCAACGACCTTCACCGCAAGTTCCGAGCAATCAAATGGTCGGTCGACGGCGAAGTCAAGAACAAGTACGCGTACTGGCCCTGCGTGCACGAAGGACCATGTTCAGAAGCCAATTGCTCATGCTATTCACGCGACAAAATCTGCACAAAGTATTGTAAATGCTTCCACGAAGACTGTAAAATTCAATTCCCGGGCTGTCGATGCACTCCAGGTAATTGTCGTACTCGACAATGCCCGTGCTACTATGCATCATGGGAATGCGATCCGGATTTGTGCAAAGGTTGTCGCTGTGAACCCGACGATTCTGGCATGCCAAACGAAAAATGCAAAAATATTTGTTTCCAACGTGGACTACAGAAGAAGTTGTCAGTCAGGCCGTCTCAAGTGGCAGGTTGGGGCTGTTTTGCTGACGAAACTTTGTATCGTCATGATTTTATTTCTGAATATTGTGGGGAAATAGTATCGGTATCTGAGAGTGAACGAAGGGGAAAGATCTACGACAAAATCAAGTGCAGTTATCTGTTTGGTAAGTAATGATTATGACAAAAAAAAAGAAAAAAAATCCAAAGGAGGCACCAAACTCAACTTCCTGATAACAAAAAATAAAAATTGCGAGAATATTACCCAAATTGTATCCATTTGTACAATTCATTATTTTCAGAACTAAATCAAGACTACCAAGTTGACGCGACCAGAAAAGGCAACCTCATTCGCTTCGCCAATCACTCATCGAACCCCAATTGCTACGCCAAAGTTGTAGTAGCCAACACTGATCACAGGATCGGAATTTTTGCTTCGAGGCAAATTGAAAAAGGCGAAGAATTGTTCTTTGACTATGCGTATAACAAAACGCATCAACTGGAGTTCCTCAACAAGGAATTAGATAAGAATCATCAAGTTATCACCATGACTGAACGTGATCTCAAGAATAGAAAAAAGAAAAAGTAAAATGAAACCAAAATCAAGATGTTTTTCACAATTTTATAGTCTTTTGCTGTCAATTACAATACCATATTAAAAAATTACTTTCACACTTTCTCAATTTCGAAAACTACATATTTAAATTATGTAGCTACATAATTTATTTACATTGTTTTAATTAAATAATATATTTTTATTAAATTATCCTACCTTCTGTTAAACTTACCTTTTCATATTTGATAATAAATTATTTTCTCAAAAACCCTCGGATACCAAGCCTCAAATATTGACCGAATAACTCACCAATCGAAACGGCCCAAAAAAGAAAAGATCTAATTCAAACAACTCTTTGTCCCGCGAAATTCGCGGCTCTGAAAAAGTTGTGGCATTCCGTTTGCTCCACGTTTTTTTAGATTTTTTTCTTTTTGCGCTGCGTAAATCCACGTCTGGATTGGATTCTGGAGTTTTTTCTTGACCTTAGGGATTATAATTTTGAAAATTTATTTGTAAAGTTGTTAAATATTGTTTCAAGCATTTGATTTTGGGTATTTTTGGTCGAACAATGGAAAGAAACGCGCCTGATTCATTGAGGACTCGACAGATTGGTAAGTTTTGAGTTGTTTACTTTATTTTTAGGCGGTTTTCTTTATAAATTGGGGCTTAAAGGATTTAAAACGTTATCATCAACTTTATTATTAAGAAAATTTTGTAATTTGGATATTCTTATACATTTTTTAATTGTTGTATTGTTTTAGCTGCCGTGAAACAAATATTGAACTTGAATCAACCGCTAAGCCATTCATTGGCAGTCGAACCTGTTTGGAAAGTGTTGGTTTTAGATAAATATGGCAGTGACATTATTTCTCCTTTGATTCCGGTCAAAAATTTGCGTGAACTAGGTGTTACACTTCATCTGTAAGTTGTTTTTGTTTATTGTTTTTAGGTAAAATACGCACTTGTGTCTAGCATCGTAACATCTTGCAGTTGTATTAGTAGTTTTTTTAGGGAAATTGATTTGCTTTAATTTATCGTAACTAAAACATTATTGTAGGATCATAAACTCTCGTCGTGACAGTTTGCCAGATGTGCCAGCAGTATATTTTGTCTCGCCAACTGATGATAATATAAAGATTATCTCAGAAGACTTGCAGAAAGCTATCTATGATTCGTTTTATCTTAACATGGTATGGCCAATTCAGAGAAATCAACTGGAAGATCTGGCCACGGCGGCAGTTGCTGGCCAAGTTACTCCTATGGTTCAGAAGGTAATTTTATTGACTTTTGGGGATCTTTTTGTTTTTAGTTGATGTGTTTTGGAATATTCTTGTGAATATCTTATTATTTTTGATATTTTTTTTTTTGTATTTTAGCTAGTAGATCAATACCTAAATTACATATCGCTGGAAGATGGTCTATTTGCTTTACGTCGTTATACTAAAGACAGTCCATTCTCCTTTTACGGTAAGGATTTTATGCGATTTAGTAACTGACAATGATATTTTATAGCCATAAACAAAACTACAATGTCACAAGAAGAAATGGACAATATTATTGACCAGATTGCCGGAAGCCTGTTTTCAGTATGTGTATCACTTGGAGTTGTACCTATTATCAAATGTCCTAAAGGTAATGCGGCCGAGGAAGTTGCTAAAGTAAGCTTTTGAAATACTTTTATAATTTTTAAGAAATTTTTGGTTTTTATGAAAATTATACTGTCATTTTTTGATAACTAAAATCATAAAATTTTTCATTTTACAGAGATTAGACCAAAAAATCCGTGACAACTTGCGAGATGCCAGGAACAACTTGTTCACAACTGAAAATGTAAGAGCCGGGCAATTCTCGCTTCATCGACCAGTATTGGTCATAGCCGATCGGTCAGTAGACTTTCCTACAATGCTACATCACACATGGACCTACCAAGCCATGATCCATGATGTTTTGGTAAGGTTTTTGCTATTTTATTGGTTTTTAGGTAACAAAAATGAAGAAAGAGGTTGAAATAGGGAGAAAACGCCTTGTTTGGCTAAGAAAACGCTTTTTTATTAAATTTGATGTAAAATGACAACGTTTTGTTTTAGGACTATGATTTGAACCGTATTAAAATTACGGATTCTCAACAACGTCGCAAGGAGTACGACATATCGACTAATGACAAGTTATGGGCTAATTTTAAAGGATCACCTTTCCCAGAAGTCGCAGAAGCTATTCAGTCTGATTTAGATGCTTACAGGAAAAACGAAGAGGAAATTAAAAAATTGAAGACTTCTATGGTAAGTTAATCAAATATATAAATTTAAATTTCATATATTTTACATATAGAGGATTTTTTGATTTGCAAATAACGTTTTTACTATTTTCAGGGTATTCAAAACCCAGAAGATGAAGCAGCAGTCATGCTACTGGACGATGCAACATCAAAACTTCAGACTGCGATGGGGTCATTGCCTGAACTTTTAGAACAGAAAAGATTAATCGATTTGCACACGAATGTTGCCACAACATTGTTGGACAGCATCAAACAACGGCAATTAGATGTGCTATTTGAAAGCGAAGAAAAGTTGCTGAATGGACAGTATTCTGGTAAGGTTTGATTTTATTATGAATGAAGATTGAGAATTTTGACTTTTAGCGAAGTTATATGAAAAATTAAGAAGTTTCATACTAGATTTTTTAGAAGTCAACGTGCCAGAAGTCTTCAACTCGTTGCCAAACACCGGAGATGCCTTAAGGTTCTTATTGATTGCATATCTTTGTAATAACAACGTGTCAGAGGTGAGTGGTGGGTGATTTGTGATTTTTTAAAATTTTATAATGGTTTTGGTCTAAAATATCTTATTTTTAGTCCAAAATATTTAATTTAAGCATATTAATTTACAATATCTTATTTTAGGCAGAAAAACGAGAGTTCAAAGACCTCTTACGACAACGTGAAATAGATGAAAATGCCCTAAAATTCGTGGAATGCATTAAAAGAGCAACATCACTTCAATTAGGCACAAATGATCTACATTCAGGTGGAGGAACAAAGACTTTGAATATGTTTGGCAAGCTTCTAAGTCACTCATCAAGATTCGTAATGGAAGGCGTCAAGAATTTGGTACCTAAAAAACACAATCTACCCGTTACAAAGGTAAGAATGCATCTTTTTTCGTTGGGTTTTAGGTATAAAATGGCTGGAAATTGATTTGAAAAATTGAAAAAGAGTATGATGGTAAAGTTTGACTATAAAAGGTATTTTTAGTTAGTGGCAGAACTTGTGGACACGAGGCAAACGGTGGGAGGACTAACCACTTCGGCACCGGTCGATCCAAATGAATTCTTGTATTTTGATCCGAAGTTACTGCATGCCTCAAGCAAAGAGTGAGTTTTGGATTAGAAATGAGGTTTTTTTGGATATTGTAAGCTTTGGGTAGAAAATGAAATTTTTTAAATTTAAGTTTTTAAAATTCAAAATTTCAGCCTAGTCCACGCCCGGCAAGGCCAATTAGCACAGGATGTCATCGTATTCGTAGTCGGCGGTGGAAACTACGTGGAGTACCAGAATATAGTCGATTATGCTAAACAAGCTGGAATCCAACGAATCACCTACGGATCCACCGAACTCGTCAACCCAGCCCAATTCATCGAACAACTGGCTCGACTGGGCGAAACACTGTGATTTTTATGTAACAAAGCTAATATATAATTATTTTTAGAAAAAGATAAAATTATTCGGGATAAAATGGCAGGAATAAGGGTTTTTATGCAGTGAGGGTTATGTTTTACCTTAATCAACATCAAGGGGTATTTTATAAAAAGTTTGTTTATTAAAGATATTTAGCGCTTTGGCCAAATACGATGTTGGTATAGTTGTATAGTTGCAATATCTATTTTCTTAAACTGCAGCGAAGGCCTTTGAATCGACCTGTCAATGGGAGTTGTTGTATTTCTGTCTTGAGTGGGAATCCCCATTCACCGCCAGCGCGAAGACGGTCGATTCTGAACTGATAGGATGGTTGTTTACCCTAAAATAGCATAAGTTAGAGCAACGTAAAGAGATATGTAAGGCAAAGCAGGGTAGGTTAGAGTAGGTTTGTAGGATAAAGTTGGGTAATGTAGGGCGAATGAGGTAGAGTACGTCAGGGCACGGTGAGATAAGTTAAGGTAAAAAATCACTCTACTTACGATAGTTTGGAAGATTTCGCCATTCTCATTCATAAGCCAGAAGTCGTTAGTCTTTGTAAAGTGAACACATTCCAGACCATAAATCTCGGTATTAACCTTGACTACCTCCGTATATCGTTGTGATTCATCCGTGAATTTTTGATTTTCATTTTGAGTAAAATTCCCTGAAACGGTTATTGTAGATACTAACAGATTGTGAAATCAAAAACTCCATTGACAAAGCTAAAATAAGTAAAGCTTTAGTAAAAAGCCTGAATTTTAGATAATAAACATCATCATCTATTTGAAAGTTTATGATTATATATATATTGTCATCGTATAAATTTTTTATTACTTTGGCCTGATTTCTATTACGGTACTAAAATGTTCTTTTTAGGATTTCTTGACCATCAAACGTCAAACAGAAACAATCTAACGAAAATGCAACCTCTAAACTACACAGCTTCATTTTTTATATACCTCAAAACCGCAAAAATTTGTAAATGATGTACTTTTGAGTTTTATTTTAGCTAATAAACTATAAAAAAACTTGTTGAACTTACTATGAAACACATCTTAAAAATTCTGAAAATATTCATTTACAAAAACAGCCTTTTCCGTATAAAAAGGTCTAAAACTACGCCGCTGGTCGCGCACTCACTTTAATTTTCGGGCGCAGTTCGAAAAAATCGAGAAAAAAACATTGATTTTTTTTCAAATATAATTTTGTCCAACGTCAAATATCGTTTGTAAATACGCTTTTTTCTACAAATAACGATGGATGAATCAGCAGCTACACAGTTTCATCTATGGCAAAATTTTGTGGCCCATTCGTCGGACGTAAAGGCAGTGGAACCAACAACTCAAGGACATTTAGCAACGGTCAGCAGGGATGAAACCGCAAAGATGTGAGTATTGAAGTAGGTGTTTTTCTTTCTGTTTTTGATTTTAGGTTTGAATGAAAGATGATTGGGGATAATATCTTCAGTGTTTGATGTTTTGAGAGGTTTTATAAACGATATTTGTTAATATGAAACTAAGAGTGACATTATTTTGTAGGGAGAACGGGTATGCACAGGAAGCCTTATTTAAGAATGGTCAACATGTCAATTCGGTAGCGTTTTATGAAACTGAAAGTGACGGAGAATTTATAGTTTGTGGACGTAAGGATGGGACGATTGCTTTATTTTCGCCAACAAGCGCAGAGCCAGTTGCTGTAATCAAGGCTCACAATATGAATGGTACGGTTGTATTTTTAAAAGTTTTTGTTACGTAGGGTTTTTAAAATTAATGTGATTTGTTTAGTGTGCGCTCTACGGGTTGACAATGCGACTGGAAGATGTATCAGCGGCAGTTGGGATGCTAAAGCTGTTGTTACAGACCTCAAGAAGGCTTTGGCGGGTCAGCCTAGCCAAATTTACTCTCTGAATGGCCACAAACATTCTGTATGGGCGGTGGAATTTGTCCCACATCAAACAGATTGTTTTGTGACTGGATCCGCCGATCGTACTATAAAGCTATGGCGTGGTAACGAATGTATAAAGACGTTGGAAGGACATCAAGATGTTGTTCGTTCTGTTATTGTGCTCTCTAACGGAAACATCATTTCATCGGCAAATGACAGTACCTTGAAATTGTGGTCATTGGACAGTGGGAACTGTCTGAGAGATTACATTTCTTATCGTGGCGAAATTATTCATTCGTAAGTTGATGTATTTTGAAGATTAATTTCTTTTTTTTCTTTATTGTTTATGTTAAAGTGAAAAGTTTTTAATGAAACTTTGACTATTTTCAGTATGGTTTTGATAAATCATCCTTGCGGCCGCTCGTTTGTAGCAACGTGTGGTGAACGTGGATATGTTGAGGTTTATTCATTGGAAGATGAGAACTCGACCTTGCGCTTCGTTCAACCGGTTAGAATACCAGCCGTTTCTTTATCGACAATACGAAGCATGGGAAACGGCGACTTTATTGTGGGTGCTGCGTAAGTGAAATTTTTCTTTTGATTTGTTTTTTAGATTAATAACTTCCTTAACATTTACGTAAAATTTTTTATTATTATGTTTTCTTTTTTAGTAACGGCTCTCTTTATGTCTTCTCGACGGATCCAGAAAGAAAAGCTCCAGAACCAATAGAAGCTGCATTTCAAGCGGAAGTTTCGGAGTTCAGGAACCTCCAGTTAGTTGAGACGACAGAAAGTCCAGCGCCAAGCTGAGGAAGAACGCGAGAAAGACAAGGCCAGACGTGAAGCAGAGCGTCAGCAAGACGAGAGCCAAAGGAGAAAAGATGTAAGTACTTCGGGTGAAAGAGCATAAAAAGTTACCGGGAAAACTGTTTCAAAAACGGCTGAATTATTAGCTAATCCAGTATAGCCGAGTGGTTAAGAAGTTAGTCTGGGGTGCTAAAGGGGAAAGTTCGAATTCTGTCGGTTTCGTTTTTGCATCCAGCCATACGGACAAGAACTTTTGGCTAGTCGAACAATATTTTGATTAAAAAATATTTTTTAACTCGTATTTTGTGCTTTTAGACACTTTTGAATTTATAGGAACGAACAGGAATTTGTGTCCTGGTTTGGTTATTATTTGTGTGCGCCTTTGCCGAAATCGTCATTAATTGGTTTTGGAACTTAAATTGAAAATTATTTGGAAGTAAAAAAAAATTCTTCTTACGACAAGGTGACCTCTTAAGACAACGTGAAATGGACGAAAATGCCATAAAATTCGTAGAATGCATTAAAAGAGCAACATCACTGCAGTTAGGGACAAACGATTTACATTCAGGTGGAGGAACAAAGACTTTGAATATGTTTGGCAAATTCCTAAGTCACTCATCAAGGTTCGTTATGGAAGGCGTCAAGAATTTGGTACCTAAAAAGCACAATCTACCCGTTACAAAGGTGAGAGTTTTTATTTTTGTTTTGGCTTTTAGATATAAAATGTTTTTAATTTGCTACGAAAAGTTGGAAAAGAGTATGATGGTGAAATTTGACTATGAAAGAGTGTTTTAGTTAGTGGCAGAACTTGTGGACACGAGGGAAACAGTGGGAGGACTAACCACTTCGGCACCGGTCGATCCAAACGAATTTTTGTTGTTCGATCCGAAGTTACTGCATGCCTCAAGCAAAGAGTGAGTTTTGGATTAGAAATGAGGTTTTTTTGGATATTGTAAGCTTTGGGTAGAAAATGAAATTTTTTAAATTTAAGTTTTTAAAATTCAAAATTTTAGCCTAGTCCACGCCCGGCAAGGCCAATTAGCACAGGATGTCATCGTATTCGTAGTCGGCGGTGGAAACTACGTGGAGTACCAGAATATAGTCGATTATGCTAAACAAGCTGGAATCCAACGAATCACCTACGGATCCATCGAACTCGTCAACCCAGCCCAATTCATCGAACAACTGGCTCGACTGGGCGAAACACTGTGATTTTTATGTAACAAAGCTAATATATTATAATTATTTTTAGAAAAAGATAAAATTATTCGGGATAAAATGGCAGGAATAAGGGTTTTTATGTAGTGGGGGTTCAAGTTTTACCTATATTAATATCGAGAGATTGCTTATAATGAAGCTCTTTATTAAAGATATGTAGTTCTTTGGTCAAATACGATGTTGTTATAGTTGTATCTAGTTTCTTAAACTGCAGCGAAGGCCTTCGAATCGACCGGTCAATGGGAGTTGTTGTATATCAGTCTTGAGTGGGAATCCCCATTCGCCGTCAGCGCGAAGACGGTCGATTCTGAACTGGTAGGATGGTTGTTTGCCCTATAAATGGCGTAATATTGAGTAGACTAGGGTGGGTAAGGCAAAATACTTTAGAGTAAAGTTGGGGGGGGCCGCAGGGTATGGTAAGGTAGAGTGGGGGTTGGGTACTACGGGGTACGATGGGGTAGGGTAGGTTAAAAACACTACTTACCATAGTCTGGAAGATTTCACCATTTTCATTCATAAGCCAGAAGTCGTTAGTCTTAGTAAAGTGAACACATTCCAGACCATAAATCTCGGTATTAACCTTGACTACCTCCGTATATCGTTGTGATTCATCCGTGAATTTTTGTGTTTCATTTTGAGTACTATTTATCAGCTTCCACTGCTGGACAATTTGAATCGCACCTCGTTCAAAATCATGGAATCTGAACTCAGCGTGGTCTAGACTGTGACTGGGAGAACAGTGGAACTTGTTGGTAAACAGCTTTTTGTGAATTGACCGTTCTTTGATATACTCACTGAGGTTGTAGGCTCCACTGCATTCGTTTTCTAACTGAAATTAGGTGTTTTAAAGAGAAAACTTGGAGAAGGCTCATTTTGTTGTATATACTGATACCTACGTCTTTGTTAGAACGTGCAGCCAAGTAGAATGGTTTGATCTTTTTGCGGTCTTCACCACCAAAACAGAAGCCCAGCTTTTCATTCTGAAAAATCAACTTTTATTATTATAGATAACTGAAAATCGTCCCTCCTTTGCTCCTATCATATTATACCTCCTTCCTTCATCTCTTTTTAAGGTCGAGAGCCTCTGTAGCCAAAGATATTCACTGATATTGCCTTACATAATAGTTACAGTTTTTCGCAAATTACTCAATATTATCATGTAATTGAGTAGCCTTAGAGAAATTGTCAGAAGTGGTAATGCGCAACTTTTTCTTATGTAATTTTATGATTTTAGGTAACATTTGCCTTGGTGTAAAACGACCCAACAAATTACTGCGAGTGCTGGGAAATAGCAACAAATTACTGCGAGTGTTGTGGTTTTGACTTGATTTTACTACGAGTCGTCATTACTCTAAAACCTAAAAAATGTAAAAAAAACTACTAAACCTAATTTAGCCTTTAGAGATAGAGTTGTTGTTTTAAAAGGTCATTACTAAGCCTAAGCCTACAGTTCTAAGTTTACTAAGCCAAAGCTGACAAGCTGGGGTTTGACAGCATTTTTCTACAAGGAGTCATTACCTAACGGCTAAAAAATGGGATGACCAAATCTATTAAGGCCTATTTTACTCTACCGTTCCTTATTACCTTAACCTAACTTTATCAAAAATTTTTGAAATATTTGGTGATTTTAGAAAACTTACTTCACGACCATACTGCATAAAGCAATTAATCAGATCCAAAACATTTTTAACCTCAACAAGCTTTTTGTCTTCATTGGTATCTTTTATCAAATCTTCTTTACTACCTGTGCCGCTACCTTCAATCACATCGTCTTTTTGTTCAACAATATCAATTCTCTTGTGTTTGTAAGACTCTTTGGCATTTTGAATACCTTCGAATGGCATCAGGAACAGTTCCTTAATTTTTCTTTCGACTGGTTGATTTTCATTGGCTTTCTTAAAATTTGTTACCGCCGGTTGTCCGACTTCGATGCTAAACAAAGGTTCTTCGGGAAAGGTGTGTGGAGGTAACCATGAGTCTGAGGATCCATGAATATTGTCGTTCAGCTCGTACTTTGGTGATAAGTCAAAAGGGCGTAACTTGCCACCGGCTCGGCCGAATACTTCGCTTGGCTTCACTTTTTCTTCGGCTGCTAGAAAATATTAGATGCCGACATAAAAAACCCGCCATTTATTACAGGAAATTACTGGAAAAGTATGGCGGGTTCTTTATGTCGGCACCAATATTTTTGTTATTAGACTGTTCAAATAATTGTGTGCTCCTTCACTTCAAAAATTGGCTTTGCAAAAAGGCACAAAACTATTTGAACAACCTGATAATATTGATTTTGAACAACCATATATTATATAGAAGGTTACTGTAAAATATGTTGCAGAAACTTTGTTTTCATAATTATTGAAGAAACTTTGTTTCCGAATGACCAAACTTACGTGGTTCTTCGCCAAAAATCCTTGAGAATGATTTTTCAATTCTAGACCTTACTTTGTCATCACCAATACCACCAGTTAAAATATTGAACAAACCTAATGGACCTCCTTGAGCATTTACAGTATAAAGCAGATACTGAAGGAGTAGTAATTTTAAAAACATTTTTAATTGAAAGCAAAGACGCTGCCTCTGCTTTAGCACAGTACTGTTTATCGTACAGTTTACAGTAATTTGAAAAAAACTTTTGTAGGTCTGTATATATGGTATAAAAAGCTGAAAATAAGAAAAAATCAGAATATACGTGAAAAGTAAATTAAGATGAATCAGTGTTAAGTCGTATTTAAAGAAGGCATCGGGACGATTCACGTCGCAACCTTGAACTTTGATTTAGCCGATAACTTTTGTAAAAACACAAAAAGAAAGAAGCATGCAAATTTAGGCTTAGTTACACATTTAAGCTTAGCGCACAACCTTAGGCTTACACAATTTTAGGCTTAGGCACACATTTTAGACATAGACAGATATTTTTGTTTGGTTTAAGTACAAGTTTTATGCTTAGAACAATTTTAGGCTTGTGCAACTTTAGGCTTAGTTGCACATTCTAGGCTTAGCGCACAATCTTAGACTTGTTTAATTTCAGGCTTAAATACACATTTTTAGCTTGGATACGTATTTTAGGCTTTGTTACACATTCTAGGATTAAATGCACATATTAGGCTTAGGTACATATTTTAAGCTTAGGTACATATTTTAGGCTTTGATACACATTTTAAGATTAAATGCACATATTAGGCTTAGGTACATATTTTAAGTTTAGGTACACATTTTAAGCTTAGGTACGCATTTTTAAGCTTAATTACCAATTTTAGGCTTAGTAACTTCATGCTTAGACCACACATTTTAGTTTACTCAAATTTAGGCTTAAGTAGCTTCAGTTACACGTATTAGGCTTGGATACACAGTTCAGGCTGAAACACAAGGTTTAGGCTTATTTAAACGGTTTAGGCTTAGCTACACAATAAAGAGTACGATACTATATTATGGGATAAAATTTGGTCAATTTTTCGATTGTGTTTTGAACTTTACATGCAATTTCAAATCTCGGTCTGATTTATTTTCGCGTGGCCAAATAGCCGAAAATCCGGTGCCTGTTCGAAGCCGTAATTGATTGTTTCAAATTACCGCGCCGCTTTTTTATGGCGTCATTTTGGCTGCGACCCAGGATTCCCAATGCGACCTCTCCACTGGTTTTGCGCCTTATTTAGCGATTCGTCTTTGTTTTTCTTACGAAATGCTGTTATTATTAGTAATCAACAGGTTTGGTTTTTTTCGGGTACGGTAGGCTGATCGATAATTTAAGAGAATTTCGAAATAAAAAAGTTTGTTCTAGCAGGCGATCTAAGTAATTGCTATTGTAAGCATGACACTTTTCGAATGAAAAGCGTAAGGGGAGGGGTGTAGGATTGGGAGGGGGAGAGGGGGGGGGGTCTTACTTCTAGTACTGGTTTTGGTCTTGGTTCTAGCTTCATCCCTAATTTTGGCTCTAGTCTTAGTCCTAGTCCAAGTCTTAGCCCTTGTCTTATTCTTAGCTCTAGTCATAGCCCTAGACTGTCCTGGCTTTAGCCTTAGTCTTTAGCTCAAGCTCTCCTAGCTCTAGCTTTAGCTCTAGCCTTAGCCTTAGCCTTAGCCTTAGCCTTAGCTTTAGCCTTATAGCCTTAGCCTTAACCTTAACCTTAACTTTAACCTTAGCCTTAGCTTTAGCTTTAGTTTTAGTTTTAGCCTTAGCCTTAGTCTTAGCCTTAGCCTTAGTCTTAGCCTTAGCCTTAGCCTTAGCCTTAGCCTTAGCCTTAACCTTAACCTTAACCTTAACCTTAACCTTAACCTTAACCTTAACCTTAACCTTAGCTTTAGTCTTAGTCTTAGCCTTAGCTTTAGCCTTAGTCTTACATACAAAATCTGTTAGCCTTAACTTTAGCCCGAGCTTAACTGTAATTTTAGACTTCTTAATTATTTCGTCCACCCCTCTTTTCTCGCCAATTTACTCCTAAATCTTGTATACTTAACCTTGACGTGTTATATGTTTATGTGCTATTGTAACTTGGGCGACATCTGTCTTTCATATTGCGACAGGACAATGGTCGCGATTTGTTTACTCGAGAAATAATTGCCAACTTTCGTACTTCCGTCGGCCTTGGCTGGGGACATGTCACGGTTTGCGTAACATAATATTTGCATATTAGGCACTATAAACTGGAGATTTAGGGTTTAGGCGGGGATTGGATTGAAAATGGCAGAAACTTAAAACTTGTTGGTTTTTTGTTATTAGGTCTACAAATACGAAATTTCGTTTTTTGATGACTTTGACAAAGATTAGCTAAAAACTTATACGAGCACTTCGGGCCGGGGGCGTAGGTCGAAAAATTTGTTTTTGTCTGGGGGCGGGTGTCCAAAAAAAGTTTTTGTGGTTTGATGGCGGGTGTCAAAAAAATTTTTTTTGGTTTGGGGTTGGGGTCGAATTTTTTAAACTAAAAATCTACAAGGGAGTCTACATTTAACACTTTTCAAATTTTTTGGGGAGGTGGGGTACCCTCTCTGTCCTCTCCCCCTTGCGTTCGGCTCTTCAAGCACCATTTATTTAACAATTACTGTCGTTAATAAACATTTTTTTTTGGTTGCTGGGCCTTTTTCGATATTATCAGAAAAAATTTGGTCGATTTTCAGAAGATTTAAAAATTGACCCTTTTTTGGACATTGTCGTATGTTTTGAGGCTCTTGTTAATAAACCAACATTTTTTGGCGGTGTGCATTAGCTAAAAACATTTCAGGGACCGCTTTTTCAGAAATTTACGTTTTTTGCATATCGTTAAGTGGTCGCGCAATAAAGTAGTTTTTAAGTCGCTGGAAATTTACGATCTTTTAAGGTGTCAAGGCCAATAAATAACAGCTGTATATCTTCAGGTCATGATGTCCAGATGGCCTTGAGTTGGTCAGGAAGACGGTATTATTGTTTTATTGCTTGTACTACAACATAGTTATTGGAATTGCCGTGCTATTGGTAAGGGTTTGTAAGTTTTGTTGTGTTTGATTTACATACTGTAGAATACCGTAACTATTTATACAGTAGGATATTGTAATAAAGGATTATAAGAAGGATACTGCAGTTAGAGTAATCAACGTGGTGATAGTTAATATTACTATTATAAATACTACAATATCAAGTATAAACTTTGTAGCTTCAGATTGTCATGTTTACAGAGTAACTTCTATAAAATATGTCACCAAGTCGTCTACTAATATCAAGTCGACCAGAAGTCATCAATCAAATTCAAGGTGTTGAACAAGCTTTCCTTCGACATTATGAACATATCTACAATCTGCTAAAGTCTTCTGATACTCATGACTCAATACGTGAATTGGTAAGTAGCATGTAGTTACTGTACTATAAATGGCAAGTATAATAAAAACTTGCTATATCATAATAGAAAACTTTGCTTTCGTATGACATTATTAGTTGCCGACATAAAGAACCCGCCATACTTTTTCTGCAATTTTCTGTAAATATGGCAAGTTCTTTATGTCGGCACCTAATGTAGAAGATACTGTACTCTACTGTATATAGTAGGTACTATAGTATAATCAAAACTTGAGTTTATACTTGTATGACACTGAGGGTCGGCCTTTTGGTACCTGTGCCGATTTTTTTGCGAAAAATTTTTTTGAAAAGCCCGCAGGTGCGACCAAGTTCAACTTTCTTTGAAAACCTGGCCCTGATGACACTGTAGAGTATTCTTACTTATAAATACTATAGTGTATTATACATACCTTTGCAGAAGTCCCAATTTGATCTCCACCATCTATACGATGATCTACAGTCAACCGAAGATTCCACAAAACCTTATGCTTTTATGATTACCGTAGCTCAGTTTGGGCTCTACGAAATATTATTAAAACTTCAAGAACTAGTTGATTTGGCACTACTAGAAGATTATTTTGATCGGGTTGCCAAAAAATTAAAATTTTATAGTTATAGCTACAAAGATTACCACTTTATATCAAGTGAATCTAGTGGTGAAGTGGTGCAATTTCATTTACGGTTAATACTGTGCAAATTGAAATTGGAAAAAACCTTGGATTTTTGTAGAAAGAATGACATTTTAGACGAAATGCAAGTGGAAAATGTTAATGTAAGTTAATATATTGATTATTTTTTTAAAAGCACATTCTTTATCAGTAAACTTTTATAAAGGCTTTAAAAACTCTTTAAGCTTACATTTTTAAATTCAAACAAAATTTCCAGACTGCAACTACCAAGCAATCAAAGACCACTACCCTTTTATCACTTTTCTCTAACCGCTCTCTCGTTTTCTGTGATATTCTCGCAAAAACCGGTCAATTTGAACTGTTTGCTTTTGTCGCTGGTTCACTGTCAATATCTGACATTAAACTCATCGAAAACAACTTAAATACACAAAAGGAGCAGTTGGTACAATATTGGACACAAAATGAGAATATAGCACCGTACTCACACTTGGAACCGTGCTTTTCTGGTGCGAATGAGTATTTGAATATAAATATTGAACAAGCTGATGCTGCTACAATACGGGATTACCGGAACAACAAAAATTGTGTAAGTTGGGTATAAAATACGGTGAGGTAGGTTAAGGTTGGGTAGGTAAGTGTAGGATTAAACAGGGTATAGTAGAGTAAGGTAGGTCAGGGTAGACATGAGGAAGGGGTCGGGCCTGAATGTTAGGCCCAGCTCGATGAAAATTTTGTTCAGGTCTAGCCCGGTTTGGCCTGAATTTTTTTTACGTGGAGGGCCGGGCCGACCTGGGCCTTGGTTTCAGGTCCGGCTTGTTCATGTCTAGGGTAGGGTAGGGTAAGGTAGGGTAGGGTAGGGTAGGGCACTTTATTTTATTTTTTTTATTGATTTTTGTATTTTAGGTTTACAAAAATTTTTCTTCGCCCAAAGGCCTATGTTTGATCATAAACAATGAGAAATTCAATATTCATTCTTCACGAACGGGTACTGAAGTTGATGAGAAAATGATAACTAATTTATTTGCAAAAATGGGTTATCAAGTCGAATCTTACCGTAATCTTACGGCTTCTGTAAGTTTTTTTTAAAATTTACTTTATAGTATTAGGTGTCGACATAAAGAACCCGCCATATTTTGTCTGTAATTTCCTGTAAAAAATGGCGGGTTCTTTAAGTCGGCCCCTGATATTTTAAAAATTTTTCAGAAGTACCTTAAAGATTTTCAATAATTGTGTTAAATACTATAATTTTCAGCAAATGATAACAGCAGCCAGAGAATTCTCTCAACGCCCAGAACACGCATATGCTCATAGTACAGTGGTCGTAGTGATGACGCACGGTGAATATGATCAATTGATTGGTACTGATGGAGAAATAATCAGATTGCAAGAGGAATTTTTATATTACTTTACATCTTATATGGCACCAAATTTGGCTGGAAAGCCTAAATTGTTCTTTCTTCAGGCTTGTCGCGGCCGTAAGTTGTTGAAAACTTGATTTTTGGGTTTGGAAATCCACGCGGGTTCGAATCCGGTCAGGTGTTGTGGGACATTTTTGGTCATATGTTATTAGTTAGTTAATGAAAATTTAAATAATATATAATTTTTGAAAGGAATTTTTAAGTATTTTCAAATAATAAAAGCAAAAAAAAATTTGGAAAGAAAGTTTTTGCGTTTTACTTTAAAATACTTTCAGACACTAACGATCCAGGGCACCGAGTGTCAATTCCGGTCGATTATCAAGACGGTAAATCAAAGATACGAACAAAAACCGATGGCTTCATATCATCCTTAGCCAAAACATTATCTTTTCGTTCATCAACTCCAACTAGTCCAACCACTGAGCCAATGTCAATGAAATTACCCCCAAACTTGATCAATGTAAAAAAATCTACAGTGACCGCGAGTAAAACCACCGTAACAAGTAGTAGAGTAGTTATTACGACTGGTCGACCTGAAATTCAAGTTGTGCGAAAAGTGGAAGACAATGTGTATGGTACTGCAACGTTTGTGGCCAAGGAGCCTTCTATGGCGGACTTTTTGGTAGCCTACTCTACAGTACCTGGGTTTGTATCGTGGAGGAATTCGGTCAATGGCAGTTGGTTTATTCAGTCGATTTGCGAGGTTTTCAGCAAAGAGGCGGCTCATTGTGACATTTTGGAGTTGTTGACTAAGGTGGGTTACTGTAACATTTTTTTGGAAATTTTAAAATTTGAAAAAATTAAAATTTAAAAATTGAAATTCAAAAAAATTGAAAATATTAATTTTTAAACTTCAGGTAAACCGTCGAGTAGCAAAAGTATATGAAACGACGGGTGAATGTTCAGGTAACAAACAGATTCCGGAATTCTGTAGCCGGCTACAAAGAAAATTCTATTTTTACCCTGGAGTTACTTCGAATGAATAGGAAATGTACAAAAGTGTAAAATTTACATAGTAAATTGTAAAATAAATATTGAAAATACAGTAATAGTGAATAAAATTACAGTAATAAATACTTTTAAACATAATTTTTATTTTTTAAATTTTTTTAAATTAAGATTTTTGAAATTCAAAAAAAAATAAAAAAAAAGTCATTTTTCTACTTTAATTTTTACCGACCGGTCGATATGAGCCAACTTCATCCTCCGACATCGTCCAAAACTTCTGAAGCTGAAATTCTGGTGAAACCAATATCTGTAATCAATATTGGCTGTCAGTCGACTCTTACCAAATGTCCTCATTGTAAGAAAAATGTCAAAACTCGAGTTGTCTACAAGATTGGTCAAAAAACATGGTGGTTTTGTCTTTTACTGGCTGTTTTTACAATATGTCTATTGTGGTTTGTGGTATTTTTTATCAACAGCTTCAAGGTGAGGTTACTGTATTTCATTTTTATAAAGTATGACAGTGTTTTTTATAGATTGAAATGTAAAATTACTTATAGGATAGAGCAGAATAGTGTAAATAACTTATTTCATTTCAGGAAGCCCATCACTATTGCCCAAGCTGCGGTGGATACATTGGAAAATCCTGAACTACTTACTACTTCATCTGATCTATGATAATATGTGTACATAATGTTGATAACAATAAATATTTTAAACTTTGGATCTTATTTTTCTTGTTTAAAGCTAATATTTTAATCGTATTTTACTTTATTTTTTGAACTTATTACATCGTATAAAATGTCTCTGCAGTCTGCACATGCATAAATTCTGTTCTGAACTAAAGGGCGCAGCTCAACAATACGCGAAAATAAAAATTGGAAAGAAAAATGTTATGAAAATGATTCAAGCACGATATCTTCTTGTTTTGCTACTGCTTTGCACTACAATTTGTAGTAAAAAAGCAAAAAAAGATGTGAGAGACTTTACGGATGCAGATTTTGATCGATTATTGGATGAATGGGAAGAAAACGACGATGAACCGTTGGAAGAAGACGAAAAACCAGATCATCTGCGGCCAAAACCTGACATAAACATTGAGGAGCTGAAGAAAAAGGTATGGATTTTATTTTAATTTGTGTTTTTTTTTATTTTTAGGACGGGAAACATAATTGATCTGATATTGTACTAGGTGTTCTATCTTAAATATAGAAAAACGCTTGATTTTCGAAGAAATTATCTAAAATAATATTATAGGCACAAGGACCGGATGATCTTCTACGATTAACAAAAAAGTCTCAGCCGGTTATGATGTTTGTGAGTGTGGTGGAAAATGGCAAAAAGGCAGCTCGGCCGTTCACTGAGAAGATGTCTGATATCTGGCAATCTCAACTTTATAACAATCACATTGATCTTCAAGTAAGTTTACAGTTTTTTTTGTTTTTGTTTAGGTTATTCTAATAGTATGAGAAGCTTTTCCATTTCTTGTTATGATAAAGGGCTTGTATTGATGTCTACTACAATATAATTTTTTCAGACTTATGTAATAGAGGACGATCGGATTCTATTTATGTTCAAAGATGGCTCGCGAGCTTGGGAAGGTCGTGATTTCTTGTTGAAGCACAAAGAGTGTAAAGAAGTCACATTAGAAGGCAAAACTTCAGAAGGCGCTGGAGCAAAGGTCAAGACGGAACTTTAGGACAATTTTTGCATTTTATAGTTTACAGGGTATTGTCAATCTCATATCAGTTACAATAAGTGATAATTATGTGCCTTAATAAATTATTTATTTGAAACTTGGGGAATTCTTTGAGCTTTTAAGGTTGTCGGCCGAAAATATTGTTTTAGATTGAATTCTTGATAAATATTGAGGCAATACTTGCCGGAATCGTTGTTAATTTTTTAAATTTGTGAAGTAAATTTGTCAAAATGTTGGTAATTTTATAATAATATTGTAAAATTATGTTATGTTGTTTTAGACGGGTCATGAACACAGAGAAAGCTCAAAAATGTGCTGAGGAATTTGCGTTGAATCATGTTGCTGGTTTATTTCAACGTCCAGATCAGCTCGAAAAGTTAGAAGTGCTCAAGAAGCGGGCTGAGCGCAAAAAGGTACTATAATGTAATGATAAACTTTAATTTTTCATCAGTTCGTGAAGGAACATCTTTCATTTCGAAGACTCGGACTTATTATAATAAAGTTCAACAGAAAAAATAAAGCTTAGGTTTTGAATGTTTTGATATAAACTTATATCTTCAAGTATTGTCAATTTAGGCGGCAGTAGAAGCAATGTTAAGGACGGGAGTCCAATCCCAGCTTGAGGGTATTCGAACGGCGATGAATCATTTACAGTCAGCTAGCGGAGACATTGGACTAATAGAAAAAGAGTGAGTTTTTGGGAATTTGTAGTGTTTTGGTGTTTAGGGTCTTCAACGAGTTTTTTTAAATACCTTTAACTTTGTTACCTAAAAATTAAATTTTCTTTTAATATTCTCATAAAACCTGTGTTACAGTATGCACGAAGTCCTGAAGCGTCTCCAAACGATTCCAGCGCTCAAAGGCCGGTTAAGCAAGTTGGCTGAAGCCAATATGATCCATTCACAATATGCGGCTGCCATGGATAACCTAAAGCATATTTTCAATATAAATGACACAATCGAAACTACTCATACGCATATAATGGATGGTCGATTGTTATATGCCCATAAGAACATAATGGAGCTGGAGAATGCTCGGGACGACTTGATGAATGAAGTACACAAACTTCAGACAGACAGAAGGGAATACGATATTAATGTAGGTTTTGGATTTGGGTATTGAATTGGAGTTTTTGAAATTTTAGGTAATAATTTTAAGAAATGTTATCTTTTTGGAAGTTCTTAAAGTTTTAGGTAACAAATTTAAAAGTTTGTGAGTTTAATTTTCAGTTACTAAAGAACTACTTTGCCGAGGTCGACAAGTTAGTAGAAGAACTCGGCAAACACGTATTTTACCTCTGCAAACGAGCACTGGAAGCAGTACGAGGAGAGAATGCAGGGCCACAACAATTAGTGACAGCCTTAAGAATCATCGAACGAGAGCAAAGAATTGATGATTATTATAAGAAGCAACTACAAGCCAATCCATCCTCGTTTCTACCGCCAGGACGGCCGAGACAATGGCGGAAGAAGCTGTTTGACAGTCTGAAGAGTACGGTAAAGGAGAGAATTGAAGGTAATCAGTTGGAGGAACGAATCAACAACAAACAATGGCTAGTACGATACTTGGAAGTGTGCAGACGTACTGTAATTCAGGATTTGAATGTGGTCAAAAGTGCATTGGTACCATGCTTCCCTCCACACTATATGATTTACGACCGGTATATTCATATGTACCATGATTGTTTGAGTAGCAGGGTAGGTTTTTTTTTTCATTTTTGTAGATCAAAGGGGCAGCTAGGTGAAAGTATGGTAGGGTATATGTTAGGCTTAAGTACACCTTTTAGTCTTAGCAGGCAATTTTAGACTTACGCAATTTAGGCTTAGGTACACACTTTAGGCTTACGCAATTAAGGCTTATTTACACATTTTAGGCTTACGTAATTTTAGGCTTATTTACACGTTTTAGGCTTACGCAATTTAGGCTTAGGTGCACATTTTAGGCTTACGCAATTTTAGGCTTTTTTACACGTGTTAGGCTTACGCAATTTAGGCTTAGGTACACATTTTAGGATTAGCAGGCAATTTTAGGCTTACGCAATTTAGGCTTAGGTACTCATTTTAAGCTTAAATCATGTTTGATTTTAGGTAAGAGAGGTGGCTCAAGAAGATTTGGAGAAGAACGAGCTAGTCCAACTGCTAAACTGGATCAAATCTTATGGATCGACGGAAATGTTAGGCAATCCGAAGCTAGGAATCGAAATAAACGAGCTACTGAAGGAGAAGCCGCTATTACCACGGTCGACTACCGACCAGCTGTATGACAAATTTGTGGAAATTACCCAAAAAGACATGACAGCATGGTTGGAGAAGGCAATTCAAGGAGAAGCAGACGAATGGAGAAAAGAACCAATAAGTGAGAAAGATCAGCCAGACATTGATGAAGACAGTCAGGGATGTTATTATACACAACTGCCTAGTATTTTGTTCGGGATGGTCGAGGATCAGGTAAATTTTTAATAAAAAAATTGGTTATTTTTAACTTTTTTTACATCATTTTGTTTTTCTTTACCCCACTGTACTCTACTTTACAGTACCCTACCCTACTCTATCTTACTCTGTCCTACTCGACCCTGGAGCTCGTTGAACTTTTTATTAGGTGCCAACATAAAGAACCCGCCATACTTTTCCTGTAATTTTCTGTAAAAAATGGCTGGTTCTTTATGTCGGCACCTAGTACTGTACGAAATACGCCTAGAAATTTATGATAAATATTTGTGCGGGATTATGTAACAGATACTGTAACAAGATAGCCTTAGAGAAATTGTCAGAAATGGTATTGCGCAACACTTTCTTACGTAATTTTGCAATTTTATGTAATATTTGCCTCGATGTAAAACGACCCAACAAATTACTGCGAGTAATGGGAAATATCAAAAAATTACTGCGAGGGCTGAGAAATATCAGCAAATTCATGCGAGTGCTGGGATTGCCTTCATTTTTCAGTACGGAACTACTTTTTTTATTTGCCATATTATTTTAGTCATTAGATGTAAGGTTTGTTATGTTAAAACGGCATTACTAAGCTTAGGCTTTTAAGTTTAAGCTTGCTAAGGCAAAGATGGCAGGCTTTTAAGTCCACTGAAGCTGGGATGCTTAAACCTACTAAGCTTAACCTTCTGACATTAGACATAGGAAACGGGCCGGGCCGACTCGGCCGGGACTGAACAAAATTTAGGTCGGGACTGGCCTGGAAATCTCACAAAAGCCCGGCCTGTTTGCACGTAAAGAAATTCGGGCCGGGCCCCATCAAAACTCAGATCGGGCCGGGCCTAAAAAGTGGGCCTGGCTCGGTTCGTTTTCCATGTCTATCTGCCATTCTCTTTCTTCTCTTAGCGGCGTCTTAGGTGTAAATTTTAGGTATATATCGTATTTTTTAGGTATCACTGGCAAAGCAAATCACATCAGATATTGTACCAAGGATTATCGAAGCATCGGTGGACTGTTTTCTGCAATCTGCTACAAGGTACAAGGAAATGTTATCGGACTATAAAAATGAACATTTTGGAGAAAGTCGACGACACAGGTTCTTTACTCAACATATTGTAAGCTTTTTTGATATTTTGGGTATTAAACATTAAAAAGGTTGCGTTTTTAGCAAAAATTTTTGAAAAATCTTTATTTTAATGAAGATTAAGTTAAATAAAAAAAAATTAAATCTTTATTTTTAGGTTTTACTAGCTTAGGCTTAAGTTTAAATTTTTGAACTTTTTCAGATTGCCACTGCCAATAACATGGACATATGCAACGAATGTACGGACAAATGGGAGATCCACATTCGCCTCAACATGGAAGGCATATCGGACATTCCCGACACTCCGACTTCTCCACGATCGCTTTCTGGAATCTGCTACGTGAATCGAAAAGAATTGATCGAAAAAATCGGAAAACTGAAGGAACGATGGCAGTTTGTAATGCAACATGCCATCGGAATACTCATGGAAGAGCTGAACAATGACATTTCCAAACATCTCGATGTATTATTCAGTAAACAATGGCTTAGAGGCAGTACGGACTTGGGTACAATAACATGTACTATTCAGGACTATTACAATGACTACAGACATCTGAGGACCCACATCAGATTGACATTGATAAAGGAAATTGCGTACAAGATATTAGGGGAATATTTGATGGCTATTGAGTCGAGGAGATTGACCTTCTCGACCTACGAAGACCGGTCGAGAGCTTCAGATCAGTTGAAGATGGATTCTAGAATGATCGAGGATTTTCTGCATAAATTACCGGGAATTGAGTTTGATGTAAGTTGTACTATCTTGGCTTATTTCTTATTTTGCTCTGCTTTTACTGCTACCCTTACTTTTGTTCTGACCTTATCATTGCTTCTGTAAAGTATGGTACTATTAGTACTATACTTCACTTGATCC
The DNA here is from genome assembly GCA_904066225.2 of Bursaphelenchus okinawaensis. Taxonomy (NCBI): domain Eukaryota; kingdom Metazoa; phylum Nematoda; class Chromadorea; order Rhabditida; family Aphelenchoididae; genus Bursaphelenchus; species Bursaphelenchus okinawaensis. The sequence continues at coordinate 11,144,479 of CAJFCW020000002.1, read as the reverse complement.
TATCATATCAAGCTGATTTATGTTTAATTTCAGTACCCAGGTCTTCTCACTGTCCTTCCAGCAATGGCTGACATCCTGGCTCTAAGTGACAAGACTATATTGTTGTTGGAAACCAGCTCTTTCGTGAGAAAGTTCCCAGATGTTCAACCAGAACTATTATCATCATTGCTAAGTCTAAGAGAGGATCTAACTCGACAAGAAGCAAAAAACCTTGCCGAATCAGCCCTGAACAATATAAGACATCAGCCGAAAGGAAGCGACCAGTCGATGGTCAAGTTGTTCCAGTGTGTCAAGTCTGACGGTCGGAAAACGTTGCCAGCGTTAGAGGAGACCATGCATAATATGTTCGCTACTCTGGTCATGACTGCCAATAAGGTCGAACGATAGAGGGTTTGGGTTGCCGTATGTTGATTATGGAAGGTCTATGTTACGGGATTATGGTAAGGTTTATGTTACGGTAAGACAGAGTTTGGGTTACTCTACTGTGGAGATGATACGGTGTGGTGCCAATATTGTCAAAGTCATAATACTGGGCTTAGTGTATGTATACTGATTACTGTAACTTACAAAAGCCATATTTAGATACAGTAATCTACTATGTAACGAAATTTTTTAATAGCGTTTAAACTTATAACTTATTTTGTTTAAATTATGATATTTTAAATTATAGTACCGTGTGATATACTCTTTTCCAAATTTTTGTGTTGTTTTAGTCATATTTGGTCCGCTGAACAAGTATTACTGTAGTTTTTCTACTTATAACATCTTAAAATTGTATTATTTTCAAGAAAGTATGATTCAAATTGTCTTAAAATTGATTAAAAATTTTAAATTAGAAGCCTTAATGATGGTTATGAATAAATATTAAGCTTAAAGTGGCTTTTTGAGTATGAAAGTTATATTTAGCAGGATATTAAGGTAAGTATATAAAATACATACAGTATGGACGTAAAGATGTAGTATGTTACTAAAAAGGTCCAAAAAGATAAGAAAAGTTTATTAAAACAAGCAAAAAGTAGGTATAAAGCGAAGTAAATGCTAATATTAGTGCCGACATAAAGAACCCGCCATTTTTTGCAGGAAATTACAGGAAAAGTATGGCGGGTTCTTTATGTCGGCACCTAATAAAAGAAATGTTCAGTACGATAATACGTAGTAAAAAATAAAATTTGGTACTAATTAGTGACAGTTGGAGTGAGATTGATATGGTACACGGTAAGCAGTGCTAACTGTGTATATTGCGATAAGATTTACAGCATCATTTGAGTACGAGTCTTATTCAAACTGTCCAAAAAGCCAAAGTGCTCCTTGGTGAACAAGTCATTGTTTGGCTGGGCTGAAATTTTGAAATTTAAAATTTTAGATTGTACTAGCGTTGAAATACTGTATCTTACTGGTATAGTATGAATAGGTAGTGATTTTACTATAGTTTTTCATAGTACTTTATAGTACAGTATATCACTTCATAGTGCAATATAGTACGTCATAGTGCAAAGTAGTGTTGTGTAACACTACAGTACCAAAGAAAGTTACAGTATCTTAAAATAAACCTACATCCATCAATATCCTTGATATTATACTCGATTCCGCATTCAATCGAGTTCAGTATCATACCGGTCTTCTTCATCAGATTCGGGTCAGTAGCCAGCTTTACAATACATTTTCCACTGAATTCTGGCGATTCTGCTTTGGAATAGGCTTCAATTACGGATTGACGCTTCACCAGTCCAACTTCTTTCGAGAAAAGTTCGGTACGATTCGGGGCGGGGTAAAATGAAATACAAGGGATGTTGAATTCTTTGAGTTCCCAAGCTATGTCAGCTGCCATGCGGTCTAGCTGAAAAATTTTTTTTTGAAAAAATTTTTTCACGATGTAAAAGTTTTTAAAAATTTAACGTTATCTCCTCCACCCTGCCTTATTTTTCTGTCTTACCCCGCCTTTTATCATTTTTTTTCTGTATATGTTAAACTTTACCTTATCATAACAAAACTTAGTATAACAATACATTTCACCCCAATTAGTGATAAAAATCCTTTTTTCCTTTTTATTTTCCGTTTGTTTCCCAAAAGCACGACCGGCTCGCTTTTCAAAACCCGAAAGAAGAGAGAAAAGGCCGTGTGACTCCGTGGCGCAACGGTAGCGCGTCTGACTCCAGATCAGAAGGTTGCGTGTTCGAATCACGTCGGGGTCAAAGTTGTTTTTTGGCATTTTTAACTGTTTTAATTTTGTAAAATGATTTTAAAAAGCATTGGCAGTTAATAATAAGGTATTATTTTCTAAATAGTTGTTGTTCTTTGGCTTTTTTTTACTTTTTAAGGGGGTTTGGCACTTTTTTTTTGGTAAAATACGGTGCATCGTTCTCCTAGGCTCTAAACTAATATTGCACCAAAAAAAAGTTTTTAAATTAAAAAGTTAAATGAAATTCTAAGCCTACCCCAGCCTTTCCAACGCCATAAGCGACATTAAAAGTGTAGGTGATGCCGCCGAATGAGCTGATATTGACTATGAAACCTTTTCCTCGTGGTACCATTAGTTTGGCCGCGTGTCTGGCACACCAATAGTGGCCTTTTAGGCCGGCATTGTTCAATGTGTCATAGATGCTTTCAGGCAGGTCGAAGAACTTGGTGTGCATGTATTTTAGCATGTACTGAAAAAAATATTTTAGGTATTAAATTTTTTAAATTTAAATTTTTAGCGAAAAATTTCAAATATTTTCGTTTAAAATGACAAAAAATGTCGTTTTTTGAAGACGTTTTAAAAAAAATATAAAAAATGGTACTTACTGGTACACCACCAAAGGCATTGTTGATTAAGATGTCTAGTTGGCCGTTTTGTTCGCGCTTAATTCGGTCAAAAACGTCGGCCGTTTCTTCGGAACTGTCATGATTACAGTATATTGGGTTGGCCTTTCCTCCTAATTGTTCTACCTAAAATCTTTTTTCAAAATGATTTGTTTATCAAATTAAAATTTTTTTGAAATTTGCCCTTGGGGCGATTTTTAAAATTTTTGCCATTTTAAGCTATATATAGTAAAAATTTTAAATTTATTGAAAAAAATATAAATTTACCTCCTTGGCCACGCTTTCCAATGTAGGCAACTTTTCTCGTACGGCTTGAATCATAGGATCTTCGTCTTCCATCCTCAAGGCGGTGAGGTAGACGATACAGCCGGCCCGGCCCAATTCCTTGGCGATTCCTCGGCCACAGCCACGAGAAGCGCCGGTTACCAACGCTACTTGTCCTTTTAGGGGCTGGTCGTCGGTCATGGTGGTGCTGAAAGTGAATTTTAAAATTGCTTTAGTCTATAGGTATTAGGGTAATGTTTAAGTAAGGCCCGGGGATTGATTATAATGGTAGGATTACTGTAACGCAAAATTGGTGTTACGGTAGTAGGGTTCTAGAAGGACTACAGAAAGTCTAGGATAAGGAACGATAAGGAAGGGGGTGGTGAAGTAAGCCAGGATTGAGTAGGTTAGGGTAGGGTGAGGTAGGGTATTGTTAGACATGAGGAACGGGCCGGGCCGGAATGTTAGGCTCGGACCGATCAAATTTTTGCTCAGGCCCGGCCCGCTCTAAATTTGGTTTAGGCCCGGCCCGTTCCTCATGTCTAGGTAGGGTAGGGTAGGGTAGGGTAGGGTAGGGTAGGGTAGGGTAGGGTGGGGTAGGGTAGGGTAGGGTAGGATATAGTACGGTAAGGTAAGATATGGCACGGTAGGGTAGCTTAGAGTATAGTATGATAGGGGTATGCTAGAGCCAGGTATGAAAAAGATGACAAAAGCTGTAAAATGACATTTTGTGACACGACAAGGTCAATCTGCTTAATTTTATATATTTATAGTCGTTTCGATTGTGCTAAAAAACGCTATGATAACAGTAATTTACAGTTTTTATGTTTCAAGTACACGCCCCTTAACTAATCTTTCACTGATAAGTGCAAAAAAACAGCTCGAAATTGTTTTTGAAACATTAAAATTTTATTTAAAAATGCATTGTAAATTTGTTATTATCGAAAACAAAACGTAGGCTTAAATGTCACGTTTTAAGCCTAAAAAAAAAAAAAAAAATAAAAATTATGTTTTTTCAAACAAACTTTAGGCCTCAAAATCATGTTTAGAATTTAAAAATCATGTTTTTAGCTTAATTTTAAGCCTAAAAGTCACGTTTTAAACCTAGATATCATGTTCTTAACCCAATGTTAAGCCTAAAAATGATCTTTTTAAGATAATGATAAGCCTAAAAAAAATTTTTTTAAAACCTAACTTTAAGCCTAAGAATCATCATTTTAAGCTATTGCTAAGCCTAAAACTCATCTTTTCAACCTAATGTTAAGTCTAAAACTGATCTTTTGCAACCTAATGCCAAGACTAAAAACGTGCTTTAAACTTAATTTTAAGCCTAAAAAATCATCTTTTTTAAACTTAACGTTAAGCCTATAAATTATGCTTTAAATCTAATTTTAAGCCTACAAATCGCGTTCCGAACTTAAAAAAATAAAAGATTTTAAAACTATTTTTAAGTTAAACATAACGGTCATCTTAAATTGACTAGGCGTATATATACATATATGCTTCAATATATATTATCTAGTATTTGCCTTTTGGCCTATCTTTAATATTTTCGGATATAATAAACAATAACAATACAATCATATTTCTTTACTTTACTATGAGATGGCATGTACAAATCTTACTTTGGACAATACTTTTCCGGGCTAATCCACATCTTTCCCCCTCCCCACTCTTCTTCAGTTATTTGGTCAGGCTTGATGCAAAAATAAATGACAAAACTTACCTCTTCTTATATAATACGAAGTAAAAAAGTTGACACAGTTACTACCCAACCATCACGCTGAAAAATCCAATCAAAGAACTCGTTGAAGCTAACTGGATTATACGTTTTGTCAAAATTTAAAACAATTCAAAGAAAATCGCGTGTTTTGATTAAATTCTACAAGTTCAAGGGTTGGCTTACTAGTTTATGCTAGCAGTAAGTGATGTTTCATGACGTAGGTTGTGTTAAAAGTGCATGTCAAAGAATTTTTGTTAAAGGTCAATCATCATTACGTATGGCGACTTTTTTTGAAAAAGTATTTGGACAATATATTCTACTTTACGCGACCTTGTCTGTCTAGGGCAGGATAGGGTAAAGTAGAGCGTGTTAGGTAAGGTAGGGTAGAGCATGGCTGGCTGTTTTAAATTGAGATAGATAGGTCAATGTAAGGTAAAGTATGATAGATACGGGAATGTAGAGCAGAATAAGGTTGAGTACGGTAATGTAGGGAAAAGGTATGTTAGGGAAAGGAAAGGTAGGGTACAGTAGGATAGGGTAGGGTAGGGTAGGGTAGGACAGAGTAGGGTTTGAAAAGCGATCCAACTTTTTTAAATACCGTAATTTAAAAGTTTTAAAACTGGTTTTTTTAAACATATTTCCGTCACTTTACATCTTTCATTAGTTGCTGCATATTTACAGCTGTTTTTTACTGCAATATTGTTAATTATCACAAGAACACATCTCAAACACGGTAACAATCATTACATTCATTGTACTTTTAGCTAGCTGTTTTTTTTACTTTTTACAGCGTTAATTCAATTTTTCGAAGAAATAAATTTCATTTAGCAAAGTTTAATTCAAACACAGACAATACCCGCTGATATTGTAGTAAAGTGCACAGTAGTGGTTGATCTTTAATTGGTTAAAGAGCAAAGTAACTGGTAAGGGTTAATAGAAATGGGTTGGTTAATGATACGGTAGGTAGGGTAGAGTAGGGTAGGGTAGGGTAGGGTAGGGTAGGGTAGGGTAGGGTAGGGTAGGGTAGGGTAGGGTAGGGTAGGGTAGGGTAGGGTAGAGTAGGGTAGGGTAGGGTAGGGTAGGGTAGGGTAGGGTAGGGTAGGGTAGGGTAGGGTAGGGTAGGGTAGGGTAGGGTAGGGTAGGGTAGGTTAGAGTAGGGTAAAGTATTGTAGGGTAGGGCAGGATAGGGTAGGGTTAGGGGTGAGAAAGGGGCTGTGTAGGCCCGGGTCGGCCTTGAGCATAGTTTATTACGCCGGACCTCAAAACCCGTTTGCTTTTTGAAAAATCGGGCTGGGCTTGCATGAGGTAAAAAGGAAAACAAGCCGGGGGTCACGCTTGGGCCTCGGGCCCCGGCCGGACCTTAAAAGTGGGCTTGGCTTGGTTCGTTTCTCACTCCTAGGTAAGGTAGGGTAAGGCAGGGTGGAGTGAGTGTTCGTACGGTAGGGTAACTTGGTGATTACAAAATTTATACCTAAAATAAAAAAAATTAAAGAAGTGATGCCAAAACATATGACATACCATAAATACCTTGCTTTTGCAATATTTGTTTACAATTTCACAACTGTGTCGATTGTAAATTTGCAAAATCTTACATTTTTTAACCTATTTGCTCGAAACTGATAAGAAAAAACTGCCAATTAGAAAAGAAATCACTGTAAATTTTATTGACTACTGATAACAAGTGCAAACAACTTTTTGTTGCTTTTTTGGTGGATAATTAATTTAAATTTTTTTTGAAAATTTTTAATTTCTGTTTTTTAAGTTAATTTAGTTGGACAGGGTAGAATAAGCTACGGTAGGGCTAGATGGGTAAGGTAAAGTTAGGTAGAATAGAGCCAGGCAGAGTAGGCTAGGGTAGGGTGGAGTAGGGCAGGGAAAGGTAGGGGTGAGAAACAGACCAGGCCGTGCTGGGCCCACTTTTGAGGCCCCTTTTTTTTTATTTTTAACTTGACCGGCCCGGCCCGAATTTTTTTTATGTAAACGGGCCCGGCCCGATTTAAGTTTAGTTTAAGGCCGGCTCGGCTTGGTCGTAGATTGTTTCTCACGCCTAGGGTAGGATAGGGTAGAATAGGGTAGGGTAGAATAGGGTAGGGTAGGGTAGGATAGGGCAGGATAGGGTAGGGTAGGATAAGGTAGGGTAGGGTAGGGCAGCTTACGATAAAGCACGTATTACAATATGAGAAAGGGGGGGGGAAAGAAGTAAAAAACTGGGTAAAGTACAAAAGTTTAATAGCTGTCATATATGCTTTGTGTGTGTTCTTGTAAGTGTGCCATTTACAATAGGCTATTGTAAAAGGTTTTATTGAGCTTTAAATGCATTTTTTGCTATTTTAAGACGTATATTTATAGCTCAATGGCAAAAAAAACGTCTGATATAGCGTACTTTCACATATTATTTACGTTTCTTCTTAACATAGTCATGGTTTGTTTTTAAGTGTGGGTATAAGCCGATTTTCAGTGATTATTATCGTATTTTTTTATCAGTTTTGTTTAAAATGGCTTACAAAACGGCTGGGACATGATAAAAGATGATATACCAAATTTTTGGTACTGAAGGTTTTAAAATTTTTTTTTTAAATTTATTTTAGGCGTTTGTAGGCTTATTTTTTAAGATTTACAGTTTTTAAATAAATAAATTTGAAAAGAGTGTTTGATAGGGTACTGTAATTTACTTAAAGAGGAAGTAAGATAGGGTACGGCAAGTTATTTAACTTTAGGAAACCTTAAGATCGAGCTACAAAGATACGATAAGATATGGTTGAGTAGGGTAGAGTTTAGTAGGATATGATACGGCATGACACAGTAGGTATAGTAACCCTAACGAACATCAAAGATAAGGCTAATTGTAAAATAAAGGTACGATAAGATATGGTTGAGTAAGGTAGGGCAGGGTAAAATACGGTATTTATAGAACTTAGGGAAAGGCTAAGATAAAGTAATGTAGTGTTTGAGTAAGGCTAAACTAAGGGTATTGTAAGATGGATTGAGTAGGGTATGGTACTGTAGGATAAAATGAAGTAAAGACCTCTAGGACAGAATAAAGTAGGGTGGGTAATAAGGTTTTTAGTCGTTTTTCTAGGCTTATTAAGCACCTTTAATAATGTTAAAAAACTTTTTTTATGTTTAAAACATAGGCTTACATTGGAATTCAGATTAAAAAAACTTGACAAATATTTATAAATACTGACACTGATACATATACTCAACAAAACCAAATACAGTCATACAAAAGAACATATAAGGACGGTGTAAAAAACAAGTTTTGTATACTCAATGACAGCATCGCAAGTAAAAGAGGCTATACTCAAAGGTAGACCTTATCAAAGATTAACAACTTTATATTATATTTATTATACAATGGCTAAATATGATACGATCTAAACTACTTTTAAGTTTTATATTTGTAAAATACGGTGTATGTATATGAATTGCATTTAACTGTCTAATACTGTAGAAACAGATTTTACAGAACGGTAAAGTGACATTACAATATATAGTGCAGCTTACGCATTGGTACATCAACATCTTTTGCAGTTATGTACAAAATTTAGTATTATGGCTCAAATATGTTTAGGGCAGGCATGGTCCTGGTTGTCAGAACCGTTCTGATAGCCACCTCTAGGATAGGGTAGTAAAGTAGTTTAGGTATGATGAAAAGGGCAGATTGGGGCAGTGTAATGTAATAATTACTAGAAAATGCATTTTAATTTTCTACTAGATGCCGACATAAAGAAATCGCCATTTTTACAGGAAATTACAGACAAAGTATGGCGGGTTCTTTATGTCGGCATCTAATACTCCTGTAACTGAACCAACTTTGAACCGTACGACTTTAGACTATGATATTATTGAACCGTACGACCTACTACTATGATATTATTGAACCGTACGATCTAATACTATGATATTATTGTCTACATCGCCAATCTATATGATCAATAAGTCCAACTTACTTTCCATGACAAAATAGGCTTGATCATTAAGTTCAATGCACTTAAACCATGACAAAATGGTCTTATAATATGCTAAGACTAATCTACGTTCGACCAAAAATAAACTGTCGGAACACACACATTATTAATCAAGTTTAAGAGGCTTTACAATATTCTTCGATTTTAATGATTATAATAATGCACTGATTTTCATAATAACATGATTAAGTGATGAAAAGTACGTTATAAAAAAATTAAAAAATTAACAAATTTTAGGCTTAAATAATCGTTTTTAGGCTTAACACACAATTTTGGCGTATCTACATATTTTCAAGATTATCACACAATTTTAGACTTAGATAAAGATTCTTAGGCTTAACACACAATTCCAGGCTTAAGTAAATGTTATTTAGGCTTAATCGTCAATCTTAGACTAAAGAACTGATTTTTAGGCTTATCACACAATTTTAGGCTTAATTACGTCTTTCTAACCCTAACACTTAATTTTAGGCTTAAGTACACACTTTAGGCTTAATTACATGTTTGTAAGCTTAACACACAATTTTAGGCTTAGGTGCAGATTTTTAGGCATATCAGAGATAGAGGGGTAGCGTAAGGCTGCTATAAGGCGAGGATAAGAGTAATTTAAAGCACAGCTAAGACTAGGGTAGAGCTAAGGTAAGGCTTCACTAAGACTAATGTAAGGCTAAGGTAAGTCTTCAGTAAACCTAGGATAAAGCTAAGATCTACTTGATAGCATTAAAATTATAAAAAAATAATGTTATACGACTAGTTAACACATGAACCACTACAACATTTCACAATTTTTGAACTCTACAGACAAAGCCTCTTAAGTTGACAGCCGTTTTTTATGTTGGGAATGTTCTTTGAAGCGATGGTCCGACTGATAGGGCCACAACTGATAACCACAGTAATAACAAAGCGAATAAAAGCCCGTTCGCAAGCAAGTTGTAAACAGTCGTGTGTAGCGAATGTGCTTGATAACACGGTTTATAAGTGGTGTTCTAAGTGGTTTTGGGCATTTTTAAAACTTAGAGGGGTTTAGGCTTAAAATAATGGCTATTTTTGAAGTTTGAAGAACTTTAGGCTTAAAAGGACGGCAATTTTTAGTGTTTAAACGAGATTAGAAAATAAAATTTTTGCGTTTTTTAGAGTTTAGGCTTAAAATAATGAAAATTTTTAGTGTTTAAAGCCTTTCAGGCTTAAAATTTGGCCATTTTGCAAATTTAAAAGAGTTTAGGTTTAATATTTTGGTTGGTTTTTAAAGTTGAAATGCATTTAGGTTTAAAAAGTTAGACAATTTATATATTTTTTAAGGCTTTTTAAGTTAAAACATTGAACATTAAGAACTATGAATGTTTTAGGCTTATGGTAATAGTCAGTTAGACTTAACTCAAAAATTTTTAACCAAAACTGAAAAGTTAGGCTTAGCAGTGTATTTTAGGCTTAAGCTATAACTCTTTTTAAGAAAAGTAAGGAGTTAGGCTTAGAAGTGTATTTTAGGCTTAAGATATAACTCTTTAAAAAAAAATAAGAATTTAGGCTTAGAAGTGTATTTTAGGCTTAAGATGAAATTCATTTTTGTTTTTTGGACATGGGTTATCGTATAAAATGTCATTTTTTGAAATAAAAGTAAAATATTTAGTGCCGACATAAAGAACCCGCCATACTTTTCCTGCACTTTCCTGTAAGAAATGGCGGGTTCTTTTTGTCGGCACGTAATACATTAAAAAAATTTTTTTGAGAATATTACAGTACTTTTTAGCCTGATATTAATGAGAAGTACATCATATTTTTAGTTGGTACTATAGAAAAAGTACTGTCTACTAAAAATTACAGTATACCAAAAAGTACAGTATATTTACTGCCTTTATTACAAAAAATTTTTCCAATTTTTTCGTGTTACAGTACACCATTACAAGCCCATAACAATATTTTTAGAACACAACAACCATGGAAGGTATTCGAATCTTCTTCCAACGTCCCTTCGACTATCAGTACGCTCGGGAGTACAGTGGTGCCATTATGACACCAACGTTATGGGTTACAGCCGCCTATGTCACATTGGTGTTTGGTACTAAGGCTTATATGAAAGACAAAAAACCATTTGATGTGAGTTTATCTTTTTTTACATTTTGAGTACTGTGAAAAATGGAATACTGTAACTTTTAAATTTTTTCTGTTTAGTACTGTAACTAAATGTATTATTATACTGTAGGCTAACTTTTTACAGTTTGATAAGTTATACAGTAGCCAAAAACTGAAAGATACTGTAATTTTAAAACTTTTTTAAAATTTTTAAAAAATTTTAAATTTTCAGTTACGCCGCCCCCTCCAAATCTGGAATCTGAGTCTAGCCCTATACAGTGGAGCTGCCTTCTTAATCGCGACCAAAGAAATCTTGACAACATGGTTCAATAAAGGATTGGCAGCCACCTACACCGACATTGACAGCTTCTACAATGGTACTTGTGGTGCTTGGGCCTACCTGTTCATGCTCTCGAAATACTACGAATTGGGTGATACCGCGTTCCTGGTACTGAGGAAACGACCATTGATGCTGATGCACTGGCTGCACCATCTGACAACGTTGAACTTGGTACTGGCTGGATATCATTATGATACTCATTTGTACAGTTGGTTGCTGTGGATGAATACTTTGTAAGTATTGAACTAGAATTGTCTTACTCTTTATCATTAGGGCTATGGCTAGAGCTTGAGCTTAGACTTAAGATTAGGCTTAGGCTTAGGCTTAGACTTAAGATTAAGCTTAGGCTTAGGCTTAGGCTTAGGCTTAGACTTAGGCTTAGACTTAGGCTTAGGATTAGGTTTATTCTTAGGCTTAGGCTTAAACTTAGGCTTCTTTTTAGTCTTAGGCTTGAGCTCAGGCTTAGGCTTAAAATTAGGCATATTCTTAGACTTAGGCTTGCGCTAGGGCTAAATTTTAAGCAAAATAAAAAGTTTTTAACTTTAATATTTAAAATTTACAGTATCCACACCCTGATGTACTCCTACTACTTGCTAGCCAGCTGTGGTTACCGTCTACCAGCCGGCTTTGCCAAGAAGATTACCACAATGCAAATCATCCAATTCTGCATCGGCTTATCAATCCTAGCTTACATCGGTGTTCTGAAGCTGTTCACAAACTCAGAAACCCACTGTAACTGGCGTATGTGGTGGGGTACTGTATTCATGGAGATACTGTACTTGACCTTATTCTCACACTTTTACTACGTCAGTTATATCAAGGACGGTGGCAAGAAGTTTGTCCGGGATCAGAATGAGAAGAAGATGGAAAAAGCGCAATAACTTTCTTTACACTGTGTTTGAACTTTAAGTTTTGTACTTGAATACTGTATTTTGACATATATTATAGATTTTTAATAAAGTTGTATGTTAAACTTGTATATATACTTATATATATATGTTTATTAAAATTGATTTTACAGTAAGAAACGTGGTCATCAAATGAAATATGACAATATTAACATATATGTAGGTAAAGCTGAGAATATGATGTGTGTAGCTCTTCATCAACAATATCCACTTAATAAGCTCTCAAATTCGTACAGCAAAACAAATGTAAAACCACATTGTAGAGGTCGGAAAAAAACAGTAATAACCGATGAACCTTCTGACAGCATCGATGGAAAATTATTTGGCGAACAGAAGTCGTGTACTGCATCTGAAATGACATTTCTTTTAACATATTCAAAAGTACAAAAAGCAATGATACTGTAGTAATAATAGCGTTTAATAACAAACGGTAGAGCTGAGGTAAAGTAAGATAAGATAGGTGAGAACATAGCACGAGCGCACCCTTTTGGTCCCGCCACGACAACGAAGCTGTAGGCAAACCTGGTGTAACGCTAAGATAAGGTAATAGCGTGTTAAAGTACGGTTAAGGTAAAAGCAAGGTCGGTTAAGTTAAAGTAGGATAAGGTAAGATAAGTTACGGTAAGGCAGGATAGGATTGACTAAGATAAAAAGTAAGGTAAGATTAGGTGTGGTAGGGTAAAGTAGGGTAGCAAAGGATAGAGCAGGGTATGACAGAATTGGAAGAAGTTCGACAAGGTAAACTAGGATTAGGTAGGACGGAGTAAGTTAAAGTATAATAGAGTAAGATAGGATAGGGTAGGGTAGGGTAGGGTAGGGTAGGGTAGGGTAGGGTAGGGTAGGGTAGGGTAGGGTAGGGTAGGGTAGGGTAGGGTAGGGTAGAGTAGAGTAGGGTAGGGTATATTGGATAAGAATGCCTAATCAATGTATAAAAACTATTCAAAAATATGCACCCTCCCATCCCCTCAAAAAATCTTAAACCCTGCCAAACTATCCAGCCTTAAACAAATTAAAACAGTCTCCAATCTCCTTCCTCTCCTTTCTACTGCAATATACTATGCATCTTACAAGCCTAGTAGTACTAGAACGCTATGTTTACATAAATTAACTCGATATGATAGGCCGCTTTTCACACATATTATAATTCCCGAAATTATACATTTGAAAACAGAAAACCTCGAATTATGTTTGGGTATCAAATGACAATCGCGTGTTAATTACCCATAGAATGTAATTACAATAAGCATAGTGTTAAAACGTAAACTTACTGAGTAAGCTGTATTATAATAGGTTTGGGCACGAGAATTGAGGGGAGGGGGGGGGAAGGTACAAAAAGGAAAGGAAGCGAGGGGTAAAAAAACGAGAGGAAGGGGGGGGTTGAAAAACGGAATGAGGGGGGGGAGAGCGGGAGGGGGAGGGGGGAGGTACAAAAAGGAAAAGAGGGGGGGGTAAAAAAAGCGAGAGGAAGGGGGGGGTTGAAAAACGGAATGAGGGGGGGGAGAGCGGGAGGGGGGAGGTACAAAAAGGAAAAGAGGGGGGGGTAAAAAAGCGAGAGGAAGGGGGGTTGAAAAACGGAATGAGGGGAGGGGGGGGAGTAAAAACAGAAGGAGGGAGAGAGTTAAAAACAAAGAGGGGAGGGGGGAGGGGTAAATGCTTTTCCAATTGTTCTTCAAAATCTTTAAAATGACACCCCTGGCTAGTAAAGAAATTTTTATTCTTGCCCTTTCCCCTTTGATTTTCTAAACTAAGCGTAATCTTCACTCTTCCCCCCCCTCCCTATTTTCAACTTTCTTCCCCTCTTCTCTTGCTCACACCACTTCTACCCGCTCTGCCCTAACTATAATACCTAACTACAGTTGGCAACATTACTACACAATACTGTTCAGCACACTGTCGTTTACCAACTGAGTGCTATAGGTCAATAAGCCATTTTAAAATTAGCTTTAATTTTTAAAATTTTTAAACTGTTTACGTAAGTAAAAATGTAAAAATGACAAATGTTGGTATTTTAGGTAACATATTTCAGTGTAATGTGGATTGTTGCGTGTTCACAGTAATTACGTCCAAGTATTCATGTTTAGTATAAAAAATATTATAATCTTTGCTCTGTAACATGGTTTGTAATCAATGTTTTGGCCGGACCGGTCCGGAGCCTTTTTTACTGGTCCAGCGACTTTCGAGTCCTCCAAACTTTAATTCAAGTTCGGCCTAGTTTAAAATTCAAATTTTTAGGTTTAGTCCGGTACAAACCAGAATTTTCGAATTCCGTCCAGTCCACCCCCAACATTTTTTGGGCCCGTTCCGGTCCAAACCCAAAATTTTCGAATTCCGTCCAGTCCACCCCCAACATTTTTAGGTCCGGTCCGGTCCAAATCCAAAATTTTTGTGTCCGGTCTACGCTTCAAATTTTGGGTCCGGTCCAGTCCAAACTTTAAATTTTTGGATTTGGTAAGGTCCGAACTTAAAATTTTCAGGTCTGATCCGGTCCAAACCCAACATTTTTAAGTCCGGTCCAAACTTCAAACTTTTTGGTTCGGCCTGGACCAAATTTTAAATTGTTAGGTCCGGTCTGGTTCAAACTTCAAATTTAACTCAAAATTTTTAGGTCCAGTCCGGTCCAAACTTCTAAAGCATTTAACAAAAAAACTTTTTTTTAAAATTTTTTATTTTTAAAAAGTATTTTTAACTATTAAAAACTGTAAATTCAAAAACTTCAATCTTTTTCAAAGGTCACATATGCTTGCTGGCGCCTACGACAATGCGTGTCTGACGATTAACATAATATTAAAAAGCGTATCAAGTAAAAATAGTGTAGAATTTGCACATTTTAACTTTTTTCAAACGAATGTCATTAACATAAAGGCTTTTGAATCGTATAAAAAGATCCCATGTTCAAGGACACTAACCAGTTGATATTGTTGTACATTCGTTCAGTAGGTACTAGCCCGGAAAAAAAGTTGTTTTAAGTGGTGACCTTGCTCTACTGAGTACACAAGATAATATTATTGGTAGTTCTAAACTTAGACATTAGAACTACTAAATTTATAAAGCCTACAACATTATAGTAGAATAGTGATACTAAAAGTACTCTTCTGCTCTTAGTAGTGTCACAAGACAACAATGGCAATAAAAAACAAAGAATATGTGCTGATTTCTTCAAGTAGAAGACCTGACTGTTTAGGTATGTAACTTTTAATACCCTACCCTACCCACCCTATTCTACTACCTTGCTATCCCCCTCTAGTACATTCACTGTAACCTGTTTTTACCGCCTCCGTCCTCTCTTTTATATTGTCTTAAAGTACCCTTCCCGTACTCTACTCTTACTCGTACTCGTACTCTACCTTACCTTACCTTACCTTACCTTACCTTACCTTACCTTACCTTACCTTACCTTACCTTACCTTTCCTTACCCTATCTTATCCTACTCTACTAGTTTACTTCATCTCCTCCCCCTCTTTTTTCCTAACATACTTTATTTTAAACACCCCTTCCCTTTTCCTTCATCATGCCTAACAGTACTCTACCCGTACACTACCCGTATTCAAGCTTATCCTATCTTATCTTACCTTACTATATAATTCATTATCTTACAGTACACCACCCGTACTCTACCTCCCCTACCCTATCATATCCTACTCTATAATTCATTATCTTACTGTACTCTACTCGTACTCTATCCGTACTCCACCCGTACTCTAGTTTACTTTACCCTCAATTGATACCCTCAAATATACCTTTACCTTCTGCCATTTTCATTTACTATATATACATACATACAAGTCTTACATTAAACCTTCTAGGTGCCCTGCTAAAATTCTTGGCAGCATGCATCGCGTGCCTGTTACTAATAGCCATCGTGCGTAACAAGCAAACCGTCCAACCATACTCACCTCGTTTTTATCAGTCGGATAGCAGTAAAGTACAAGTGCCAGGTTTAACAAGAAGAACAAGTAATAATACCCATAAACCAACCATAGTTGTGGTGACTCCAACTATGCAACGACCGGAACGACTAGCGGATTTAACCATGTTGTCACAGACTTTGAAGCAAGTAGAAAACATTTATTGGATTGTAGTTGAAGATGGCTATTATCCTAAAGCGATAGTAAAAGACTTGCTAGATAGGAGTGGAATTGAGTACACATATCTAGCTACACCACATTTGGGATTGCCTTGTAAGTTGATAATGAATTATATTGTGAGGAGGGGGGGGAGGGGAAGACGGGGGGAGGGGGTGGGGAGGAGAAGAGGGGGGGGAGAAGAGGAGGAGAAGAAGCGGGAGAGAGAGGGGGAGTAGAAGCATAGCCCGGGCCTACAATTAGAGTTCTTTCCAGGCCAAACTCAAAAGGCAAAACTTTGCAAACAATCCCGCCAGATCGGCCTTAAGCTAAATTTAGGTTGGACCAGCCCTTGATTTTCTAGTTCAGCCTGAAAAGTCCGGACGGTTTGCACGTAAAAAGAAATTTGGGCCGGGGCCGGCCTAAGATAAAAACAAAAACGGGCCGGGATTAAACCTTAATCCCAAAGCTTGAGTATCTTCTACTCCCCCTCCTTCCCAATCTGTTTCTCTCTCTCCCCCCCCCCACCCGTGCCTTGTTATATAACATTCAAACTTCAAAAAACGACCTAACATAATCATTTTTATAATATCAAACCTACCTTAATTCAGGCCGCGGCTGGGCCCAACGAAATCTAGCCCTAGCGTTCCTCCGAAAAAACAAAAACAAGTTCAACAAAAATGACATTATATACTTTGCCGATGATGACAACGGATATGATCTACGCCTTTTCGATGAATACATTCGAAATGTCAGAAAAGCTGGTGTATGGGCAGTAGGAATACCGGGCAACGCCTTAATTGAAGCTCCTTTAGTCGAAAATGGCAAGGTTGTGGCATGGCATTCGGCTTACAAACCGGAGCGAAAGTTTGCAATTGATATGGCTGGATTTGCTCTGAATTTCAAGTTGGTCACTAATTCAAGGTAGGTTTAATATAGTGAGTTTTTATTACGGTTTTAGTACTTAAAAAGACTTATTCTTATTTATTTCTCTTTTCAAAGTTACAACTGGTGACAAAAATAATATTAAGGAATATATTAAATCAAGTTTCCATCTCTGTCACCGAGGTATTGATCTCGCCAGTTGCCAATGGAGGGAAAGCAGTTTCCATCCTGTTGTATGTCCGCATCCATTCAGCCAGTCTCTTCCACACAGCTTCACGAACTTGTCCCCCCCCCCCATCTCATTTTAGGTCGTCCAACTTTTCTTTTTCCCTCCGGTTTCCAATTTAACACCTTCCAGTCCATCCGTTCACTTCCTGCTCTTCAAATTTTTGCCGCCATCTTCTATTTTAGTGTGATTGCCACTTCCACCACGTCCCTCAGTTTAGTCCGCGCCCTGATTCGTTTGCTCCTCACTTCATTCCGTAGCGTTAGACCCAGCATCGCTCTTTCTATTCTTCTTTGGCATCGCTCGAGCTTCTATTTGTCCGCCAACCTTAGTGCCCAGCTTTCTGCACCTACAGTGGAACTCCTGTATAACGAATCGCTCGGGGACTTGAAATTTGTTCGTTATACAGGAGTTTTAAATGCACTGTGTAGTGGTAGACGGGGATTCAAAAGTTGTTCGTTATACGGGAGTTTCGTTATAGAGGAGTTCGTTATACAGGAGTTCCACTGTATATGTCATCTCTGGTAGCATGCACGTATTGAAATACCTTCTCTTGACCCATACCTGTAAATAGCTTTCACATCAGGTTTGTTTTACACCTTTTGCAATATTCATTGCGGGATTTGAGTTGGGCCGAGTATCTTTCGGTTAGACCTCACCACTTGGGTCCACATGTGCCAGCCTGGCTTCTTTACAACTTTGTCTGGGGAGCTAGATAGATGCCGGACCAAACCTAGTAAACAGTATTCCAGGTCTATTGTACTACATAAGTTTATAAAAAAACCTAAAAACACATTCAAAACCATATCAAAACAGAGTAATCTTTATCAATATTTCAGTGCTGCATGGTCGCTCAAGTGTGCGGGTAACTTCCCAGAGAACTGTTTCCTCAACCAACTCAATCTAGAACGTGAAGATCTAGAGCCGTTTGGTTATGAAAGCGAAACAAAGCCAGTGTACGTATGGCATCGTAAAACAGCACCAGCCAACAACGAACCCTTTGATTTGATGGGGTATCAAGTGGAAGACCGCTTGCCTACGAACAAACAGTGTAAAATGTACAAAAACATCCACTTGATGTCGTATCAGCAAGTCAAGAATGTGGCTAACAAGTTCGGTGTTAAGGAGTACGATTACAACGAGTTGTATGGGGATGTATAGTATAGTATATTGAAGTATTAGAGTACATATATATATCAAATGTATTGAAAAGACTATACATTAGGTTGTTCAAATAATTCTGAGCCCCTATCAAATCAATTTTTTGGGCTTAAGGGGCACATAATTATTTGAAAAAGCTAACATATCATATGGTTCTGCATAGTAATATTAGGTTGTTTAAGTAATTCTGTGCTCCCAACCAAATCAATTTTTTGGGCTTAAGGGCACAGAATTATTTAAACAAGCTTTTTTTCAAATATCATATGGTTCTGCATAGTAATATTAGGTTGTTCAAATAATTCTGAGCCCCTATCAAAGACAATTTTTGAGATTTGAGAGGGGGGGGGGGAGAGTAAGGTAAAGTAGATTAGGGTAGGATAGGGTAGGGTAGAGTAGGGTATTGTGGAAAAGAAAGGGCACAGAATTATGTGAACACAACTTAATATATAGCCTTTTCAGTACAACTGAAGTCATAATCATATATTGCGGGTCTTACAGTAGTTTTTAAACGTGTATTGTTGTATTATATTGTTAATAATGTTGTTCATGATGTTGATATAATAAAAATTTTATTCATAAAAGCTTTTGTTACACTATAATAGAGCTGCAAAAAAAATTAATTGATGAAAAACTAAAGTCCGAAAGCTTAAAAAACCAATCAATTAAGAGTGTTTTGGTCACAATGTTAACTACCCTATCCTACAAAACATCAAGAAAGTAAAAAAAGCAACATTAATGTTTCGAGTCATGTTACAAATATCTTATTGAATCTTTATATAATATTAAAATATAAGAAATAAATTTTTTATCCGTATTGTTTGTACCATTACAATCGTATCTATTGTACCATGACAAACAATGGTGTTTATTATAATATAAGAAAAAAATAATAAGTTTTAAAGCCGTTCAATTGGTCTTATGCTAGAAAAAGTACACGTGAACTACCATACAAATATAAAAGTGCATCACGTGAATAACATGAATACAGAAATGTCACTGTTGATTCTTTTGGACTGATTTTTCTGAGCGGGGAGGGGGGAAGCAAAACATTTTTTTGAATTCGAGTGTACAGGTAGCACCAGAACTGTCATTTTTCAAAAAAAAATTTTTTTTTAGTTTTTTAGGTAAAAGTGTTACCTGCCTGTTGATTTTTTTTGAGATCAGCTCAAGAGAAGTGAATCTATCACTATTTACTCACCTCCACCCTCCTCCTGTCCTCCTCACCCCGCTCCTCCAACTTCCTAACTACGTCTCTGCTTGAATACTGTAACTTTTAGTATCTACACCTCTAACCCCTTGGCTATTTTCACAGCATCCGTGTAGCTCATGTCGTGAATATTGAAAAACCTGTCGCAAAACACTGATTTAGGTAGCCGTGCTTCAACGTTATACCCGAATGTAGAGTAATCAATGAAGTTTGAGTCGGCCGTTTTTCGATGCCATACTAAGATCTCACTATCTGTATGACCAAAAGGCTCTAAATCATTTAGAGAAATGCCAAGTTGAGATAGAAAACAATCTTCAGGCATGGTTCCGGCGCAACGTAGATCAAATGTGGCACTGAAATAACGTTTTTATTAGTTTTGATGCTTAGGCTTATAAATGAGCTTATAGTTGAAGGTTTCAAGCTTCAGAATGATTTTAGGTTCAAAGGTTTTTAGGCTTAAAAATAACTCAACAAGAGGAGGTTTTTAGGCTTAAAAATGGCTTTATTATCAAAGGTTTTTAGGCTTACAAATAACCTGGAATATTAAGTTTTTTAAGCTCAAAGATAACTAAACAGGTGGAAGTTTTTAGGCTTAAAAATGGCCTTATAATAAAAGGTATTAGGCTTAAAATTGACCCTATACTTGAAGGTTTTAAGCCTAAAAATGACTTTATAGTTGAAGGTTCTTAGGCTCAAAAATGGCCTTATAATTTAACGTTTTTACTTAAAGTGACCCTATATTTGAAGGTTTTAAGCTTAAAAATGGCCTTATAATTTAACGTTTTTAGGCTTAAAAATGGCACTATAACCGAACGTTTGTAGGCTTAAAAGTGACCATATCTTTAAAAATTTCTAACCTTAAAATAAGCTTATAGTAGAAAATTTCAGGCTTAAAACGACCATTTCTCCTACACATTTAAAAACTGAAAAAAAAGTTCTGCGTCTGACGGGAATCGAACCCGTGTCGATTGCTTGGAAGGCAACCATGCTGACCATTACACCACAGACGCGCTTAAACCTCTTTCAATTGACGATAGATATCTATATTTGGGTCAAAAGACAAAGAGTAAACTCGTATTGTGGTCAGTATATCATTTTGCGCTAGCGGAAATCAACCGCCCTTTTTTACTAATGACATATTAGCGGATTCGCAAGGGTATAACTGAGGATTTCACGGCTATTAAGAGAAGGTTAGGCAAGCGCGTCTGTGGTGTAATGGTCAGCATGGTTGCCTTCCAAGCAATCGACACGGGTTCGATTCCCGTCAGACGCAGAAAACTTTTTGTCTTTCGTAGTAATACTAGTAATAATGTCTAAAATTGTGTGCCTAAGCCTAAAAAGTGTACTTAAGCCTAAAATTATGTGCCTAAACCTAAAATTAACTGTCTAAGCTTAAAATGTGTTTCTTAGCCTAAAGTATGTACTTAAGGCTAATATTGTGTTTATAAGCCTAAAATTGTGTCTAAGCCTAAAAAGTGTACCTAAGCCTAAAATTGTGGGTCTAAGCGTAAAATGTGTATCTAAGCCTAAAATGTGTACTTAAGCCTAAAATCAGCATGTTTGCCTTCTAAGCAAACAACATGGGTTTTTGCCGTCAGATGCAGTAAGTTTTTAAAGTTTCTTGGTTCGCTATTTTTAATGGGTATGGGTGTACACAGATTTTAATGGGTATGGGTGTACATTATTTTAAATAGATATGGGAATACACAGTTTTTGATGGATATAGGGGTATACTATTTTAATAGGTATAGACATAATAACGAAAAAAAAATATTTTACTTCGCATTACTTACTTTGACTTTAATACCAAGTCTAAATTAATAGCAAAGCCAGCCATATCAGTAGCAAACTTTCGGGTCGGCCGCCATGCTGTTAACCATCCAACAACTTTTCCATTTTCTACTTTAGGAGCTTCTACTGGACCATGCTTTCCAAAGCCTGGTAAACCTAAAAATATACACCATACTACTCACTACAACTCAAGAATAGACAGTTAATAAGCCTTGAAGATACTGTAGAAAAAAAACTTAAAAATTTTAAAGATATGGATGAAGTTGACGTATTTTAAGTACCATATTACTCACCCACAGCCCAAATCCCAACGTTCTTAACATTCCGTACAAAATCATCAAAAAGTCGTACATCATAGCCATTGTCATCATCAGCAAAGTAAATTACAGCGTTTTTGCCAAACTCATTTCGACGCTTCCTCAGGTACTTTAATGCCAAGTTTCTGTGAGCCCATCCTCTACAAGGTAGCCCATTGTTGGTGGTGTGAAGACAAGTGTATGGTATGCCCGACCGATTCAGTAGCTTTTCAACTATTAAAGATGTTGATGTGCCATCTTCAATTAGTACCCAATGAATATTTTTTAGGTGGGATAGGGTTTGGGATAGCCTAAAGTATTGAATTTTAATCTTGTTAAACATAGCTAAAAAATTATCATACTCGTTTGTGCCCTACCGTACCGAACCGTTCCGTGTCGTACTGGACCGTTTTAGGCTTTACCGGACCCGATGCATCCGGGTCTTACTCTACCTTACTCTACCTTATCCTACCTTACCTTACCTTATGCTACCTTACCCTACTCTACTTTACCATACCTTATCCTACCCTACCCTATCTTATCCTGTTTTACCCTACGTTACTCTACCCTACCCTACCTTACTCTACCTTACCTTACCCTGCCTTACCCTACCTTGCCCTACCTTACCCTACCTTATCCTACTTTACCCTCATTTTAACTTACAGTATCTTGCTCTTCTCTACCATTCTTAATCCTAGACTTTCTGTAGTTTAGCTGGAACACTTTTTTCTACTCTATTCTTCCCTATTCTACTATTATATAGTATGTGTCATGTAAGAAGATGTGAAGACGTATTTTACTAAAAAACCCTCATGATAACATAACCTTACATTGTCAAATCGGCCATTCTTTCCGGGCGTTGTCGTGTTGGAGTGATAAAGATGATTTGTTTGTTGGTTTTGTCATCTTTTAGTGGCATATTTTTAACCTTATCAGTAGTTTTTTTTGCACTCCATATGGTAGAAGTTAAGTCATAGTTTTTAGTCAAAAGAGCGAACTTTGCTGACCGTATATGTCGTGTTGCTAGCTCACTACCAGTCGATATTTGAAAGATTTGAAAGGCTAAGCAGAAGGAAGCCAAGGTCAACACTAATGCTACCTTTTTATCTCAAAAGATACAGTATACGTTACAAATGGTGTCAGACAAAAAAACCTTAATATAATCCCCTACCCTACCCTACCCTACCCTACCCTACCCTACCCTACCCTACCCTACCCTACCCTACCCTACCCTACCCTACCCTACCCTACCCTACCCTACCCTACCCTACCCTACTCTACCCTACCCTACCCTACCCTACCCTACCCTACCCTATTAGCTTTTATAAAAAATGACATACCCATTTTGACAAACTTAAAGTTCAAATTTCCGCAGGGCAGACCGTTGCAAAGGTCAACAGTTTTGTCTGCGAATTACTTCCAAAAACCACTGATAAATGATATCAAAGAACAGGCCTGCTCGATCGAATTAGACCTTATAATGAAGAATTGTAGTTTAAAACTAGTAATGATGTAACGCCTATCTCTGACCACACCATTCTTACAAAGTAAAAGGTGGAATAGCAAATTGATGACAAATCACAGTTTTTAAGGTTTTAAAGTGTAAACCATAGTTTATGGCGCAGTGAAAACAAAAATATAGCAAGAAATTTGTTTACAAAGTAAAAAAAGGCAAGAATTTTCTTTACAAAACCAAAAATAGCAAAAACTTTCTATACAAGTCTAAAAATAGCAGTAACTTTCTCTACAACACAGAAAATGGCAAGAATTTTCTTTACAAAACATAATATAGCAAGAACTTTCTTTACAATACAGTAAATGGCAAGAACTTTCTTTACAACACAGAAAATAGCAAGAACTTTCTTTACAACACAAAAAATGGCAAGAACTTTCTTTACAAAACAAAAAATGACAAGAATTTTCTTTACAAAGCAAAAAGTAGCAAGAACTTTCTTTACAAAACAAAAAGTGGCAAGAACTTTTTTTACAAAACTAAAAATAACAAAAATTTCAAAAAATTGAAAGTCATTTTAAAGTGCATTTCTAAAAATTAAATTTTTTTTTAATTTTGCTTATTTTGACAATTTCTCTACCCAGAAGAAGGTCGGTTGATATTGTAAATCTTTGTTAAAATTATCGACCACATTTTCTATTTGACATGACTTCCGATGACTCTACAGAAGCATCTGTAAATTCTACAGTAGCGTCTGTAAACTCTACAGTAGCGTCTGTAAAATCTACAGTAAGAAAGCATAAGAATCCAATTGAGGATAAACAGGATTCACTGATGGAGCTTATTCGAAGTGCCGAGTTTACCTCAGCGTTCTACCCTGAAGGCATCCGACCAAATGATTTCGGTTTTGTTCACTTTATGGTCAAGAAAAGCCTTGTCAAAGTGTTCGAAGTGAAGTCCGTCAAGCTGAACAATACTGTAATGTAAGTTTTTGAACATATTTTACTTATGTTTGGTTTAGCACAAATTTATGGATTTAGATACGCAGCCCAGGCTTAAGTACACACTTTAATCCTAGGCACACAATTTTAGGCTTAGGTACACAATTTTAGGCTTAGGCACACAATTTTAGGCTTAGATACAGATTTTAGACTTAAATACACATTTTAGGCTTAGGAACACAATTTAGGCTTAGGTATACAATTTTAGGCTTAGATACACATTTTAGGCTTAGTTGCGCAATTTTAGGCTTAAGAACACATTTTAGGCTTAGACACACAATTTTAGGCTTAGGAACACAATTTAGGCTTAGGTATACAATTTTAGGCTTAGGTACACAATGTCAGGCTTAGGTACACATTTCAGGCTTAAGTAAACATTTTGGGCTTAGGTAGATAGTTTTAGGCTTAGCGTGCAATCTTAGGCTTACGTAATTTTAGGCTTACAACATAAATGTTGAGAACGCTGGAGTTAAGTATGGTTGAATAGGGCTACTTAAAACTAGGCTAAAACAGGGTATTGTAACTTTTTTAAATGTTTTCATTTTAGCTATAACAGGCACAAACTTAATAAGCACTTTAAAAACACTAGTCGAGTTTTATGGTCAAGTGAAATGGAAGAGGATCTATACGTGATTGGAGACATGGAGGATGGGTAAGAAAAATTTTGTAAAGAAAGTTCTTGCCATTTTTGTTTTGTAAAGAAAGTTCTTGCTATTTTTTGTTTTGTAAAGAAAGTTCTTGCCATTTTGTGTTTTGTAAAGAAAGTTCTTGCCATTTTTTGTTTTGTAAAGAAAGTTCTTGCTATCTTTTGGCTTGTAAAGAAAATTTTTGCCATTTTTCGATTTGTAAAGAAAGTTCTTGCCATTTTTTGTTTTGTAAAGAAAGTTTCTTCTATTTTTTATATTTCACCCATAAATTTGAATTTTCAGATCAACCGTAGTAGTTGCTAATGGTAAAGTATCTCCACACCCTTTGGCCAACGTCTTAAAAAGGCACTTTGTTTTGTTAAAAGGAAATTTGCATATTATCGACCAATATGGAACGGCATTGCCCTATGACAATCTGGATGCGGGCTTCATTTCGAATAACATTACCAACTGGAATTTCAACTTTACCAGTCGACCAGACAAAGAGACGGTCTATGCGGTAAACGACGATTGTTACTATGCCAATAGAGCAGCTGCTAAGTGGGTATATTACAAGTGTCCAACGATGAAATTGGTGTTCATGCCGAACAAGGATGGCAGTGCTACCGATTACTACAGTTTGGTGGGTTATTTTAATTATTTTAGGCTTATAAAATACTTATTTTGAACTGAATACATGATATTGAGGCTTAAAAATGTTTTTAGGTTTTGAATTTTAGTCTAAGAACCAAGAATATATCTTGAAACGTAAATTTTAAGCTTAAACTCTGTTTTTTAGGCTTAAAAACGCCATTAGGCTTTAGGTATGACATTTAGGCTTAAATTTGGTTGCTTTTTTTAAAGTTGAGTTTTTAGGCTTCGAACATATTGTTAGGCTTAAAGGATGATTTTTAGGCTCAAAAATGTTTTTAAGCTTAAGATCTAACTTTTAGGCTTAAATTTTTAAGCTTTGTTTTAAATTTAATTTTTTTGGCTTTCACCACATTTTTAGGCTTAAAAACTTTCTTTCAGGAGCATTTAGTGAGTGTGAGCAAAGACAATCACAGCTTTGATCAACGTATGTTACAAAACACTTACATCAAGGTAATTAGCAGTAGGCAGGTGGAGGAAACTGAGATATCGTAAGTAGAATTTTTTTCAATTTTTTAAATTGAAAAAAAATAAATTAAAATTTTTTTTTATATTATAAGCAATAAAATTCCAGAGACCATCCCATCATTAACATTGTTTATGTATTCATGGCGACGCTTCTTCTGTGCATCGCCATTGCCTGCTACTTTGCTTACCGCTGTATTGCGCCTCGAATCAGAAAATTAGTTCAAGAGCGGACTTTGGTAAGCCTAAAATTTTTTAAAAAGTTTTGAAATGATTTTATTTTTTTTTATTTTTTTAATTAAAAATTTAATTTTTAAAAATTTTTAAACCAAAAATTTAACTTTTAAAAATTTTGAATCAAAAACCTTGAATTTTTAAAAAAATCTCGATTTTCAGTACGCAATCTCACATCAAGAAGCTATAGTCAACTTTTTGGCCGAGTTGACAAGTCATGGTAAGTCTTATAAGGGAAAAGCAAATAGAAAGAGGGTAGGGGTATTGGACCAAGAACTGAGACCTATATCATGTGAAAGAGCGTGAAAAGTTGTTATAAATGTGTTTAATTTTTTACTATGATAGAAAAAGGCATGTGATAAAGTGTCAAAAATTTGTGACGAAGTGTCAAAAACTAAAAAAACAGGAGAAATTTGGCTCGGCCGCGGTCGGTTGTTCATGCCTGTGTTTGGCGGAACATTTCCTTTTTTCATTGAATTGGGGTTAATTTCGAAGTCCGTCTAAACTTTTTTTTTTAGATTTTTATGGCCTAGCCTAGCTATTTTTAAGGTTAGGCTTGGCAGTTTTCTCATCTTTCTGCAAAACAGGAAAGATATTTATTTCTCGATGTTGTTTTAGATATTTAGCGTTTAACTTGTGTTTTATCGTTTTATAATGAAGTAAACTGGTAAAGCTTGATCTAAAACTATATTTTAGTTTATTTTTAAAAGATTTTGATGTTTTTCGTGTAGAAATTGGCAACAAAACGTATATTTTTTGTTTTATATTGTTTTAGACCGTTTTGATGTTTTGAATCTGATTTTTAGCCTTATTTTCGTAAAACTGATATAAGAAGTTTATTTAAAAGCAAAAACAAAGTGTGTTATTGCTATTTAATCAAAAAAATGTTTTTGATAGTTTGTTTTTTTAAAGTTTCAACAATTTTTCTTATATTAACCATGCTGTTTTTATGTTCTTGATATATATTGTTGGTGTTTTAGCTACTTTACTATCTATTTTTTATATTTTAGACATTTTTATAGTTCCTTAGTATTGTCTTGATGTTCTAATTATGTTTTTGCTCTTTTCAGCTTCTGCAGCGTCCTTCCTCCGAGCAATCTCATATAATGGAGTGGATCTTGCTCCTACTGAACGCAATTTCCCTCCACTTATGTACAATGAGAAGGGGATTCCATTGGCGAATTGGCCTGGAATTACACATCACAAGAATCATGGAGGAACAACGTTTCAGTATCCTGGACTTGAGGTTCCCATTTACTTTGCTGATGTGAGTTTTTTTAATTTTGAATTTTTGAAATTTTAGGTTTGAATTTGAAGTTTTTGTGTTGGTACTCAAGCTTTTTGGTACTATATAATGTTTTTGTGGTGTTTTATAATTGATCAAGCTGTCTTGTCGTTTTTTATTATTATTTTAGATGTAAACTAACGACTAGACTTTTTGCTACTTTTATATGAATAATTTAGAACAGCATAGTGCCTAAAATTCAGTATAGTACGTTTAGTACTACATATTAGCTAAAAAAATTCGTTATAGTGCGTGTGTGAGGGAGCAATCAATATGCGAACTTATGTTACGTTAATCCGATTCAATGGCGTATCTTTGGTTCATTGTCTATGTAACAAGCCGAGATGTATGAGCTACGAGGAGATTGATGCACAATATTCGGTACAGGTCAATCCGGTAAGGTTGTTTTAATCTCTTTGCATTGGAAATGAGAGTTTTCTAATTTTTTTTTAAATTTCAGATTTTTTAATTTTAAAAATTTTACTTTTAAGTTGATCTAGTGGATAATATAAGGTAAAGCTATATTTTTTGTCTTTCTTCAATTAAAAATGACTTTTTTTAAAGTTAGCAAAAGAAATGAGAATTTCCGATAATTTTAGGTAACAATTGGCAGTCGTGGCTCTTGCTGGTACAGTTGTGAAATTGAAGAGAGCGGTCGAGTCGTAGACACGTTCTTTAGTGCTGGTCGTCTGCGTGAATTGAATGATTTTATGTTCCTTCAGTCGGACAATGAAGCTATCACTTTTGGCTTGAGGAAGGAGCCGGTAAGTCAATTTTAAAATTTGATTTTGAATTTGAAATGATAATTTTAAAATTTTTGAAAAAATGAAAACTTTTGACTTGGCATTGGGATGATGTGATGTTCTTTTAGATCGTCACAATGTTCCACATCGGCAATCTCACCGAAGCATTGGTTTTGGCCGCTATCAACGTTGGATGCCAGTTGTTGTTATCAACCAGCAATGAGCTTCCTAATGTAAGTCTTTTTAAGGGTACTGTAACTTGTAAATTAGTGTGATTTTAAACATGTGGGGGTATAAAATTTGAATTTAAGGTTTGTAGGACTGGCTTGGATGTTGTAGAGTAGGGTACAGGGCTGGGCGGGGACTTTTGGTCTGGGTGCGGGGGTCGAAAAAATCCACAGGGGGGGGACCAAGTTCTACTTTTTTCGAAGTTTTTTTTTGGGGGGGGATTTCCTTACTCCTTCCCGTCCACCCCTCTTCCTCCAACGCTCGGCCCTGGTGGGGTATGTGAATGTAAGGTAAGATAAGGTTATAGATGTTGGTACGGTAGAATAAGTTAGGGTATAGTAGGTCGGGCTAGTGTAGAGTAGGCTACGATAATATACGGTAAAATTTGTAACGAAAAATGAATTTCAACTAATTTTAAAACTACAAAATCACCTTCAGATCCAAAAGATTGTCGGCCTCCTCCACGAACACCTTGGTGGCCCACCTTTAAGAATTAAACACATGAAGTTCATTACCCTTCACGTCGCATTCTTTGCCGTTTCAAGAATCGAAGATACAGAGCAACGTGCTCAATGGAAATCAAAGCTCGAGTACATTGTGGAGCTAATAGAAAGAAAGAAATAAAATTCAGGTTTTGCAGTATTGAGGATTTTTTAGATATTTGAAAGTTTTTTGTTCGACACCCAATTGGAGGTAAATAACTGTTTTAAAATTTTTTTACATGGAATACATGGTTTTAAATTATATTAGGCTTAAGATATTAGTCTATTGATATGATTTTTGTACTTGTATATTTGAAAATGTGATTTTATTTTTTAAGCCTAAGGTAAGCCTAAAATGTTTTGTGGTATAAAAATTGAGTTTCAAAGCTTATTAGGCTTAAGATATTAGTCTATTGGTTCGTTTTTTGTATTTTTCTACTTGAAAATAAGATTTTGTTGTTTAAGCCTAAAATGTTTTACAGTATAAAAATTAAGTTTTAAAGCTTACTAGGGTTAAGATATTAGCCTATTGATATGATTTTTGTACTTGTATATTTGAAAATGTAATTTTACTTTTTAAGCTTAAAAGAAAGCCTAAAATTATTTGTGGTATAAAAATTAAATTTTAAAGCTTATTAGGCTTAAGATATTAGCCTACTGATACGTTTTTTGAATTTTTATGTTTCAAAGCGTAATTTTATTTTTTAAGCCTAAAAATAAGCCTAAAATGTTTTACGGTATAAAAATTAGGTTTAAAGCTTATTAGGCTTGAGATATTGGTTTACTGATACGTTTTTTGTATTTTTCTACTTGGAAATTTGTTTTTATTTTTTAAGCTTAAAATAAGCCTAAAATGATTTATGGCATAAAAATTAAATTTTAAAACTTATTAGGCTTAAGATATTAGCCTATTGATAAGATTTTTGTATTTTTCTACTTGAAAATAGGATTTTGTTGTTTAAGCCTAAAAATAAGCCTAAAATGTTTACAGTGTAAAAATTAAATTGTAAAGTTCATTAGGCTTAAGATATTGGTTTACTGATACGTTTTTTGTATTTTTCTACTTGGAAATTTGTTTTTATTTTTTAAGCTTAAAATAAGCCTAAAATGATTTATGGCATAAAAATTAAATTTTAAAACTTATTAGGCTTAAGATATTAGCCTATTGATAAGATTTTTGTATTTTTCTACTTGAAAATGTGATTTTATTTTTTAAGTCTAAGGTAAGCCTAAAAATTTTATGCTTAAAAGTCAAAAGAAAACATGTTTTTTTGAAGCTTTGGACATAAAGAATAAGCCTAATAAAACTAGTTTTTTTTAAATTTTGTATTTTAAAGCTTGTTTTTACGAAAATAAAGAAAAAAATGATTTTATCTAACGTTTAGGCTTATATGTTAGATAAAATCTAGGCTTAAGATAGGAATCCTTATTGTAAACATTAGCTTAAGCCTAAAAAGCATTTCAGAATTAAGCTTAAAAGTTTTTTTTTTGATTATTCTTATTAAAAAAGCGACAAAATGACTGATCATTGATGTAGGGAAGCGTTACTTTCTAACGCACCATCCACGAGCTTGCGTTGGTGACCCTTAAACTGGCTTGGTTTATGCGTCCAGGCCTTCATCAGCAATACGTCAGTCCATAATTTTTGGCTTTTTAGCTAGATAAAGGTATGGTTATAATCAATACTTTGTTTTTTTATACTAACTGTTATGGTTCATTATTTGATTAGAATTGGCGGTCATTACACAAATTAGGCTTATCTACTTATATTTATGTATTTCAACGTAAAGTTTTATTAGGCTTAGGGTTTTTAGGCTTATAAAGTTTTATTAGGTTTAGGGTTTTTAAGCGAATTAAATTTTCTTTTTAATATTTTTGTCTTTTAACTGTTTTTTTTTTGTATTTTAAGCCTAAAATAATGCTAAAAGAGCTTGAAGAATATAAGCCTAATCACTTTCTTTTTGCTTGTTTTAAGCCTAAAACCAAGCTTGATTAGGTTCTTTTAATTTTTTTTTAATTTTTAAGTTTAAAAATAAGCCTAATAAGATTTTTTTCAACTTTAAGCTTAAAATAATGCTTTTTTAAAGTTTTATGTTTAAAAATAAGCCTAATAGAATTTTTTATTCATTTTAGGCTTAAAATTATGTTTTTTTTAAAAGATTTATGTTTAAAAATATGCTTAATAGGATTTTTCTTCATTTTAGGCTTAAAAATAAGCTCATTTTCTAATTTTAGGTCTAAAATAAGCCTAATAGGAGTTTTTGTTCTTTTAGGCTTAGCAATAAATTTTTTTTGTAATTTTTAGGTTTAATAATAAGCCTAATAGGATTTTTTTTAGGCTTGAAAATAAAATCTTTTTTTAGCTTTTAGGTCTAAAAATAAGCCAAATAAGATTTTTTTTCATTTTTAGGCTTAATATAGTGCCCTTTTTAATTTTTAGGTCTAAAATTAAGCCTAATAGGATTTTTTATTTATTTTAGGCTTAAAATAATGCTTCTTGTAATTTTTAGGTTTAAAAATAAGCCTAATAATATTTTATTTGTCTTCTTATTCTTCAAGAGCCTAAAATACAACAATTTTTATTTTTTTTTTGAAATTTCGAAATATGCAAATTTTTCAAAACTGAATAAAATATTCATTTCCAGCCATTTAAAAAACAAAAAAAAATGTCGATCGCCATGATCCTGGAGTCCAAGGACAAAGAGCATATCCCAGTCGATGAAGCCACCATCAGAATGTCGATCGCCATGATCCTGGAGTCCAAGGACAAAGAGCATATCCCAGTCGATGAAGCCACCATCAGAATGTCGATCTGCCTCAACAAACTCTACGTCTATACCCTGGCCGGTACGGAAGAAGCGTTAGTACCAGTGATAGTACCAACCATTGATGGACAAACTCTCAAGAAGCTGGTCGACTGGTGCTATCATCACAGACACGACCCCGAGACCAGGAACGACCAACCCTCCACTTCGAAATGCTTCAAACTTCGAACTACCGTATTCCGAGAGTTCGACCGCGACTATTTTGACATGCCCATGGAGAAGCTGAAGCGACTGACTTATGCTGCTAGCTTTTTGGGTGTACCAATGTTGTACCAGTTGTGTCTGCGACATATCAATGTAAAGTTTATGGGCAGTAAGGAGGATGAAGACATGGATACATCGATGAAGGACGTGTCGAACACTTCGGATGAATTGTCATTTTTAAGTGTTTCTGATATGGAAGTTTCGGAAATTTGAATATTTTGTTATTGGAAATAAATTTGGATACTCAAGTTTTAGGAAATTTGTTATCCCTTAAAGTCTCTTGTATGTGACTTTTTTTTAAATTATATCTTTCATTAGGCTTAGGTACATAATTTTAGGCTTAGGTACACATTTTAAACTTAGGTACACATTTTAAGCTTAAGTACACATTTTAGGCTTAGGTACATATTTTTAGGCTTAGATACACAATTTTAGGTTTAGACACACAATTTTAGGCTTAGGTACACAATGTTAGGCTTAAGTACAAATTTTAGGCTTAAAAACACCATTTTAGGCTTAGACACTCGATTTTAGGCTTAGGTACACAATGTTAAGCTTAAGTACACATTTTAGGCTTAGGTGCACATTTTAACCTTAGGTACACATTTTAGGCTTAGAAAGTCACTTTAGGCTTAGTTACACATTTTAGGCTTACGCACATAATTTTAGACTTAAGTACACATTTCAGGCTTAGACACACATTTTAGGCTTAGGTACACATTTTAGGCTTACACACACAATTTTAAACTCAGGTACACATTTTTGGCTTACGTACATATTTTAGGCTTAGGTATACATTTTAGGCTTAAGTACACAGTTTTAGACATTATCACTAGTCTTACTAAAAAACATTGTCAGTACTACTACAAATGGCAAAAGGAGTACTGACGGGAATCGAACCCGTGTCGATTGCTTGGAAGGCAACCATGCTGACCATTACACCACAGACGCGCTTGCTTAAACCTCTTTCAATTGACGATAGATATCTATATTTGGGTCAAAAGACGCAGAGTAAACTCGTCTTGTGGTCAGTATATTATCTTGCGCTAGCGCAAATCAAGCGCGTCTTCTTTCTAATTACATATTAGTGAATTTGCAGGAATATAACGGAGGATTTCACGGCTATTAAGAGAAGAGTAAGCATGCGCGTCTGTGGTGTAATGGTCAGCATGGTTGCCTTCCAAGCAATCGACACGGGTTCGATTCCCGTCAGACGCAGTACTTCCTTTTGATATTTTTATTGTTTGAAAAGTTTAAAAGTGAGTTCTAAGATCTTTTATAGTCCAACAGTCATATTTGGCGGCTTAAACAACGTTTTGATAACTAAATATTAAGCTTCTTTTAGTTTAAAGCTTACTTTTTAAATCCAGTTTTGAATTTTTGGTGTTTTTTGCTCGTGTTTGAAGCTTAATATTCACAATTGAAAGTTTTTTTAACTAGATTAATGTATTTTATGTCTATCAAGCTACGAAGAACTTTGTTGTTTTATCAATCATAAGACAGCAATCTTGTTATTCTTTATCAGGAATGTTTAAAATTTATTAAATTAAAGTACTTTGTATCTAAAAATCAAGGTTTTTTCTTAATTATTGGTCTAGTCTAATGATAAATATTTGCCGGAATGGGCCAACGAAACTTTGAAAGTGACCAGAAATTTGACCCGGCCCGGTTCCTTTACCGGCATAATCGCAATGATAAATTTGGGCCTGGCCGAGCCGATGTAACTTCGAAAGAGGCTTAGCTGAGGCCCAAATCTAGGCCTGGCTCTGCTTCTTTACAGGTCTAATTTAATGATTAATTTGTACCAAGCCGAGCCAAAGCAACTTTAAATGGGGTCGAGAAATTGGGCCGGGCTTGGTCATTTTACAAGTCTAGTCTAATGATAAATACGTGCCGGGTCGGACCAAAGAAAATTTAAAAGGGACTGAAAAATTGGGCCCGGCCCGTTCGTTTTCCAGATTTATAATAGTTCCACCCAACTAGACATGGGAGAAGGCCGATTTTTTAGGCTCGGCCCGACTTAAATTTTGCTCAGGCCCGGGCCGAATTTTTTTACGTGCAAATGGGCCGGGCTTTTCGGGCCGGGCTTTTCCTCATTTCTACGGCCAAATTGACGCGAAATCTTTTCTGGAAACGACCCGAAACTGAACGAAACTGAACCGTTTATTACTCTTTCTTTTGATCTGCGAAATTCGCCCAATTCGAGTCGACTTTTTGCGTTTTTCTTGCAAAAAAGATGGCTTTTTGATTATTTTTGGTTTTGATAACATTCTCCCGATCACAAACCGTCGATTATTGTTGTCTTTTACTATTTTTTGGGTTTTGAAACGTTTGGTTTGGTCTGATTTTTGATTTTATAAAATTTTGAAATTTTAGGTAACATTTTGTAAAAGTTTTAATGTAAATGGTCGGAAAGTTTGTGGAATAGGTTTTTATAATGTATTTTACATAGTATATATAATTATATATCGTATTCGTTCTGTTTTCATGTTTTTCTGTTATTTTTGACCAAAGTTAACTTGCACGGTGCAGGGTTTAGGTAGATTTTACTGTGCAGTATTTCTAAAGACCTCACGGTGAAAAAAATGAAAATTACATAAGTAAAGACTAATATATGATAATAAAATTTCAAAAAAGTGTTTAAAAACTTCGAGAGGAATAATGTTGTTTACAAAACATGGTGTATAAATATTTGCGGTCGCTGGGTCATTTCCATAGTTTTTGAAAGCTTTTCGACCGATTTTTGACTTTTGAAGTGATTTTTATCAGTAAAGTGGCTTAGGCTTGTATTTAAACTTTTTTTTTTGAATTTTATGTTATTTTTAGCACCGTGCTGTACTTTTAGTACTATATTGTTATTTTTAGTACGACACTGTGATTTTATTAATATACTGGCTTGTTTAGTACTGTGCTGCATTTTTTAGTACTATTCAGTCATTTGTAGAAAGATACTGTCATTTTAGTATTATACTGACTTTTCTAGTACTATAATGAAATATTTAGTATTATGCTGTATTTTTAGTACTATACGGTCATTTTTAGTACGATACTGTCACGTTAGTAATATGTTGGCTCGTTTATTACTGTGTTTTGCTTTTTAGTACTGTAAAATCATTTTTGGTACTATACTGACTTTTTTAGTACTGTGCTGTATTTCTCAGTACTATACAGTAATTTTAGTACCATACTGGCATTTTTAGTATTGTACTGAAACATATAGTACGCCAATTTTCATTTTAGTACTATAAAATCATTTGTAGTGCAATGCTGGCATTTTTAGTACTATACTGTTTTTTTAGTATTACACACGCGTTTTGCGTACTGTGCTGAAATATCTTGTGTCATACTACGTTTTTTAGTACAATACTGTAATTTTTAGGATCAGATTGTACTACTAGTAAGATTATTTTATTATTAGTACTGTAATTTCATGTTTTGTAATTTTTTGTACTGTACTGTCTTTCTTTGTATTATACTCGCATATTTAGTATTATGACGTCATACATAGTACCATATTGTTACATTTGTTCTAATAATGTAATTTTTAGTACTTTACTGTCTTCTTTAGTATCATACTCGCATTTTTAGCACTGTGCCGCTATGCACAGTACCATTTTATTAAATTTGTACTAATAATGCCATTTTCAGTACCATGCTGTTTTCTTTAGTATCATACTTGCATTTTTAGCGCAATACCGTCATAAATAGGATCATTTTGTCACATTTGTACTAATATTGCCATTTTCAGTACCATAATGTCCGATTCCATTCCAAAAACCCAGATCGCGGCCGTGTTCGACAAGCACGACGGTCCAATTGAAATCCGTGAAATTCCAGTACCAGAGATTGGTGATAACGATATCTTGGTCAAAATTCATTATTCCGGAGTTTGTCATACTGATTTGCATGCCTGGAAGGGGGATTTCCCTATCAAAGCCAAGAATCCACCACTGGTCGGAGGTCATGAAGGAGCTGGGGAGGTGGTGAAGATTGGTCGCGATGTGAAGAACTTTAAGGTTGGAGATCGTGCTGGTATTAAGGTGAGTATTTTGGAATTTTTTATAGTATGGTGATTATGATTGAAAAAAAAAGATTTGTTTGATTTTTCTTGCCTAAAACGCTATTTTCATAATTTTTGTTA
Organism: Bursaphelenchus okinawaensis; assembly: GCA_904066225.2. Classification (NCBI taxonomy): domain Eukaryota; kingdom Metazoa; phylum Nematoda; class Chromadorea; order Rhabditida; family Aphelenchoididae; genus Bursaphelenchus; species Bursaphelenchus okinawaensis. Next base: position 11,108,435 of record CAJFCW020000002.1, on the reverse strand, counting down.
CCTAAAATGAAATTTTTTTGAAATTTTTACCGAAATTACTATTTTCGTGAATTTTGTTACCTAAACTCAACTTTTTTGCAGTTTTGTTACCTAAAAGTGAGGTTTTTTCAAAATTTGTTACCTAAAAACTACTTTTTTGACGGTTTGTTAACTAAAAATTAATCTTTAAAGAATTTGTTACCTAAAATCAATTTTTTAAAAATTTGTTACCTAAAATTGACATTTATATTGATTCTGTTATCTAAAATCAACAAAAATTTTTTTCGGATTTTTTTTACCTAAAAATTGATTTTTTAAAAAATTTGTTGCCTAAAATTCACGTTTTTATTGATTCTGTTATCTAAAATGGATTATCAAACCAGTTGTTACCTAAAATCGATTTTTTTTTTTTTAAATCTGTTACCTAAAATTAACGTTTTTGAAGTTTTGTTACATAAAAACTATCATTTTTAAAAATTTGTTACCTAAAAATCACATTTTTCCCGATTTCAGTGGCTAAACGGTTCCTGCCTGACCTGTGAACAATGTCGTCAAGGACACGAGAACACTTGCTCCGTGACCAAGCTCTCCGGCCTAACCCACGATGGCACGTTCCAACAATACGCGGCCGTGAAAGCCACGGAAGCGACGCCAATCCCAAAAGATATTGAGCTAGCCAAAGCGGCGCCTATTCTCTGCGCCGGACTAACCGTCTACCGTGCATTGAAGGAGGCTAACGTTCAGGCGGGTCAATTTATTGCGATTCCTGGCGCGGGCGGTGGTTTGGGCAGTTTTGCTATTCAATATGCGACTGCCATGGGGCTGAGGGTGGTGGCGATTGATCATGGCAGCAAAGAGGAGCATTGTAAGAAGCTGGGTGCTGAAGTGTTCATCGACGCTTTTAAGGTATGTCACGGTTGGTTTGGAAAGGGGACAGGTAGGGGAGTAAGTTTTTTTTGGGCGGGGTAAAAAATTTTTTTGGGCGGGGTAAAAATATTTTTTTCGTCGGGGTAAAAAGTTTTTTTTAAACGTTGTATAAATTTTTTGGAGGCGGATTAAAAACATTTTTTCTGGGCGGGGTGAAAATATTTTTTGGGCGGGGTATAATTTTTTTCGGGAGAGGAGGCAAGCTGATCTATATTGAAATAAAGAGCTTGCCAAAAAAATTTTGAGGGCGGGGTAAAATTTTTTTTGGTCTGAATTGGAAAGCGAAGTAAGGTTCATCCATACTATTCTTCCAGGAAGACCTAGTAGACCAAGTAGTCAAATACACCGATGGTGGCCCTCAAGGGGTGCTCTGCATCGCCGCTCAACCTAAAACAATGTCCCAAGCCACGGATTATGTTCGTACCCAAGGCACAGTAGTCCTCATTGCTCTACCCAAGGACGGCTACTGTAACATCAACGTGTTTTGGGCGGTAGTCAAGTGTATCACGGTAAAGGGATCGTATGTGGGATGTCGACAGGATGCTATTGAGGCTTTGGACTTTCTGCGGCGTGGTAAAATCGATGTGCCAATTGAGGTGTTGCCTCTGAAGGAGCTGCCAAATGTGTTTGATAAGATGGACAAAGGAGAGCTGAAGGGACGTGTTGTACTGGATTTGACAAAGTAGAATGTCACTATTGATTTTTGAAGTTATGTGTTTCTATTGGTTTTTTGGAGCGATCTGTCACTATTGATTTTCGGAGCGATTTGTCACTATTGATTTTTTAAAGATATATATTGTTGTTTCGCTAATGTTGTGTATAGATACGGTCACTTTTTGACTGCAGAATTTTATGACATGTAATAAAGTCATCTTTTTCATAATTTTGGGTATAAGCCTGAAATTTCACGACTTATTAGGCCTAAGCTATTAGCTTAATTTAGCATTAAGTCTTTATAAAGAGTAACTAAAAAGGAAAAAATTTTTCAATTTGTAAGCTTATCTTGTCTGGAAAGTCAAAAAAAGTGCTTGAAACACAATGCCAAGTTTTAAAAATTGGCGGGAAATCCAAATAATTCAAATTTTACAACTCAAAAGCGCGAGCTAAAATTTTTTATGGGTACTATTGGTGGTACAAAGAATTCATATAAAAATTTTGAGCTGATTCTGAGTGAGGCAGGCTAGGTACTTTCTTTGTAAGTATTTGGTGCCGACATAAAGAACCCGCCATACTTTTTCTGTAATTTCTTGTATAAAATGGCGGGTTCTTTATGTCGGTACTTAACAGTTTGGTCTAGCCTAGTTTGTCTTGCCTAACCTTAGTCTTAGTCTTAAATTTAATCTATCGCTTTTTAGGCCCTTAGGGTTTAAAATTTAAAAAAAAGCATTTTTGATATGGTAGTGGCATATAAAGGCATTACAACAAAAAACAACTCAAAGTCAAGTAGTATGAATCAACAATTTCAAGTACAAAATACTCAATTGATTGAGTAAATAATAAAAAATTTGTTTACATTGAAACACAATGCAAACATACCAACAAACAGTCAATTGCGCGGTTTGTCGGATATAAAGTTGCACTTTCTTTTGAACTTTCACTCGGATTTTTTGGTTTTTCTTGAAAAATATTATATTATACTTGATTTGAATTCATTTTTGAAACTATTTTTAAGCCTAAACTTTATTTTTTAATCTGTAGAGTTTCAAATTAAGTTTTTGCTAACTTAGGCTTATTCTTAGGCTTATTTGTGATTTCCATTTTTTTAAATTTTTTTAGACAATGCCACATTACAAACTAACATATTTCCCAGTACGCGGATTGGCCGAGCCCATCCGGCTTTGTTTTCATTATGCTGGAGAGAAATTCGAGGATTATCGTGTACCTAAAGATGCTTATGGCGCGCTAAAACCATGTAAGTATGTGCACTCAAATAAACTTTGTTATTTCGAAATACTTTTTAATTGGCTTGCAGTACAACTAGTTGTAGTAGTTAATATGAATTGACTAAAAATTTGAAAAAATTTATATTTTTTTAAAAATTTTAAAAAATTTTTTAAAATTTTGATAAGGTTTATAGTACTCATAATATCTATAGTACACATAATATTTATAGTACTATAAGAACAGTTTGAAGCCTTAAAAACGACCAAAAAGCCCTGAAGATCAAAGCTAAATATAAAAAAAGTCAGCTTAAAACCAAAAAAATCTTAATATTTAGATAACAAAACATTTTTTATGCCGCTAATATGACTGCCATACCATAAAAGATCATTAAAACTGACTTTTAAACTTTTCAAACCATAAAAACAGCAAAAAGTCACCCTGCGTCTGACGGGAATCGAACCCGTGTCGATTGCTTGGAAGGCAACCATGCTGACCATTACACCACAGACGCGCATGCTCAACTTTCTCTTAATAGCCGTGAAATCCTCCGTTATATCTTTGCAACCCACTAATATGTCATTAGAAAAAAGCGCGGTTGATTTACGCTAGCGCAAAATGATATACTGACCAAAAGACGAGTTTGCTCTTTGTCTCTTGACCCAAATATAGATATCTATCGTCAAATTAAGGGAGTTTAAGCAAGAGCGTCTGTGGTGTAATGGTCAGCATGGTTGCCTTCCAAGCAATCGACACGGGTTCGATTCCCGTCAGACGCAGTATGACTTTTGCTATTTGCAGTAGTACTGGTAATGTTTTTTTTCTTTTTAGTAATACTAGTAATAATGCCTAAAATATGTGCCTAAGCCTAAAATAAGTCTCTAAGCCTAAATGTGTAGCTAAGCTTAAAATTGTGTGTCTAAGCCTGAAATGTGTACGTAAGCCAAAAATGTGTACCTAAGCCTAAAATTGTGTGTCTAAGCCTAAAATGTGCACCTAAGCCTACAATTGTGTGTTTAAGATTAAAATGTGTACTTAAGTCTAAAATTATGTGCGTAAGCCTAAAATGTGTAACTAAGCCTAAAGTGACTTTCTAAGCCTAAAATGTGTACCTAAGGTTAAAATGTGCACCTAAGCCTAAAATGTGTACGTAAGCCAGGGCTTTTTAAGATTTGTAGTAAAGTAACGCTAGTACAGGTTATTGTGCTATGTAGTACGTACTACTTTCTCCAAACTTAAAAATTCTACTTTCAGTAACCCCCTATGGTCAATTACCAATTCTCGAAGTAGACGGCCATCAGCTAGTACAATCTGGTGCTATTCTTCGTTATGTGGCTAGAAAATTCAATTTGATTGGTAAGAATGAATGGGAAACGGCTAAGGCTGACGAAATTTGGTCGTTTTTCTACGATTCAATGAGAGCCCATATTAGGTATACTCATTTCAAAGGAGGAAAACCTGATTTTCCTGAAGACACCGAGGTAAATTTTATTCATAATTTCAATTTTTTAAAAATCAATGAAGCTTGGCAATCAATTTGAAAAAAAAAATTTTTTTTAAATTAACTATGTTACCATCACAAGATAACACTACTAATCCCTCAATATAGCAAATTCGTGACTGTGTCCACGAAGCACTCAATTTTATCCTATCAGGCTTGTTTTGCCTTAACCAAAACGAAAAGCCTGCTTCAGTGCTGCCTAACATTCCAATACGTAACCAGGTTGGTGCAGTGTGATAATGTACTAACACTACTAATCAATCAGAGTTCTCAAATTTAGCATTTTCTGAGTTTTGTTTACCTACGGCATTGGCTTTTTTGAATTTTTGCTTTGGCTGCGGCTCTAGCTTCGAAGCCAGAGTTACAGAGCAATAGCCAAGCCGTTACGGCGAGGAACCGTGCCGTAATTGGGCATGGAGAACGGGCCGGGCCCGCTTTTTAGGCCCGGTTTAATTTAAGTTTTTCTCATATCCGGCCCGGACCGGCCTGATATTTTATACGTGGAAACGGGCCAGTCTTTTCGGGCCGGATTGGGCTTTTTCGAGACTTCCAGGCCCGGCCCGACTTAAGTTTTTCTCGGGCTTGTTCTGTTTCCCATATCTAGCCAAATTCGATTTCTGGCTTTGGTTTCAACCCTAGCTTTGTCTTTTTTTAAAACTTCTTGTTACAGCTTTGGAGCTTCAGCTCCGAAGCAGTAGCTGCCTCAGAACTGGTTCTGGAGGCCTTGAAAACTCTGGTTATAACCCTGCACTAACAAAAACATAGCTTATAACATGAAATTTATTAAAAATTGTCTAAAAAATAGTAAACAGTACCAAACTACTTTAAATACAACCTTCTAGGACTCCCTATACAGTACCAACTTCCTACCAATAGCACAAAAGTCTCTATCCGTTTACTCCAAGTTTTTACGTGAAGCCAATAGTGGATTTGCCTTACCTGGAGGCCTTTCTTATGCTGATTTTGTGATTGCTGAACATGTTCAAACTATCGAGAATCTAGACCCCAATTTGGCTGCTACTCATCCTGACCTTTTGGACTATAAAAGACGAATTCATGCTTTACCACAGTTGCACAACTACTTGGCTTCGAGACCACATAGTGTTGGTTAATGTGCAATGTTTATTGATAAAGATTAATTTGGTTTTAAAGGCATTTTTGAAATTTGTTTAGGGTTTAAATAAACTTGTGTGGTAATAATAGACTTGAAAATGGCTTTAATACGACTGTCCAGCTAGGAATGATAAACAGACAGGCTAGGCCTGGCTCGGCCCGGCCTACAATCGGGCCGGCTAAGCCTGGTCCAGCCCTGCCCTACAATCGGCCGGACCGGACCGGTCTTAAGCCAAAATTTAAACGAGCCGGACTAAGAAATTAGGCCCGGGCCTAAAATTTTTTTTTAATTTTTAAAATTTATTTATTTTAATTTTCGTTGGTGTTCTTTGATTTTATAGGGTACTATGATTGAAAAAGCAATGTAAAGCTAAATTTCCGTTTATTTTTTAGTTTTCAAATTATTAAAGCTTTTTTAAAACGGGCCGTACCTGGAAATTTTCTGACCAAGCCGGCGCGAGAAAAAAAATAAAAACGGGCCGGGCTCAAACGTTAGGTTCAGGGCCTGGGTCGAGTCTAAAAATTAGACCAATTATCCAATTCGTATTTTACATTAATGTATTTTAATATAAATGTTTAACGCAAGATACGTTTCTCAAAAAATATATATTATGCTACCAAAAAGCTACAAAGTAAAGTCACTTCCTCATTCGAATACTAACTACTGACCAGTCGAACATTTGGTTTGTGCAAACAGGTTTTTTTCGGCCCTAAGGCTATTTTCGTGGCGGTTTTGGAAAAGTTGATATTTGTTCAGGTGCAAAAAGTCGTTAGTATATAAACTGAATTACTTAGTTAGTCTGACATATCATTGCATATTCAATCGTTTCTACACGTAATTGTGTTTACTGGGTTTTGAGTTACTGTAACTTCGAATTTTCTTACTGCTTTCACATAAACATTTAAATTTAAAACTTTAAGGCCTAATTTTTATATTTTGAAGTTACTACAGTACTCTTCATACTAATTTTTCTATAATACAGTGCTTTTCATACGAGTCTTTATATAACATACAGTACTATTCATACTAATCTTTCTTTATTATACAGTACCACTATTTTAAAAATGAACTCAAAGCTCCTAATCTCACTAATCATCACCTTAACGACTCTACTGTCAGCCCGCTCTCTCCACTCTACGCATATCACAAAAGCTCAACATAGTCAACTAGCCGACCTAACCACCCATCATCCTGAACATAAAAAGTTCAAGAAGATGGGGAAAAAGTTCAGGAAGATGGAGGTAGGTGAAGAACCAACTGAAGCCGTAGTTGATGGTACACCAGAACCAGAAAAGTTGTCTCAAGAAGTTGTGGAAGAGCCTGAGGAACAACATGTTGTTGCTACAACTGAGCCTGCTGTAGCTGAGGTAGTTGAACATGTTGAGCATCATACGACGGTTCATGCTCATGGTCATGGGCACGGTAAAGCGCATAAGAAAGTGGAGAAGTCGGCTGAGATTGTAAGTACTATAATATTGAGTTGTTCAAAAAATTCCGTGCTCCGTAACGTAAAAAATTGTTTTGAGTGAGTGCACAGAATTATTTGATCGACCTAAATTGTAATATGACTCTACATGTTAATATAAGACTTTTCAATTAATTCTGTGCTCTCTGATACTGAAAAGCCGTTTTGAGAAAAACACAGCATTATTTGAACAATTGATTACATTAGATTACTGTAAGATCATAAGTTTATCTTACTGTAATATCATGAGCTTATCTTACTGTAATATCATAAAGACTAAATTTACAAAATATTTGTAGACTGAACCGGAACTCGAAGGAGCTCCAAAACCAAAGTACAAGTTGATCTACTTCGACGCTCGCGGAATATGTGAATCGATCCGGCTGTTATTCCGCTACGCTAATCAAACCTTTGTTGATGAACGAATTTCCAAAAAGAAGTGGTTGGCTATTAAAGACAGTGAGTTTTTTTTATTTTTAAAAAGTTTTTTAAAGTTTTTTATCCCCCCCCCCTTTTCTTTATTCTTTGGCAAAAATCACCGCTCAATTTTCCGGAAGCCAGAAGGCTTTTTCAATTAAAAAAATACTCTACCTTATATTTTACTTTACTTTATCAAACTCTACTATAATTTGCTCCTTTCTCCTCCCTCCCCCCCCCCTTTACAACTTCTTTAAATGTCAAATCCACCGTCTTATAGTAATCAGAGAGACCATTTATATCACTTTTCGATTCAAAATCCTATTTACAGCCACATTCTACGGTAAAATCCCAATCCTCGAAGTGGACGGTAAACCACTAGCCCAATGTTATGCCATCTCTCGCTATCTTGCCAAGCAATTCAACTTGTCCGGCAAAGATGACTGGGAAGCGGCCAAGCTTGACGAAGCTGCCGACTTCCACAAATACGTACTCACCGAGCTATCACCCTACCTCTTCGTACTCAGTGGGTACCGTAGTGGTGACCGTGATGCTCTACGTAAGGATGTGTTTGTACCGATTGTCGACAAGAACTTCCCCATCTACAACAACCTTCTGAAGGCTTCGAACAGTGGCTTCTTTGCCAAAAGCGGCGTATCTTGGGTTGACTTTGTTATCAGTGAATACATGACTACTATCAGGCATTACGAACCTGCCATTTTGGAAAAGTACCCATTGTTGGTCAAGTTTATCGACCGGGTTCAGTCGTTGCCACAGATCAAAGAGTACATTAAACAACGTAATCATACTCCACTTCAGTTTTCTTAGGTACTGTTTGTAATATTGGTACGATTTGTTGTATGTGATGACTATTTTGTTTGTATATATACGTACATGGCTTTTGAATAATAAATGCTTATTATTAATAGTAATAAGAGTTTTTTTAGCCAGTGACAGAGAATGAATAAAGTAGAGTAGGATAGACATCGTGTTTAGCTTTACTCGATTTTAGGCTTATTTACACATTTTAGCTTAGAAACATAATTTTAGGCTTAGACCAACACTTTAGGCTTAGCAAAAAATCTTAGGCTTACAAAATTTTAGACATAGCAAAAAATCTTAAGCTTATACATTTTTAGGCTTAGTTACACATTTTAGGCTTAGCACACATTTTTAGGCTTACCCAATTTTAAGCCTTGAACATATTCTTAGGCTTTTACATTTTGGAGCTCAGTACACATTTTAGGCTTATCACACTATCTTAGGTCTATAAATTTTTATTCTTAAGTATACTTTAAAAGCTTAGCATACAGTATTAGATTTACGGATTTTTAAGCCTGAGTAAAGATTTTAGGTTAAACACAAACGTGTACCTTGAAGTATAGTATCAAAAGATAAATCAAAAACTTCAAAGTAAAATTTATTACAATAAAAAGATAACAGTAAGCAGATACAAGAATATAATTAAAATCAAACGTTGTACTCAGTTTTCTATACAAAATGCAGATCGACAAGAGGCTGGGCGTGGTTAGTCAAGAACATACAAGTTGGTACTGTCGTATCACAGGACGGTTCGGCATGTTCGTAATCAACAACCTGAGTCTGGATTCTTGCGTTTTGGCTTCTTCGGGTTTTTGGAGCGACTTTTGCTCTTGCACATGGGACAAATTGGTGCATTACGATGGATTTGGGCTTGGCAGCATTGGCAATTCTAAAAATTTTTAATTTAAAAAATTTGTCTTGTCAGAGCAAGATAACATATGTTAGAGTAAGGTAAAGAATAACACACGCTAGGATAGTTGAGAGAAAGATAAGGCAACGAAGGATGATATATTACTGTGTGACTAAAGTACAGTAAGGTAGGGTACGGTATGTAAGCGCAGGATAGCTAATTTAAGGTATAGTAAGGTAAAGTACAATAGAATAATGACTTATTGGGTAGAATACGATAAGGTACGGTATGGTACGGTAGGATACAGTGGGTACAGTAAAGTAGACTAGAGTACAGTAAAGAAGCGCAGCATAGGGTATAGTAACATAAGGTACAATATAATATTATTGAGTAGGGTACGGTAGGATACATTAGAGTAGAGTACAGTAAAATAAGGGTAGGACAGGGTAGAACGAAGCTACAGTAGAGTGTGGCTAATCTACAGTAAGTTAGGGTAAGGTAGGATAGGGTAAAGTAGGTAGGGTAGGATAGGGTAGTGTAGGGTAGGGTAGGGTAGGGTAGGGTAGGGTAGGGTAGGGTAGGGTAGGGTAAAGTAGGATAGGGTAAAGTAGGTAGGGTAGGATAGGGTAGGGTTAGGTTAGGGCACGTTACGCTACAATAAGATCACTCACCTTCATTGGCGGACTCTGATGATCACTGCTACTAAACGACGACTTAGCCAAGTTTGCCAGCTGTTGTTGCCGTTGCTGTTGTTGCGCTTGTTGCTGTTGTTGTTGCATAGCTTGCATGGCAAACACCATCATGGGGTTCATCATTGGCGTGGGTGCGACTTGTTGCTGATTCTGTGTATTCAGTGCGTTCATCAAGTTCAACAAGGCGCTCGGATCCGTCGTTTGACTATTCTGCTGTGACATTGAGTTGATTTTGAACAAATTCGACAACAATTGCTGTTGTTGTTGCTGGGCGATGAATTGTTGCGCATTCAGTGGGCTGTTCTGTAGGAGTGACATGTTCGAGGCGGTAGTTAGAGCTGTGGTTGAGATTGGATTGGCTATGGTGGATGGCGTGCTTGGACTGAAATGATGATGACAATTAATTTTTGAGGAAAAAAGTTGCAAACAACAACATTCAAGGCGATATTAAAGTTAACAAATATCGAAGGTTAGGTTGAAGTACGATATAATTTAAAATTCTGATTTAAAAAAAATTTTTACCCTCACCCTATTCTGCCTTGCCCTGCCTTATCAACCCTAACTACAGTATCTCATCTTACAGTATGATTTATCCAAAAAGTTTTCTAATTATTATATACGCAAAGTTGGCCCCTCCCCTTCACTAAAAACATCCTTTTAATCCTCCCCCCCCACACATCTAAAAGTGTAGACAAAGAAGGTACGACATCACACGCACTTGCTACCTGCACGGAATACCGTACCCTGGTGCCAAGTTGTTGTCCATAGGGAAGCTCCAGCTGAGATCAGCTGGATCACAGTACCATGTAGTGGTACTTTGGACAGTTAGTACTGATTAGTATGGAACTAATCAGCCGTACAATAAAATACTGTATTTAGTACAATATGATCATGTACTTAATAAAAATTAACTACAGTATAAAGTATAGCTATTACAGTACTATAGTTACTACTACAGTGCTATAGAGACTATTGCAGTACTATAGATACTATAAACCAAGCATGAAAGTACAGTATAAAGCTCCAGTACAAGTACCGTGCACCTCAAACTGGTAACGGTAACAAGCCTAGTAAAGAATACGGTCAGAAGACTGCAATAGTATACAGTAACAAGCCTACTATAGTATACAGTAACAAGGCTACTGTAGTATACAGTAACAGGGCTACTGTAGTATACGGTAACAAAGCTACTATAATATAATGATAAAAAGCCTACTGTAGTACACGGTCACAAGTCTACTATAGTATACGGTAGCAAAGTTACTGAGGTATACGGTAATATACAGAGCCCAATTTCAATATTACAATGTTAGTGTGAAGAATACTGAGAAATATTGATGAACTAGCCCCTTATATACCATAACAACTACCAACCGAATCCACTTACAGGGCTTTGTTTATTATGTACATGTCAATGCACCCAAACCCCGCCCCTTTCACGGTCCTATTTCACGCCGTGCATGATCCTATTAAAAGGGCGTGTAATATACTCGAAAACGGAATTAAAAAGCTAGGGCTAAACTAGCGAGTACGAGCATGTACGCACGGCTGGTATTAGGCGCCAACATAAAAAACCCGCCACTTTGCCTGTGATTTCCTGTAAAAAATGGCGGGTTCTTTATGTCGGCACATGATAACAGCTACAGAGAACATGCACGCACAGACTGTGTTATAAAAAGTTATCGCAACTAAACCTGTGTAGTATTGTACACACATTACTACTGTAATCCTCTATTTACATATTTGAAATAATGTTACAGTAGGGTTTTAATAAAGTAAGTGAACACATGCAGTAAGACTAACACAAGACTTCTTTAAGACTGTAGATACAGCAAGATGAAGCTAAGTTACGGTAAAATAAGAGAGGTTCTTTATTTTAGTGATACAGTATCCCACCCAACATTTTGCCTAACCCTAGTTTTAGCCCTAGTCAAAATTACAGCCTATGTTAGCCAAATATGAGCCATGTCCTAGTCCTACCTTACATTACCAACCATACTTTACTCAAACACCTTGTACATAAGATACAGTATTAGGAAGTGCTTAGCCTAGGTACAAAACTAAGGCCACAGCTCAAGCTACGAGTTAGCCTACAGATTAGGCTGAGTTAGTAGGGTACGACATATTAGGTACAATATGGCAAAGTATGGTATGTTAAGTTTTGTAAGATGGGTATCGTATAGTAGGTAGCATAGGGCATGGTACGGTACTAAAAGAATCAAGGGTAGGGTCGGCAGAACTAAAAGGGTCAGGGGTGCAGTTGGGTAAGGCTATAAAGGTGAGGTCGGGTAGGGCTAAAATTTATAGGGTGAGGTTGGGTAGGTAACATTACTTGTTAGACACTCAACAATTTTAAATTGTACTTTAATATTTTTTTAAAAATTGTTTGGATCGCCCATAAATATATATATTCATGCAGAGCCGGGCGCTGGGAGGGGGGGGTGGACCGGGAGAGCAAAAAAATTTTCGAAAAACGTTGAACGTGGTCCCTCCTGTGGATTTTTTAAACAAAGTTTTTCGGAAAAAATGTGCTAGCTACCTGTGCCAATTTTTTCGACCCCCGCCCCCCAAACCAAAAGTTTCCGCCCGGCACTGTATGCATGCGTTACGGAAATTATTATTGTTTTAATTAAAATTTTTAGAGTGTTATTTGTTGAGAAAGTTATATAACGAGTGGACCCCACCCCCTCCTCACCCCCGCGGGTATTAAAAATTGAATTTTTCACGGGGGTGACGGCGGCGGGGGGTGGCAAATACCCGCCCCCCGTAGAACACTACTTAGCGTCAACCGGCTGTCCCTAACTTATTCAACAAAACAAGCAGCTACGTACCTGCCCAACGCAAACCGTGTTAATGAATTCCGAAATTCGAAAGTTCGTGACCCAATTAGCGTTAATTTATGCAAATTACAACAATAAGTGCTAATATATGCAAAAATCGACAAAATACCGTTAATACATGCAAGTATCGGCTGGGATTTTAATTTATGCAAATTTCAACTCTCTCATCCCCTTAGTTATGCACCAACCAGCTCAACCCACTTCCCCGTACGTGGGTTGAGCTGAAACTTACTGCGGTGTTTACCACGGTGAAGTTGATGTCATTTCTGGGTCATAATAGATGAACGGGTTGGTAATGTGAGTTTGTGTCGATCATGCACATGAACAGGTTTGTAATGTAAGTTTGTGTCAATTATACACTCGAACGGGTCGGGAATGTCATCGTATCTACTGGTAATACCCAAAATTCAAACCTATTTACTATTTATGTACTGAATTGGAAACTCATCTACCTATTTAACAATGTATCATGATAGGTATTGAGTTGGAAATGTCATCGTATGTAACGGAGGTGAACTAGTTTTAAAGGTTATTGTGTTCAGTTCACGTTAAGGTTAATTTCACGGCATTTAAACATGATGAACATTGCAATATCGAACGTTGAACTGTTTGTTTTGACTTTACAATGATGTTTTTGCTAGCCTAATGCGTAGCTTTAGCCTTAGTCTTAGGTTTGTCTTAGCCACAATCCATTATCTTAGACTTATCTTCAGATTTAACTATTATATAATCTTATACTTAACTTATCCACGGCCTTATCACTGGTCTTGGCCTTACAAGTAGAGGTGGGGCCTTGTTCGTAGAGATGAGAAACGTGCCGTATATGCCCGGCCCGGTCAGAAAAAGGCCGGCCAGTTTGCACGTAAAGATTTCCTGAGGTAAAAATGAAAACGGGTCGTTCCTAAACCTTAAGCCCTTTTCTCACCCTTAGGCCTTAGCCTTAGCTTTGGACCCAGATCTAGGTATAGCCTTAACCCAGCCTCAGACTTATCCCTAGCCTTCTGATATATTTTATCTCACAACCAGTTTTCTATCCTTTGGCAGGTTCAACCTTTAACTCATCACTAGATGCCAGTTTTTAGTCCTAAAACCACTTACTGTAACTACCCCCTTAAACTATTTAAGATTCATCATAGCAAGCCAATAATACGCCTTTAGATAAGTGTATTACAATTGTAATTTGTAGGCGTTTGACCTTAATTGAATGTTCAATCATCCTACAATAAGATAAAGCCATGTAAACATTAATTTATCTTATTACGGCCATTCCTACATTGCTAATACCCACACACATACCCTCAGCTACGACCTACTATAATACGAAGATGTACACACAACTGCCTACTGTAATATGAAGATGTACACACAACTGCCTACTGTAATATTGAAGATGTACACACAACTGCAAGAGCGTTACCATGAAAAGACATGATGATATTCAGGTTGGTGGGCAACTAAACCCGCTTGTAAATGGCTATATTGGGATAATCGAGGAAAGTTAAAGTAGAATAAGAGAAAGCTACACTAAAGCAAGACAAAGCTACAGCAGTGTAAAGCACAGCTATAGTAGAGTGAGGCAGAGCTACAGTAATGTAGAGCAAACGTACGAGCTAGTTAAGAAGCATAGTAAAAAAATTTCATTACTGTAAGACTAGGGTAAAGTTACAGTAGAGTAGGGTAGGGTAGGGTAGGGTAGGGTAGGGTAGGGTAGGGTAGGGTAGGGTAGGGTAGGGTAGGGTAGGGTAGGGTAGGGTAGGGTAGGGTAGGGTAGGGTAGGGTAGGCTAGGGTAGGGTAGGGTAAAAGTCAGGTAAGGTAAAAATGTGTATATAGAGTACGGTATATAACAAAATACTATAATTTTTGGCTTTTTTCGTCCAAAAAAATATTTTTACAAAGGAAATACCCTTAGAATAAACTCAGTATAAACTTTTACACAAAACCGTGTTTAATCTCGTACAGGCGCTTACTACTTAACACATTAATCAGCTGAGTGCCGTATCGTCGTATGTTTCCAAAAGCGGTTCCACATAAGACGATACGATGCATCAAGGTATTAATTTAGTTAATGGATATGTTATACTTGAAAAACCATGATTATTTCGTATGTATTTAAGAAAAAGATTTCCAATTTATACCATATGGTAATAGCTATAAAATTTTGTAAAAAGGGGTTTATATTATACATGAGCAAGTACATAAACCCTTTATTTTTCGTGTAATCTTGGTTTATTAATATTTCGGAATTGTTGATGTTTACATTGTAAAATTTTAAATGAAATTTCAAATTTAATTTTACTTCGTTCCTCATTGTAGTGTTACATCAGTGGCTTTAGCCCTAGTAGTCTAATCATATCTTTTACCATAGTCTGCGAGAAAAGCTCTGGCCCTAGACCAGCCCTAGCCTCAGCCCAAGTTCACGATCGTGCTCTAACCCAAACTCAAGTTCAAGCCCAAGCCTAAGCCTAAGCTTCAGCCCTCGCCTCAGCCCTAGCCTCAGCTCTAGCCTCAGCCCTACCTTCAGCTCTAGCAGTTGTCCTAGCCTCAACCCTAGCCCCAGCCTTAACCCTAGCCGTGTACCTACCCTAGTCACCGCCCTAGTTCTAGCTAGGCTAGGTTAGGCAAGTATAAGCCATGCCTTAGCCATAGCTATAGCCTTAGCCTATTATTTTTTGATTTCGGTTTTCTGGGGAGTTCCTGAGGAGCGCGGCTTAGTGCTTTGCTGAAGAACTTACGATAAAATAATCTTTCAACATAAAACTTTCAAAGTCAGTCAAAGCGGGGCAGGTTAGGTACTTTGCTTGTAAGTTCGGCCTTTACAAGGCAACAAAAACTTCATTTTAAACAGAAAAAATGAAAAAAAACAACAAAAAGACTAATAAAACCAAGTCTAAAAGATACAGTCAATAATAGAGCTAGGCTTATCAAGTACCGTAAGCAATAAATTTTACAGTACACCCCAAAGTTCAAAAATATTTCATCTTCGACCAAGAACCAAAAAGAAAATATTTTGAAATGCTTTTCTCATTTTGACCCATTACCAAGAATACCAATTCAAAAAAGTAGGTATCAACCCGTTTTACGTCGCCATTAAGACCCTTTAAACCGCTAACTAACCGTACGGTTTTAAAAAATCGAATTTACGGCCGCTTCATAAGTCAAATTTGCATGAAATTCGCTGAAAGGGTAGGAATCGGATTATCAACCCATTTTTAATAAACAAAATTGACTTGGATTCGAAAATGTACCCTTCCCTAATTTTACCGCTCTGACATACCCAACTGTACCTTATCCAGGTTATTATGTCCTGTCCTAAGCTTCCCTATCATTCCCTAGCCTACCCTACCCACAATACTATGCCCTACCCTGCCTTGCCGGGCCTTGTTCTGCACTTTCTTGCCCGGCCCTACAAGTATAGTATAGTATAGTATAGTATAGTATAGAATAGTATAGTATAGTATAGTATAGTATAGTATAGTATAGTATAGTATAGTATAGTATAGTATAGTATAGTATAGTATAGTATAGTATAGTATAGTATAGTATAGTATAGTATAGTATAGTATAGTATAGTATAGTATAGTATAGTATAGTATAGTATAGTATAGTATAGTATAGTATAGTATAGTATAGTATAGTATAGTATAGTATAGTATAGTATAGTATAGTATACCCTACCCTACCCTACTCTGACTTGCCTTTCTGTAGCTCTGCCCTATCCTACTGTAGCTCTGTATTAATGTTTTTTAAGTCTTCTCTACTATACTATATCAATACATTACTCTAGATTAAAAACAGCCACCATATACCCAAAAAAGCTCGAAATGTAAACTCACAGTGAAACAGAAGTCTGTGGGATGAGGTCTTTGATGTCAAACGGCTCTTCGTTGATGCCAATTTCTTTAAACGACCGTTTCGACTCTTCGACCAGTCGATATACCAACGTATAACGTTGTGCCAATTCATTTTCATTGGCCGTCTGTTCAGCACGAGTGTCATCTATTAGCTTCTGCATATCAATTTTGTCCTGAAAAGGGAAATTTTAGGTATTAAAATCGTTGATTCTAATGTAAAATAACATAAACCTAGGCCTGAAGACCAGACATGGGCCAGTAAAATGTTTTTTTTATAAAAATTTAAAACAAAACCAAACCGAAAAATTGGGCCCGACCCCTTTACAAGTCCACAAAAACTCATTTTAAGCCTAAAAACGACAAAAAAATCTCCGGCCGTTAAACCAAACTCTAAGCCAAAGTGAGGTTACGTATATCACACGACAGCGGCGTAACTGTAAAATGAGCAAGCGGTTTACATTTACATTCCCAAACGTGTTCGCTTTTCATTTACAGATTGTTTGGTTTTACATACGACCAGTAAACCGAAAGAGTTAAACACCAAACGGTAGTTTGATTGTTATTGGAAGAAATTTCCAAATTTAAATAAACAATTTTATGATGGCCTAGGACGAAAACTAAGACAAAAACCAGGGCTGAGGTTAACTTTGGGGCTAGGTCTCGATCTAAAGTTATGATTAACGCTAGGACTAAAGCAGGCCAAAGCCAAGGTTAATTCGACTAAACTTAGAACTAAGGATAAGACTGAAGCTAGAGCTAAGACTAAGTCTAAGCTACAACTCGGACTAACGCAATGACAATAGAGGCTAGACCTAAGTTTAAAGGTAGGACTAAACTTAGAACTAGGGCTGAAGCTAGAACTAGGGCTAGAGCTAAGCCTTAGGAAAAGGCTAGGACTTAGGATAAAACTAAGGCTTAAGATAAGGCTAGAGCTTAGAGTAAAACTAAGGCTTAGGATAAGGCTAGGGCCTGAGCTAGTGCTTGGACAGTGATCGTTATTATTAAATAAAAAAACTGTTTAACACCCCGATCTTTAATTAATGAAAATTCTTGATGGCTTAATTCTCACATTCCGAGACGATTATATACATACAAGCGTAAGCGGTATTACATGACTATTAATAACAATTGTTTTAGCCAATTACATTTAAACTTGGTTTGCTTAAAAACCAGTTTTTACAATACCCTGCCCTTTATCCTACCCTACCCTACCCTACCCTACCCTACTCTACGCTACTCTACCCTACCCTACCCTACCCTACCCTACCCTACCCTACCCTACCCTACCCTACCCTACCCTACCCTACCCAACCCTACCCTACCCTACCCTACCCTACTGTAACTTTACCCTAGTCTTACAGTAATGAAATTTTTTTTACTATGCTTCTTAACTAGCTCGTATCCTGTCTTACCTAGAGGTAGCTATAGCTCGTAATCGGTCCTACTTAGAGGTGGCTATCGGTCCGGCCCTAGCCTGGTTACGCACTAAAAGCCTAATTTCTGGCCCAAAGCCGTTCCTTATGACACCTTTCACAACCCCAACACCACATGTATTAGTATATTACACTCCACATGATTGTAATACTGTTGACGCTTAACACACTGCCAGCAAACGATCCCGTCGTATATTTCCTAACTACGGTAGACGACGCGGCGATTCACACGTGTCGTCGCATTTGTCCCACCTTTACAGCCGGAGGAAGTTCCGCGTTAAGCACGTCAAAGTCGCTTACAGTGCGCAGTACAGCGTTAAGTACCTTTCCCCGCGTACTTATCACGCTGATTTCGTACGTCGTATGTTGGCGAGACTGCATTAATGTAATGTAGTCGTTTCTTCATGGACAACAGGTTACGCATGGATTGTAAAAGAATTGGCGGTTTATCGGCTACGAAAGCGGTTCGGCGTACCGTAGTCGTTTGGATTTGATTACATAGAGGTTTGATGGTTATATATAGGTATGGCCAGAGGTGGGGAAGACAGTAAGTGAAACGAGAACTTAAGGGAGGAGAAGAGAGAGAAAGGTAAGAAAGAGCAAATAGGCAGGGTAAAAAAAGGAAGGAGCATCCTGGAACTAAAATTGGCCCTAGCCTTCGCCTTGGTCCAGAGCCACAGTCCTAGCCCCCGGTGGCCGAGTCCTACTCCTATTGCAAGCTCAGGCCCAAGCCCGAGACCTGGTTCCGAACCTGAGACTTAGCCCGGAGCCCTAGCCCTAACCCTAGCCCTAGCCCTAGCCCTAGCCCTAGCCCTAGCCCTAGCCCTAGCCCTAGCCCTAGCCCTAGCCCTAGCCCTAGCCCTAGCCCTAGCCCTAGCCCTAGCCCTAGCCCCAGCCCTAGCCCCTCATACTACCCTAACCGTATCCTATAAGCCCCTATATCATGATACACGTCACTACAATACAGTAGAAGCATTTTCCAAAATAGCCCTAGCAATAGCCCTAACACTAGCTGAAGTCCTAGTCCTAGCCTTAGCCTCTCATATTATACAACTCTAACCCTATGCTAAGCACCCCTACATGATAATACACATCACTACAATGAAGTATTAGTATCTTCCAACATAAGCAATCATTTACATTACAAAACATAAAACTATTACAATAATCTCATCCCCAAATGCCAACTTTAATTAATGCTAAACCAATTTTGAAAATTGGAAATATAAAGATTTTAAGCCTATTTCTGAATTTTTTAGCTAGTTAAGGCTTAATTTCTAAAACTTTAAACCGTTTTTCGGTTTTAACTACAATTGTTTTTGAGCATTCACTAGTACTGCCTAAGGCTTAATTAAAGTTATTGCCACAAGAAAGGGTTTTGAACTGTTTGCGTGGAGGATTTGCATAGAAATGGCATTAATACTATAGTGAATATTGCCATTTTGTGTGTTGTAAAGAAAGTTTTTGCCATTTTTTGTTTTGTAAAGAAAGTTCTTGCAATTTTTTGTTTTGTAAAGAAAGTTTTTGTCATTTTTTGTTTTGTAAAGAAAGTTTTCGCAGTTTTTTGTTTTGTAAAGATTTTTGCCAATTTTTGTTTTGTAAAGAAAAATTTTGCCATTTTAAGTTTTGTGAAGAAAGTTCTTGCCATTTTACGTTTTGTAAAGAAAGTTCTTGCCATTTTACGTTTTGTAAAGAAAGTTCTTGCCATTTTACGTTTTGTAAAGAAAGTTCTTGCCATTTTACGTTTTGTAAAGAAAGTTCTTGCCATTTTGGTTTTGTAAAGAAAGTTTTTGTCATATTTTGTTTTGTAAAAAAAGTTCTTGCCATTTTTCGTTTTGTAAAGAAAGTTCTTGTTATTTTCCTCAAAAAAGCCCTAATTACACCAAATTCAGTCAAAAAATATCAGTGATCTGTCCTACCTTGTTGATTTTTTGAATAATATCGGAATGACTGTCCCTTTCCTTTGACAAATCACTAATCATCTTCTGGGCCTTCTCCAGGAAGTCTTCCGTCTCCTGATACTCAGCGTTTTCCGTCACGAATTCCGATTGCTTTGTTTTGATATCGTCCAGTTTTGCTCTACATGGTAACAAAATTCATTTTTAGGTAACAAAATTCATTTTTAGGTAACGAAATTCATTTTTAGGTAACAAAACTCATTTTTAGGTAACAAAATGCTCAAAAACCCCCAAAAGAGTACCTCATACTATATAGCACTTACTTAGCATAAGCAATCTTCTGTAGGTCAGCACAAATGCTCTCCACGCTCAGTTTGGGCGTCTGATTGGTCGGCGGAGAGGCTGTCATCATTTCAATTCGTCAGAAATAAGTAGTAATTACCAGTTTTAAAGCTTCAATTAATCGACTAGTTGCTTCTCAAACCCAAATTTATGACTCTGAAAAGAAGGATGATAAATGAAGGGCACGGTAGAGTACGGTAGGTGAAATAACGGTAAACGCGAAGAAAGCAAAATAAAAAAAACTACCCTCTACTCCAGCATTTCTGCCCTACCCTACACCCTAGTAATTCACTATCTCTGCTGACCTTACAAGGAAGTACTTAAGCCTAAAAACTTGTATCTAAACCTAAAATTTGTAAATAAGCCTAAAAATGTGCACCTAAGCCTAAAAATGTGTGCCTAAGCCTAAAATATGGTACCTAAGCCTAAAATGTGTATTTAAGCCTAAAATAAGCCTAAAATCTGAATATAAGCCTAAAATCTGTACCTAAGCCTAAAAAATGTGTACCTAAGCCTGAAAATGTGTATTTAAGCCTAAAAATGTGTACCTAAGCCTGAAATGAGTACCTAAGCCTAAAATGTGTACCTAAGCATAAACTTGCGTACCTAAGCCTAAAATAAGTTCTTATGCCTAAAATGTGTACCTTAGCCTGAAAGTGTGTACCTAAGCCTAAAATTAGTTTCTTATCCTAAAATATTGGACTTAAGCCTAAAATTGTGTACCTAAGCCTACAATGTGTACCAAAGCCTAAAATGCGTACCTAAGCTTAAAAAAGTGTACCTAAGCCTAAAGTGTATGCCTAAGCCTAACTTTGATTGTACTTAAGCCTAAATTGAGTACACAAATCTAGAAAGTGCAGCTAAGCCTAATCTAAGGTTATAAGCCTAAAATAACATTTGTTCTACCCAATACTATAATTTTAACTATATATAAAAGCAGAATATTAAACAAGTCGATTTCAATTTAAAATTCGGAAACGAAGAATCAGTAGCGTATTTGGAAAGCCCAATCAGATGGCATGAAATGACAAACGGAAGTGGTGGTGAAGAAGAAAAAAAGTTCTGAAAAGACTGTCGTTTAACGCGCCATTGGCTGCCGACCAAATGCAAATAATAAGGTGTTTTCGGTCGCAAATTTAATTTCCAAGCATCGCTGCGCTGTGCAAATTAAAAAAAAGTCGTATTTAAGCAAATTTTTGAGTAATAAATTGCATTTTAGGCAATAAAATTCATTTTTAGGTAACAAAAGCCATTTTTAGGTAACAAAATCCATTTTTAGGTAACAAAATCCATTTTTAGGTAACAAAATCCATTTTTAGGTAACAAAATTCATTTTTAGGTAACAAAAGCCATTTTTAGGTAATAAACTTCATTTTTAGGTAACAAAATTCATTTTTAGGTAACAAAGTTCATTTTTAAGTAACAAAATTCATTTTTAGGTAACAAAAAACCTTTTTTCAAACTATTTTAAAAAATTATATGAAAAGCATAAAATTTAGTCTAAAAAAGCTAAAAAATCCAAAATAAAATCATAAAACGAGCCATTTTAGGCTTTTGTATTCGAAATGAAAAGAAAGTTGTTCACATTATGACTAACAACAAATCACATTTACATAGACGTTCCTTTTCAAGCAAGCAAACTTTTTCAAATACTGTTCTGGTTTTGGAACAAAGGATGCTTTTTCAATATATGTTTTTTGAAAATAGTTATTTAGCCTTTAAAAATACTGAAAAAACACGCAAAATAGTGGAAAAAATGGTGAAAATAAGCTAAAAGACTGAAATAAATGAGAAAAAATGTGAAAAATGAAATAAAAACATTGAAATTCACTAAAAAATTATATTTGCAGCCCCCAAAAATATATTTCTAACCAAAGAACACTTTTTAAAATAACCTTTTCAATTTTAAAATTCCAAAAAATGCACAAAAAAACCAAAAAAAAACTTTGACCCCGACGTGATTCGAACACGCAACCTTCTGATCTGGAGTCAGACGCGCTACCGTTGCGCCACGGAGTCACACCAGGCCAACCCTTTTGTTTTCACTTGGAAATGAACAAGTGCTCTTATGAAGAGATAAAATGGGATTAAAAATGAAAAAGTAGAGTGAAAATAGCCAAAACTTTTTTAATTTTTTAAAAGAAATGTGTATAATAATGTAAAAATTTTCAATTTAAGCTTAAAAATCTTTTTAAAAAAATTTAAAAATTTTAAATTCATAATAAAATATCTAAAAAAAGCTCCTCTTCAATACAAAACCGTTGTAAAAGTAAAAAGGTAATAACCGTCTTTACTCACGGTAAACTTAAAAGATGATTGCAAAAGGTTACTTGTTTCGTCTTTCGGCTACACCGTTTTTCTGATTCATTTTGGTATGACTCGGCTTTTGTTGCCTTGTTCAAGATTCTGTGGTGAAGGAAAAGAGTGTGGGAGAGAATAGAGAGTAGTGAGAAGACAGATTCAAAATTTTTGTATTTTTCAAATTTTTTTAAAAAAATTGTCGTTTTTAGTTTAACATTTTCATTAAAATTTTCATTTGCTAACCTAAAGTCTAGACTTATGTCTTATCTTAAGCACTAGCCTGAGACCTGGCCTAAACTTTAGCCTAAGGCCTAGCCTGAGCCCTGGCCTTAGCTCTAGAACTAAAAAAAGTTCTTATCCAAGCCATAGCCCCTAGTCTTAAGTTAGATGTGTCTTACCGTACCGTACCGTACCCTACCCTACCCTACCCTACCCTACCCTACCCTACCCTACCCTACCCTACCCTACCCTACCCTACCTTACCCTACCCTACCCTACCCTACTCTACCCTACCCTACCCTACCCTACTCTACTCTACCCTACCATGCCCTACCCAAAAAACAAGAAAGATAATAAAGCACAACGTTCTAAAAACTAGCAAGCTAGCCAAAATTTGATAAACTGACTAAAAACCAAACAAAAATGACTGTTCTTCATTACAAAACTGTAAAATAAACTGAGAATTTAATTAAAATTTTGTCCGAAATTTCAAAATCAATTAAAGAAGTGAGTTACAAAAGGTAGTAAAAGTCATATGGCTGGTCATAGGAGCCTAAAAAAATTTAAAATTTAAACGAAACTACTGTTAAGTTTTACCGCAAAAAAAATAAAAACTAAAATATTAATTCGTTCACTTAATTCTGCGCCCCGTAACCCCAAAAATATGCTTATAAAGGGGCGTAAAATTAATTGAACGCCCTAATACAGTGTAACTCCTGGATAACGATCAAAGTAAAAACCTCTAGAAAGTCGAAAAAAATTTTCAAAAATCCACAGGGGGGACCCCGTCCAAGTTTTTTTCGAAATTTTTTTCTGAGCTTCCCCCCCCTTTAACAGTTATTACAAAGTAAAACCCCCACTCCCCCAAAGACATGATAATTACCTATTCTCAAAAAACCTTCACCTTTCAAATAATCAAATTCACATAAAAAATTCAAATTCCAAGCCATTTTCCCACCAAATGGGCCCGTTTACCGTGCTAATCACGCATTTACATTGCGGGAGATCAAAAAGTAACCTCGATTTTTTAGTTTTAGCTATGTCATTCGGTTTACGTTTTAGTTTTTTTAGTTTTTTTTGTAAAATTTGCATAAAAAGTCTAAAAATCAAAAAAAAATTTTTTTTTCTCCCAACCCCCGGCTACTTGAAAGGGGTTCTACTAGTTCCATCCCACCTCTTCCTCCGGACCGACCGGCCTATAGCCCAAAGGCCGACCCCAACCCGAAAAATTAAGCCTTTCTCGGCTTCTTTACAGACCTAACCCTTTCCCCCCCCCCTCCCATTTCAAATGCTTAAAGTGTTTGAATTCCCAGCCAAAAACAAATTACATAATATTCGCGGCAGACGAGAAAATATAAAATAATAGAAAGGAATCAAATTTATGACTTCCCGACATACCGTAACATTCCCTACGCGCTAGTATAAGCCGAGCCTCTTGTTTGTACTTTAAAAATGGTTTGCAGTAAATTTATAAAACGAATTTAAACGATACACAATATACCCCCTCCCCCCGTATTTTACCAAAAATTCTTCATTTCTAATGAAAAATGGCAGAAAATTTACAATATATAAAAAGGCCATTTTACCCTACCCACCGCTAAACAAAAACACCTCGTTTTACCCTACCCAACATAACATAAAAACACCCCGTTTTATTCCCCCCGCCCACCAAAAAAATAAAAAACCTCGTTTTACACTACCTACCAGGGACGTCGCTTGGTAGTTCGGTCATCTCCTCCCTCCTCCCCACTCACAAAATAAAAAAAAACCTCATTTTACAACACTGTCCACTTAAAAAACCTTGTTTTATCCTCTTCCCCCCTTCTTCTCATTTCAAAATCAAATAAGGATGCCATTTTACCCCACCCACCTTAAACTCCAAAACGTTTTTCCAATTTTCGGTCGCAACGTGACAAAACTTTTGTTGTCCGCAAATTTACGAGCGTTTTCTGATTCGCCGAGAGGTCAGTAATAATTCAGCATTCAATTGAATATTCGATCATGGGAATGGGAGGGGGATGAATTATTACAGTGTTTGAAATCAAACATAAAAGGTCAGGTTTTATGGGTTTTACATTGGAAATGAGGATGTTTTCGAGATTTAGATAAAGAAATGTGGGTTTGCCCTAAAACTAATGATTTTGACATGAAAAAAAGATTTTTGCACTATTGGTTAAGAATTTTGTTACGCTAGGACAGGGCCTGGTAGAGGTGAGAAACAGGCCGGGCCGGCCCTGAGCTAAAATTGAAACGGGCCGAGCTTGAAAATTGGGCCCGGGCCCAAAAAAAATTTTTTTTTAATCTTTAAAAATTTTTTATTTCAATCCCCGTTGATGTTTTTGATTTTATTGAGTACTATGATCTTATATGATCTGAAAAAACAATTTAAAGCCAAATTTCCGTTTATTTTTTAAGTTTTAAAATTTTTTAAATTTTTTAAAACGGGCCGGGCCGGGCCTAGAAATTTTCTGACCGGGCTGGGCCGGGCCGGCCTGAGAGAAAAATGAAAACGGGCCGGGCTTAAACGTTAAGCTCCGGGCCTGGGCCGCCTAAAAAGTGGGCCCGGACCTTTTCTCACCCCGGGCCGGGCGGGGGACTTTTGGTCTTGGGGCGGGGGTCGAAAAAATCGGCAAAGGAGGAATGTGCCAATTTTTTGCAATTTTTTATCCAAAAATCCATAAGGAGGACCACGTTCAACTTTTTCAAAAAATTTTTTTTGGGTGGGGGGGAGGGGGGTAGAAAGTTGTAAAAAACAGTACTGGAGATTACACAACCAGTACTGTATTTCACAAAATCTCTGTTATAAGGACAATGTGCGATTTAAAATCGTTTTTAACAATTTTAAACCTCAAAAAGTCCTAAAAAACGATTTTGCCCCCCAACGTGACTCGAACACTCAACCTTCTGATCTGTAGGCAGACGCACTACCGTTGCGCTACCAAAGCAAAATTTTAAAAATTGCCATATTTCAGTTTTAATTTGAAAACAAAACCCTAGGCTACGTTATAAACTTATAATTGTGAAAAAAAATCCACTACGCCCGGCCTTACCCAGGGCCAAAGCAAACTTGAAAGGAGCCTGGCCGACAGGTTTAGGCTTGAAAGCTGAAACCAAAGCCAAAGCTCATGTCAACTTGTAGGCCAAACCAAAAAATGGTGCCTGGTTTAGCTTTTTTACAGGTCTACCCTACGTAAATCTAAAACAAAAAATTTTAAAACTTAAAAAATTTGCTTTTTAGGTAACAAAACGACATTAAAGAGCAAAAACAACCAAAAATTTAAAAAAAAATTTACTAGTACCGCATCTAAAATTCAAAAAAATGCTACAAATCATTATATCTACACCTCCAAAATGGAAATTAGTCAAAATGTTTTGTCCATCTGCTAATAACCATAAAAATATTACAAAATGGACACGTTACGTAAGAGTTGTCACCAAATATGGCTATATTTCGGTTTAAACTGACCATATGGTGAAAATCAGTGAAATACTGTAATGCAAAACTTTAGAGCCTACATATATTTAATTATATCTTTTAGGTATTAAAAACGTATTTTAGGCTTAGTATTTTTTTAGGTTTTAAAACAGTTTACTAAGCTTAATATCTTTTAACATTTAAAAACTTATTTTAGGCTTAGAATGTTTTACGTTTTAATGACATATTAGGTGCCGACATAAAGAACCCGCCATTTTTTACAGGAAATTACAGGCAAATTATGGCGGGTTCTTTATGTCGGCACCTAATAAATATTTTAGGCTTAAAACTATTTACAAATGACTTTGAATGGCTTTAAAACGCGATTAAACGTTAAATAAGTGTAGTTTTTAGGCTTAAAAAGCCACCGTTTTAACTTAAAATCTAAAAATAGCTTTAGGCTTAAAGTATCTTTTTTTAGGTCTGAGCCGTCTAACCCTATCCAAGCCTATCCACCCTTAAAAAATCGAAAAAAAAGCAACAAGTTAGCCCCAAAAAAACTCGTTCCAGCGATATTCCATTCTCTTTTACCCAAAAAAAATTAATTCCGATCAGAACAATGAACCAAAATCAGCGAAAATTTATGCAAATTCTTTCTTTTACTTTTGTGTTGATTCAGAATCAAAAACGCAGTAAAAATAACTCGTAAATTAGATTTGGGCTTATCTAAAATGAGGGAGTTTTTCAAATTTTTAATTTACCCTACGCTAAGTCTTCCTCCATTACATTACTTTAACGTATCCCACGGAATCCAGCCATAACCTACTCTATTCTAAGTTATCCTACCATACTCTGCCCTATCCTACTCTTCCTTATCCTACCTTACCCTACCCTAAAAAACTTCATAAAAAGATGTTGAGCGGCATTACCTAACTATTACTGTAACGATATAGCCTTAGAGAAATTGTCAGAAACCGTGTTGCGCAACGTTTTCTTACGCAATTTTATGGTTTTATATCATATTTGCCTCGATGTAAAACGACCCAACAAATTACTGCGAGTGTTGGGGTTTACGCTCTTTTTCTGTACGGTACTATCTTTATGTGCCATGTTTTACTTTAGGTATGTCTAAGCTCAGCCTAAGCCTAGCCTAACCTAAAAAAAGCCTAAGCCTAAGCGTAAGCCTAAGCGTAAGCCTAAACCTAAGCCTAAACCTAAGCCTATGCCGTAGCCTACACCATAGCTATAGTAAAAACCTAACTCTAAGCCCAAGCCTAATTCCAAGCTCAAGCCTAAACCCAAGCCTAATCCTAACAATAACGCTGAGCTTTTGCTTAAGTCCTAGCCTAATTCTAAGCCAAAGCTCAAAATTCAGGCTATTCTGAGCTTAATCTATAAAACAATTAAGTTATACCCAACTTCATCCTCCTCTAGACTAAAAAAAACCAAAAACAATTAAGAAAAAAAAATTCCCTGAAAATTCGAAACAATTTCCAGCTAAATTCGAAAAGGCAACGTTGGCTTTGTTCGGTTACCGTAATCCGGTCGTCTTCGAAGAGATATTCGGATCCAGCAGAGATGCGCTCATTCCTTTTGCCCTCCCCTCTTCCAAGGTTGAGTGTCAAATGGGGGGGAGTGTCAACGAAACGGTCGAATTAACTGTGGTTTGTAAAACATGATGTTGTCAGTAAATAGGAATAAAGCCTAGCTTAAATCTGGCAACTAGACTTTAAAAAAATGTCCATTAAGCCCAGCCTGGCAAAGTAAAAAAATGTAAAAAGCTAGACCGAGCTTACATAAAGGTCTCGAAAGCTCAACTTAGGTCCCGCAACGAAAGACTTGAATTGCAAAAAAGAGTAGTAAACCTAAGGTAAAAAATTGTGAACTGTAGTTAATAAAAAGTCAAGCCGGGCCAAAGCGAATTTGAAAAGAGCCTGGTTGGACCGGCACACGTGAAATTCAAAGGCCGGGCCCAAACCAAGGCCTAAAAAATTAAGCCCGTCCCCTTTACAAATATGGCCATGAAAGATTTTTGTTTAAGCTTGAACAACAAAAAATCAATAGTTTTACCGATTCTGAAAGAAAAATGCTTTAAGCTTAGATTTATTAGGCTTAAGCCTAACAAAAAACCTAAAAAGCTTATTTTAGGCTAAAGATAGTGAAACAGTAATTAAAGTGCAAAAAAAAACATTAAACAAAATGCCATATTATGGTGAAACCTTAAGCCTAATATACAATGAAAGGCGTTTTGCGCACACTAAAATAAACGTAGGCTTATTTTAAGTTTAAAATATAAAACCACAACTTTGAATCTAAAAATACATAAAAACGCGGTATATGTTAATATAAGGCTAATATCTTAAGCCTAATAAACCAAAACAGCTCAAAAACTGCAAAAAACATAAAGCAAAGCAGCCCAAAAATGTTTTAAAAAATATGACAAAATCACCCCCTCCCCCTTCATAAAAACCCTTTGTAAACCACCATCCAACCGTTTCCAATCTGCGCAGCCGGCAAAGAAATGAAATCCCAAGATTGATGACTGGCCTTCTGTTTCTCACACTTCAACCAGTCATTGGCTTCCAATTTAAACGTGCTTTCATATCTTTAAATTTCAAAATTTTTGTTTGTAAAGAAAGTTCTTGCCATTTTTTGTTTTGTAAAGAAAGTTCTTGCTATTTTTTGTTTTGTAAAGAAAGTTCTTGCCATTTTTTGTTTTGTAAAGAAAGTTCTTGCCATTTTTTGTTATGTAAAGAAAGTTCTTGCCATTTTTTGTTATGTAAAGAAAGTTCTTGCCATTTTTTGTTTTGTAAAGAAAGTTCTTGCCATTTTTTGTTTTGTAAAGAAAGTTCTTGCCATTTTTTGTTATGTAAAGAAAGTTCTTGCCATTTTTTGTTTTGTAAAGAAAGTTCTTGCCATTTTTTGTTTTGTAAAGAAAGTTCTTGCCATTTTTTGTTTTGTAAAGAAAGTTCTTGCCATTTTGAGTTTTGTAAAGAAAGTTCTTGCCATTTTTGTTTTGTAAAGAAAGTTTTTGCCATTTTATGTATTGTAAAGAAAGTTTTTGCTTTTAACATCAAAAATTTTTAAAAAAAAAACATTTTTGAGCCCAAAACCCTGTTAAAAGTAATAAATTGTTATCCAATCTCGACCCGCTTTTTTGATATCAAAACAGTAGCACACTCGAAATGTCTTTGAATTTCGCCGCCACAGGGCAATAACTCCATTTATAATAAATTCGGCGAAATCCCCCATCGACCAGTAAATCAAGTTGTCGCTGCGTTTCTAATAACTTTTCGAATAACTTTTTCATATAGTGCCTGGGGGTACTGTAACGTTGACTTAAAGTGTCAGCGCAAAGCGTCATGGATTTCTTTTTACGTACCCTACCCTACCCTCAGCAGTAGAAGCGAGAAGCGGCCCGGGCCGGCCTGAGGTAAAAATGAAAAAAAGCCGAGTCTAACTTAGGCCTCGGGCCTGGGCCAGGCTTCAAAAGTGGACCTGGCCCGGTTTTCACCCCTACCCTACCTTAAGTTGAACAGATCAGACCTTCAAAATAAGCAGACCGGGCCTGAAAAAAAGCCACCCGCACAGTCGAGGCAGAACATTGTCTTACCCTACCCTTCCCTACCCTGCCTTGCCTACGCCCCCCCCCCTTCCACTCTTAACACTTCAAAAGATTTAATTTAGCGCCAAAAAATCAAAAAAAAAATTAAAAATCTACCCCGCTCAAAAATATTTTACGCCCCCCCCCCCTTCTTTCTTCCCTACTGCTACGCAACCGAATAGAAAATAGCCACTCCAACATTGATGACACCTATTTTGAAGGTGTATATGACCGGCTGTGTTTGATTGGATTAATCGCCACTTGGATGACGAATTGTTGTGGCGGCACTTTCAAGCCCAGCTTAAGATGATCGAAACGTAACGGATCCTTAAAAAGTGGGAATAAGTGTCGGTGCACTTGGTTATATGTTGTCATAAGTAGGTATATAAACTAGTGTAGCCTCCCTGCGCTACCGTACATTACTTTAGCCTATCCTAACCTACCTTATACTACCTTACCCTACCCTAGTCTAACTTACCCTACCCTACATTACCCTATGTCATCCTTATACAAGTAAGCCTGAAATGAGTAAAATGTAAGCCTAAGCCTAACATAACGTCAATATAAACCTGACATTACGATGGTCTAAGCTTAAAATGTGAAGCCAAAACTGTGTAAGCCTAAGCAATAAGCCTCTGAGCTTAAGCCTAAATGTATACCTAAAATTGCGTCACCCTAAGCCAATGTAAGCCTAAGCCTAATTCAACGTAAGCCTAAATGTTTACTCAAGATGGTGCGTAAACCTAAAACTGTGTACTGAACCTAAAAGTTTTATACCTAAAGTTGCGTAAGTCTAAGCCTAAAACTAGGTAAGCCTAAAACTGTTTACTAAGCCTATACAGATATTATATATACCTATCTTATTAAAACTCAGACAATATGTTAATTTTACCCCTAATTCCCAGTATCCCCCCAAATTCCCGATCCAATAAAATGCCAGCGGGTCAACGAATTCGAAAAGTCGGAAATTGTGACATAAGTGGCCACTAAAACCCCGCCACGACAAAACAAAATGAGATCCGAAATTAAAAACAATAAAAAGATGACAAACAATGTTTGTGGGAACATACGGCAATTTTAAAAGGGGGGGGGAGGAGGGGTGACAAGTTTTTTAAATCTACCTTACCCTACAATACCCTACTCTACCCTACCCTACCCTACCCTACCCTACCTTATCCTACCCTACCCTACCCTACCGTACCCTTCCCTTCCCTACTCTACGCGCCTCAACTCAAAAACAACTTGCTCTCAAAAAAATATTTTTTGGTTACCCTGCCCATCCGATTTCACGCTTTTTTGCCCTACCCAACCTTCAAAAATATTTTTTTACCCCGCCTCCCCCTTAAAAATTTTTATGTTTTTCCTTCACCCTCAATCTCACCCCCTCCTCCCGTTTTTTACCCCGCTTAATCGTACCCTGCCCTATCCTACCTTGCAATACATTACCCTACCATACCTTACATTACCTTACCCTACGCTACCCTACCCTCCTTTCCTCTACCTTGTCTTATTCCAACCTATCCTACTCTACCGTACCACACCCTAAAGAACCCAGTACCGTACCCACAGATCCCAGTTTCAGATTCCCAAGAAGATAAGACCAGCCAAACAATGCCAAAACAAAACGCACCGATGCATATCGTACTTTCCGTACGCACATCTGGAGCAATATATAAAGGAAGATAATCCAATTATAAGTGCCAAGGTGGTTATACGATGCGTCTTTGTTGTCTCCAATTACCGAAACATCAAGTGCAACAAAAGGTTTGGCATAGTGGTTTGGAAAGCGATACCTATGTTACTATCAAGCTTAAAGAAGGGGGGGGAGATAGTGTAGAGAAGGATAAAGCAGAGTAAAGTAGGGTATGGTAGGGTAGAGTAGGTAAAGTAGGATAGGGTATGATAAGACAATGTAAAGCTAGGTAGAACTAAGTTAGGACTAGAGTATGGCTATGATAAGGCCAGGACACAATAGAAAGAGTAAGGCCGGGGTAGATTAGGTAGAATAGAGTAAAAAACTTCAGCAACGCACCTTTCCCTACACAGGAGAACAGGCCGGGCCTAACATTCAGCCCCGGCCCGCTACGAGTTTTTTCCAAGCCCGGTCCTGGACATAAGGAACGGGCCGGGCCAAGCCTGAATATTAAGCCCATCTCAATCAAAATTAGAGCCAAGCTCAGCCCCGCCCGATGGTAGGCCCGGGGCGGGCCGCTTTTTTTACGTGTAAACGGGCCGGACTTTTCGGGCCGGACCAGTCTTTTTTGGGGTTCCAGTCTCGCCCGAATATTGCTCAGTCAGGCCCGACCCGTTTCCCATGTTTACTGTTCTCCACCCAGCCCAGGGTAGGGTAGGGTAGGGTAGGGTAGGGTAGGGTAGGGTAGGGTAGGGTAGGGTAGGGTAGGGTAGGGTAGGGTAGGGTAGGGTAGGGTAGGGTAGGGTAGGGTAGGGTAGGGTAGGGTAAAGTAGGGTAGGGTAGATGAAAACAAATCCATGACGCTTTGTGATGACACTTCCTTGGATAGGTAATATCATCGCGGTGGGTAATAAATTGGCACAATAAAAGGAAATGGTCGGAATCGGCTTTGAACACCTCGTTTCATGCCTTTTTAATCCAAGTTTAGGTGCGGTAAAAGTGTTTGCTAATTGGTTTTTCGAAGTAGACAAGTTCTGACAAATTTTGGAGAAAACTTTCTTTACAAAACATAATATAGCAAGAACTTTCTTTACAAAACAAAAAATAGCAAGAACTTTCTTTACGAACCCCAAAATTTCAAATACTCTCGACTCTGACGCAACGTCGAGACTTCTGGTTACCGTACCCAACAAAAACGACTGGTGTCCTCGACGCCAAATCTCAAAGCCTAATCGCTTAATTAACGCATTATATCAAGTGTCACAATCTTCGGTCAATAAAGCGGTAAATGAAAAGAAAAAAAAATCGACCAATTCGTCTTACCACCATGCGACAAATAGCAACGGATTTATGATTTATACTCAAAATATTGTGATAGACTCCTTGAAAGAAATAGGTGAAGAAAAATGGCAAGAACTTTGTTTACAGGTAAAAAATGCAAGAACTTTCCTTACAAAACAAAAAATGGCAAGAACTTTCTTTACAAAACTATAAATTACAAAAACTTTCTTTACAAAGCAAAAAATAGCCAGAACTTTGTTTACAAAACAAATTTTTTCAAGCTAAGTATGACACTTTCAACCAACAAGTTCAAGGTAAAATACCTCACCGTATCTAAAGTTCAAATCGAACTTTTTTTTGCAAAAAACATTCATGGAAAAGTTGCGCTTTTTAAAAAAAATCAAAAAGCGTGCCGCTTAACGAAAAAAGTGAGGAAAAATGAGAGTTGCTAATGATAATTAGTAGGTAATACATACATCTTGTTGTAATTACTACAGAAAGTTTTCAAATTTAAAAATACCTACCCTACCCTACCCTACCATACCCTGCCCTACTACCCTATTCTGCTCTACTCTATCTTTCTCTACTGTACCTTCCCATAGCAAGTATAAGTCTTGACTTTGCCCCGAAACATGATTCTAAATCAGAATTTCGTAATGAATCCAAATTTGAAACCCTCAGACGCTTAAAAACACGGAAAACGAGAGATAATGAGAAAAAACGGATTCACACAGTGAGTATACAATAATCATATTACAACTACTTTTCAAACATAAAAATAAAAAAAAGAGCAAAATCAAACCTTTTCTACTGTCATTTCACATCTGTAGTTGAAGAGATGGGCCGAATTGATCAAGCATGGGCTGAGAAAAAGCCATTTTTGTCTGCGCTAGCATCAAAATAGAGGTATCAACGCTGACAACGTGAACCTGCCTGCCTTGTCGCGTTCGGGTTTAGACCTGTATCAATATCGGTCTAAAAGTTGTGATATTATAACAGAATTCAAAGAGAAATTTGAATTTTAAAACGGCAAGCGTTAAAAATTTAAAATTAAAAAGTTATGGTCAAAACAAATTTTAACAATGTTATAATAGCAATTACAATGTGTATTGCAATATAACTACTTTTAAGGCGTAAAAATCAAAAAATCAGCTCACGCAGGTTTTTTCTATTGACATTTTACATCTGTAGTTGAAGAGGTGGGCCGATTTGGTCGAGAATTGGCATAGATACCTTGATTTTAATTTTTTTGTTATTCCGAATTTTTCGAGGAAAAATTAGGATTTTTTTAAATTTTTAATCTTTTTGCATTTTGAAAATCAATTTTAAAAGCTTTTTTAAAAACTTTAAAGTGTTTCCAAAGGCTTATCAAAAGGTCGTCGAACTGATTGATAAGTTTTTGGAAAAGAATTTTGATTTTTTAATAGTTTTTTGCTATCATTTTGTTCTAAATCAATGTTTTAGAGTGAGGACCACACAAAGTTGCCTTCATTTCAAAGATATTTAGTCTTTTTAAGCTTGTAAAAATATAAATTAACAACTTTCAGTTAATAATTGTTTGAATTTGGGCTTTTTTGTTAGTTTTGACATTTTTATTTCAGTTTTGAATTTGTGTTTTCAGGATGACAGCCTCCGGACTGGTCGAAAAGCTAAAATCTCGAGCCATACAATGGCTGGAAGACAATCGAGGTCTTGTTATTGTGTTGTTCTGCCTTCCTGCTAGTTTTGTAAGTTTGTTTTTAATTTTTTGGATGTTTTTAGGTAATAAGCTGATGCCGAAGCCTTGAAGAAGATATCTGAATCGTATATCTCTGTTGTAGTTAGATGAATCGTTTTATTCTAGATTTCTAATGTGTTTCGGTAACAAACTGGACCAATCTGTGAAAAACAAGGACCATTTTGTTGTGTTTTTGGTTTTTGAACTATTTTAGGTAACAAACTGAAGCTAAGGCACTAAAAAGAACACAAAACTGGTTCTTTTTCAATTTCTGAAGAGTTTTAGGTAACAAACCACAAAAAACAATATAATTCATTTCAGATCTTCGACATGGGAATGCAATTGCGATGCTGGATTCAAAGGACCTTCTTCTCAGCTCCACAAGATCATATTAAACGTGTCAGACAAATCCAGCAAGCCGTCCGTCGATGGAATGAGTTGCCTGAACAAGATCGTAAGCCAATGTGCACGGCCAAGCCGGCTTGGCTCAGTTTATCAACTACTTTCTTTCAAAAGGTATGGTTGTTTCCTAGAAATGAATTTTGTTACCTAAAAATGAATTTGTTACCTAAAAATGAATTTTGTTACCTAAAAATAACTTTTGTTACCTAAACCTTAAAATTCAAATTTTCAGGACAAATGTCATCAAATTCCAATTCCATTATATGACATTTTGGAGCTGAATGAGGATAAAATGACAATAAAAGTGGAGCCAAACGTGACAGTCAGAGATTTGACACGATTTTTGACTCCGAAAGGCTACACACTGGCAGTGACGTTAGAGATCGGAGATGCTACAGCTGGCGGACTGGCTTTCGGTGTGGGTATGACAACATATTCTCATAAAGTGAGTGACTTATGATTGGTTTTTGATTTTAGGTATCAATTTGGATTTTTGCTGTGTTTTAAGCCTAAGGCAGGGACGCGGGGGAGAGAGGGGATGATCCACATCCATTGACCTCTTTGCCTAGCCACGTCTCTGGCCTAAAGTATCATGGCCTTAGGCTTCAATTTGAAAAATTTGAAAACCCCATTTCCAGGCAGGACTATACCAAGAAACGATAGTATCATACGATGTAGTGACAGCTGATGGACAGCTAATTCACGTTACAAAGGACGAGAACTCGGACTTGTTTTATACGTTACCATGGTCTCACGGTACACTGGGTTTCTTGGTGGCTTTGGAGGTTCAAATAATCAAAATCAAGCCTTATATTCATATGAAGTACATTCCAGTAGGTTTATTTATTTTTATATATGGTTCCGGGATCCACCCCCCCCCCAGAGCGAAAAATCGAAAAAAAATTTGAAAAATCGGTCCACAGATAGCGCTACCTGGATTATATAAATTATAAATGATTTGTGTATGTGAATCAGTCCGGTAAATAATTTATGAATTTGTGAATCAGTCCGTACGATGGCAAAAACTTCTTTTACAAATCAAAAAATGGCAAGAACTTTCTTTACAAAAGGAAAAATGGCAAGAACTTTCTTTACAAAACAAAAAATTTTGTATTTCAAAATGTATTCTAGGTCCACAGTCAAGAAGAATATTGTAACCAGATGATGAAGTTGTCAGGAGCTGTGGATAAGAACGATTCGGTGCCAGATTACCTAGAAGCCACGATTTATTCCAAAAATGACGCTGTCATCATGGTTGGCAACTTTGCTGACGTTGATGCGAAGGAGAAGAGGAGGAAGGTATGGGTAATACTAGGTGCCGACATAAAGAACCCGCCATTTTTCAGAGGGATTTACAAGAAAAGTATGGCGGGTTCTTTATGTCGGTCTAAATGTTTTTTTATTTTAAAAATTTTTTAATTTAAGGTGAATGCAGTAAGTGCATGGTACAAGCCCTGGTTCTACAAGCACACGGAGAAGTTTTTGAAGCATGAAGGTGAAGAATACATTCCAATTCAAGACTATTTACTACGTCATAATCGTGCCATCTTTTGGGTTGTGGAATCTATGATTCCGTTCGGCAATCACCCAGTTTTTAGGTAGGTTTTGATGAGTTTTGTTACCTAAAAATGAATTTTGTTACCTAAAAATGACTTTTGTTATCTAAAAATGGATTTTGATAACTAAAAATGAATTTTGTTACCTAAAATGAATGTTGAGTATGAACATTTTTATCATTTTGCATAAGGATTTGTTAAAAATATTTCAAACTTTTATTTCTAGGCTGCTTTTGGGCTGGCTATGCCCACCAAAACCGGCTTTCCTCAAGTTCACCACAACCAAAATGGTCCGAGAGATGACATTTGCCAAGCAAGTCTTCCAAGACATTGTTATGCCCTTATCAACCCTAAAAGAACAAGTAGACACCGCCGTTGACCTTTTCGATACGTACCCACTACTAGTATATCCATGTCGTATCTACGATCATCAACGTGGACCACAAGGCCAATTGCGACCACCCCCTGATGAGTTGAAAACCCCAGGCACCAACTATGCCATGTTCAATGACTTGGGAGTGTATGGTACTCCAGGACCGGTGAAACGAAAGGAAGCCTACAACCCGACGTATGCCATGCGGGCCATGGAGAAGTTCACGAGAGATGTGGGCGGATACTCGTTCTTGTATGCCGACATATTTATGACCGAAGAAGAGTTTGAAGTCATGTTTGATCTGAAGTTGTATAGAGAGGTAAGTTAACATGTTTTTTGAGAAAAAAGGTATAGGATGTGAAGAAAATGACAAGAACTTTCTTTACAAAACTCGAAATGGCAAGAACTTTCTTTACAAAACAAAAAATGGCAAGAACTTTCTTTACAAGACAAAAAATGGCAAGAACTTTCTTTACAAAACATCAAATGGCAAGAACTTTCTTTACAAAACAAAAAATGGCAAGAACTTTCTTTACAAGACAAAAAATAGCAAGAACTTTCTTTACAAGACAAAAAATGGCAAGAACTTTCTTTACAAAGATTTTTTTCCAAAATAAAGCTATTGTTCTTTTAGGTCCGTGAAAAATACCATTGTAATGGAGCTTTTCCCTCTCTGTACGACAAGGTAAAGCCTGAAATCGATGTGATTTCCATTGGAAATGAGTATGCCAAGCAATAGTTTTATATTATTCTAGTCAATTCTTTTATTTTTTAATAATAAATCTGTTATTTTGCTTATTATCTGTAAAGTTTAGATTTAAAATGGCAATTATTTTTATAATTTTACTATTATATTATCGTTATTACCTAAAACAATATATTGGATGCCGACATAAAGAACCCGCCATACTTCGCCTGTAATTCCCTGTAAAAAATGGCGGGCTCTTTATGTCGGCACCTAATACTTTACAAGCCAAAACAAAAATTATCACAATATTTATCTAAAATACGAAAATAAGACACAAAAAAACGAAAAGTGAACCAATAGTTAGGGTTGGGACCTGTGACGGGGGGAATTATGCTTTTAAAGCTGTATCACCGTTTTGTAAAGTTTTATAAAGTGGACTTGGCGCCGCGGGTGCGGCTGAGAGATTCTTGGCTGGCAGAGAGGATCAAACGGCCATCCCGGGTCCATAAGCGGCCTTCGGAGAAAGCTCGGCCGTTTTCTGAAAAATACAAGGGTTATTTTGATATTATTCATCATAAAAGCTATATTGTTCATGATAATAGTAAAACAACTGAATTAAAATTATATTATTCATGATAAATTGGCCAAAAAACGTAAAAAAGCCAATTAATTTTTGAAAATTGAATTTTAAATTGAAAGTAATATAACAACCAATTTAATATCATCATATAAACCTACTCGACCAAGGACTCCAATTCTCGTACAAAAGCCACTCATCAGCCCGGAACTCATCCTCATGGAACCGTACCGTATGATCCAAGGAGTATAACATGGAAGGCACATACCCGTTACTAACATGCGGCTTGTTAGCCACATTAACCAAAGTTGCATCGGTGATGTAGGCGACCAAAAATCGATGTAAATCCTTGCAATTGTCCAACGGTACCGCACACCGAAGCCATACACACAACGGTTCGGCTCCGAACTTCTCCAACGCAAAGTATTTCGAAGGTTCGCATGCCCTGAACTCGAAAACATTGTCTTCGGCACCATCTACACGATGAGTCATGTCTATTTCGACTATCTTGGGTAGACGAATCTCTCCGGCACGATGTTTCGTCAGGTGTTCTCGACAAAAGTCAATATTATCGACCAGTTCCTCCGGCATTGGCACCTTTGGCATGGCAGTTTGGTGTTCAATAGAAGTAGGCTCCTTCTGAAAACAAAAAAGTTTAAACTTTAACCAATATCAGCCATTCTTCACTCCATTTTTCATATTATCCATCAACAATAACATCTTGGACAATTTATTTTTAAAGCTTAAAAGCCAAGGCTTCAATATCTTTACCTAAAATCAAAAGAACAAAAATTAAAATACTTACCACACAAAATGACACTTGACTAACAAACACGGCTTTACCGTCTTGTTCAGCTTGAACCGATCTTGTGCTGTAGCTGCGACCATCTCGTACTCGTGTTATCTTGTAGTGTACCGGCTTTTTGACGGAAACACTCAGAATAAAGAAGGAATGAATGGCATGAGGTAAGAACTTTTCCGAATCGACAGTTTGGACCGCTGCTTGCAAGGATTGAGCAAAAAGAAGGCCGCCATAGGCATTATCACCCCGACCAGTCGGACTAATCAGAAAGTTTGATCTAAAATAAGGTGAATTAGAAGTTGCAAAACGTATTTGTGTTCATGTTTATCTTTGCAATACAAAATAACTTCATTGGTCCAAAAACCCAGCGCTTAATTTGTCATTTTTACATCTTAACCTATCTAAACCTACTATAATATCGGTAAATCATTTAAAACGTCTTTTCTCACGCCATATTTGAATTAAACCAAAAAATATTGTTCTTTTTTAAAATTCTTTACAATAAAAAGCCTGTCATTATAAATGTAATGCCCAAAAATATAAATCTAGCTTATGTTATCCTTCAGGTAAACAAAAGCTTTGAAATTCAATATGTTTATGTGTTGCTGCAGAAGTTAGTTTGTAAAAGTTGCGTTAAACTTTTCTCTATCGACCAAGCTCAAAACCAGGTCAATATCACCTGTTTCCTTTTGTCTACATTCATTTTCCCAATTCATACCTAAAACAAGAAGAAAAAATCGAAAGAACATACCGAAACACATCGTCTCCAATCTTCTCCAAGTGCTGGAGTTTGTGTACATAGTCTGGACTGGCCCGAGAGGATGCCATTCGACCCTCTGAAACGAAAAACCCACTCAATCTAGCACAACGACGTGTTAGAATAACAATGTTCTTGTTCATTTCATAAAGAAGAAGTGTAAAAACAACTAAAAGTTGGCCTAATAAGTTGATAAAAACAAAATGATGTAAATGATAAGCAAAAGAAGAGTAATCTGAGGAGACTGGGGTAAATAAGAAGGTCTGAAAATATTTGGCAATCCAAAAAATTGGAATTTTACGAGAAAACGTCCAATACGAAAAGAGAGAGCGCCAAAAAAGAAGAGAGCGTGCGAGAATAAGGTTTCGGTCAGACAAAATTGAAGAAAAAACAAAAGAGAGAAGAGAGAGCGTGACGAAAGAAGAGAGTGTGGTTAGAGAACGGTCTGAAGCTAGACAAAATTCGACAAAATTCAAAGTTTTAGCTAAAAAACGGCTAAAATGGTTGAGAATAAATGTTTGGAATGCAGTGGGGTGGTCGTCCGTTCTTTGTAAACGTATGAGTTGTAGTTTGCGATCGAAAAGTGTCCGAATAACTAGACTTTTTCGTGAAATTTTAGGCGGAACTCCAAATTTCGGTAGGATAAATAAAGTCTGATGCTAAAACAAGATAAGCTTTAGTGAAAAATTTGTTAAAACAGGGCTTAACGCGACGTTATTTACCATTCTAAATTGGTTTTATCAATTTTTAGGTCGAATAAGCTATTTTAAATATAAGCCTAAAGGTTAGAAGTGAAAATAAGCCTAAAGACAATATATGCTTAAAATTAAGCCTAAAAGCAGTAAAACTAAAACTTTTATGGCATCCTTACCAATAGGTAATAATGGAGAATCAAGAATTGGGTATAGGTTATCTTTTAGTATCACCATAGTATCAATGTAATGAGTTTACTATAGGATACTATCAAGTTGACCTAGTGCAATATAGCCGAAGAACAATAAAAGTTTAAAATAAGTCAAAAATAAGTTAGAATGACTATTGTTAGTTTGTTTTTTCAAAGTTCGTAGTCTGGTAAACCAATCAAAGTAAATTTTTACAATGTAAAGTGACGGACTTAGTTGGTATACTACAAAAGTAATGGTCATATTGTTATAAGGTCACAAGCTACACTAAAGCTGTTTTAAGCAATATTTTACTTGCCACAGTACTTTACAGGGAGCGCCAAAAGTTCTGTTACAAAACTTTACCGTATTTGCTACAGAAACCTATAGGTTCTGTAGCAAATACGTACTTTGAAGCTCAGTAAGTTACAGTAACCTATGAGGATTTTAAATTCCCGCATCTAAAGTTACAGTATCTTGAAAAAAAAATTCAAAATCCAAAAAAATTGAAACGACTTGCTATGCTAGCTTATATATGCTACAGTACCCCGAAGAAAGTTACAGTACCCCGAAGAAAGTTACAGTATCCCGAAGAAAGTTACAGTACCCTGAAGAAAAGTTTAAGCTTAAGTTCGAAAAACGAAACAACTTGCTATGCTAGCTAACATATCAATGAAAACTCATTTATATATCACTAAAATGATTATAAATCGACTACAAAACATGAAGTATAGACACAATGATATTGACTACAAAACACAGACCGAGCATTGGATGTTTTGTGACCTGACATCAGCTGATGGATGTTCTTTCATCTTTCAAAAAGGTAATGAAAACAAGACAAAATGAGGTTTTGAATGTTCTGTGAACTTTTAGACCTACAGACACGTTTTTAAGCCTAAAAATTAGTTCTGAAGTCAAAAATTATGCCTAAATGTCATATCTTAAGCCTAAAATGCATCTGACCTAACAAGCATCACTTAAGCCTAAAAGAAACTTATGAGCCTTAAAAATCAAGCTTAATGCTCGTATTTTAATACGAGCATTCGGCTTAATAATAAACTTTTAAAAAATTAAGCCTAAATAAAATTTTTTAAGCCTAAAAAGCACCTATAAGCCCAGTCGCTACAAATGCAAAGTAAAACTTTAAAATGAAGCCTAATAATCATACCTTAAGCCTAAAAATTGTCCTTTAAGCCTAAAACTCAATCTGTCTCTTTGGAGACCTCGCCAACAGTCATAGTTAATTATAATATATATCCATTTTATTACCACTTTTATGTTGTTGACGCCGAATAAATAAATAAATAACTCTTCTCTTAAGCCTAAAAACCAACTTAAAAAATAATAAGCCTAATAATAAAAAATTCAAATTAAAACCTTAAAACTAAAGCCCAATAGTCATTTTATCTTAAGGACGTTTCTAAACTATATCACTTAAGCCTAAAAAGCACTTATGAACCCAGTAACTAACTCTTCAAAGTAAAGCTTTAAAATTAAGCATAATGGTCATATCTTAAGCTTGAAAACGTTTAATGTAAGCCTAAGAGTCATATTTTATGAAACAAAAACAAGCCTAACTCACCATCATAATCCGACCAAGAATCGACCGTAACCTCAGCCTCTTCCAAAACATGTTGAGGGAACGGTATGTCACCCTCGCTTTTCAAAAAAAAGTTTGGCCTTGTTATGACAAACTGATTGTCATCATCTTGGTTATTGGTCGATAACAACGGTTGATAATGTTGCATTTCTTTTTTCAGCACAACTGCACTTTCGTCTGACATCTAAAGACAGTTTATTAAAAATTGCAACAACTTTCTTTAAAAAAACAGAAAATTGCAAGAACTTTCTTTACAAGACGTAAAATGGCAAGAACTTTATTTACAAAACATAAAATGGCAAGAAATTTCTTTACGAATCAATAAATGACAATTACTTGCTTTACAAATCAATAAATAGCAAGAACTTTCTTTACAAATCAAAAAATCATAAATGTAAGTCAAGTGGAAGATTTGTAATGTAATTTGCACTGGAAATCTTCCACCAATCTTTCATTTTCTAAAGTTTTCAAACACATTTAAAAACCGTAAAAACAAGTAAATTACTAGCTACGCCGTTCCAATAACGACTTATTATGTTATCTTCCATCTAGAATTAACCAAAATCAACGCCGTTCCAATTCCGCTAGCCTGTTTTGATTCGATATTAGGGTAGTTTAATAGGTCAGGCTTGCATAATTAGTATAGAAAATAGTGAAAACAAGCTTAAAATTGATGAAAACTTGTTGTAAAGAAAGTTATTGCCATTTTATGATTTGTAAAGAAAGTTCTTGCCATTTTATGTTCTGTAAAGAAAGTTCTTGCCATTTTTTCTCTTATAAAGAAAATTTTTGCCGTTTTTAGTTTTGTAAACAAAGTTCTTGCCATTTTATGTTCTGTAAAGAAAGTTCTTGCGATTTTATGCTCTGTAAACAAAGGTTTTGCTAATAAAAGTCCTCTTACCTCCTCCACCGGATCCTCTTCTTCATACCCATTAACCATGCTATTCACCAACTCCATGACGTTGAAATTACTGTCGCCTTCGTGCAAATACGTTACATGCCCAAGATCTTGTTCATCATAATACTCTTCTTGTAGTAGGCTGTCAGTGAACTCGTGTGGCAGCACTTCGTGCCCAAAATGAGTACCACAACCGGTAATGTCGTAGCTGTCGTTGGTACGTTTGATGTGCAAGTAGAACGTGCACGGTGACTTTCTTGATGCTTTCGAGTCGTCTTGGTTGTTGATGGGAGTAATGTGATTACACTTGAATGTCCAATGTTCTTCCTCGCCGTTCTCTTCCTTCGGCCGACGTTGCAGTGTGCCGGAGAAGCGGGCTCGGAGGTTAGTTATCAAGGCCTAAAAATGGGCATTAGGCTTAAATTAAAACACGATTTTTAAGCTTACAAAGTCATCTTTAAGCCTAAAAACAGGTTTAGGCTTAAAATATGAACTTTAGGCTTAGCTTCCAAGGTAAACGTTAAGATCCAACTTTTAGGCTTACAACGTAAATTTTAGGCTTAGAAGTTAACTCTTAGACATAAAAACGTTTTTAAGCTTAAGGTATGACCTTTAGGCTTAACTTGTAAAACTTTCGTTCAAAACTAAGCTTTAGGCGTAAAATGTGATATTCAAGTTTGGAACGTGATTTTGAGGTTTAAAAAGTTATTTTTGGTTCTAAAAATGATTTTAGGCTTAAGATATGACTTATAAGCTTAACTTATAAAATTTTGATCCAAGTTCATTATTTAGCCTTAAAACGTTATTTTTAGGCTTAGCTTCCAAAGTTAACTTAAAGGTCCAGGTTTTTGACTTAAACTTTGATTTTTAGGCTTATAACTTAATTTTTAGGCTTAACTTTCAAGGTTCACTTTAAAATCCTGATTTTAGGCTTAAGACGTAACTTTAGGCTTAACCTCACCTGAAACTGCTCCACTCCAACCACTCTTCCAACAACCGGATCCATTCTGACATTATGCACAACCTCAACATGTTTACTCAATTGTGCCAGTCGATAACAGTAGAATGAGCATAAATAACAGTACATACTTCGTCGTTCACGTTCCGAATTCGAATGCGATTTCTCCGGATGAATACGATCAATATGACGATTGAGGTTGAAGCGGGTAACACAAAACTCAGGGCAATATTCACATTGGAAGCGCTTTTTGATTACTGGTATTGAAAAAATTAGGATCGCAAGAACTTTCTTTACAAAACAAAAAACGGCAAGAACTTTCTTTACAAAACAAAAATGGCAAGAACTTTCTTTACAAAACAAGAAATGGCATGAACTTTTTTTACAAAACCAAAATGGCAAGAACTTTCTTTCAATAGAAGGCCGGGCCCAAAGTCTTGCCTTCTTTCAAAGCATCAGCCCAGCCCGGTCCTAGTTGTCCCTCTTTCAGATTTAGATAAGCCTA
Organism: Bursaphelenchus okinawaensis; assembly: GCA_904066225.2. NCBI lineage: Eukaryota > Metazoa > Nematoda > Chromadorea > Rhabditida > Aphelenchoididae > Bursaphelenchus > Bursaphelenchus okinawaensis. The sequence continues at coordinate 11,064,252 of CAJFCW020000002.1, read as the reverse complement.
AAACTTCAACCATAATTAAAGATTCACCTTGTGAAGTCGACTGTAGATCGAAAGGTGAATTCTCCATGAGGCCGAGTTGTTCATCAAACTGTTCCAGAATGCGTGTAGTCCGCGAATCCTCACTGTGTCGGCGCTTCTTGTGCCGTTCTAGATTGAATTTGCTTCCGAACGACTGGTCGCAAATCTCACAAATATGCCTGCGGGGTTTTGGGGCAGCCGGTTCGAAAGTTAGCTCTATGGCGTCTGAAATTGTCCTTTCTAGTCACTGGTACTGAAGAACAAATTTTTTGGTTTGGTACTCTTTTTTAGCACCAAAAAAGTAGTTTGGTACTAAAAAAGTTGTTCTACAGTACTAAGAGTACTATTTTAATTTAAAATATAAATAATAGTGCCAATTAGCTTAAAATAGCACTAAATTTACAAATAGTACTAAATAACTTAAAACAGCACTACTTTTGTAAAAATAGTACCAATTGGCTTAAAATAGCGCCAAATTTATAAATAGTACCAAATAACTTAAAATAGCACTAAATTTTAAAATAGTACCGATTAGGTTAAAACTGCACTAGTTTGATAATAAATAGCACCAGTAGCACCAAAACATCATTTTTCAGACTAGCACGAAGACCTCATGCCTAAAACCATAAAACAACAAAAATATATTAACATACCATCAAAACCATCAATATTCTCACTGGTACTCGGCTGAAGCGCACCAATCGACTGTGGCAGCACGAAACTCAGGGGCACGTTGGAAGCTCGCCGTTTCTTCCTTATCACTTCCGGAAGCTTATCAGGATGCCGTCGAGCTATATGTCGATCCAAATTGTAGTTGGAGCTACACACTTCACTGCAATGTAAACAAGGATACCTCTTACGGGCATTTGATGGTTCCATTACCTAAAACAATTTTATTGTAGTGAATGAAGTTATGTAATTTTAATAAAACCTATTTTACATTGAAAAACAGATGTTTTAGATGTAAAAACAGATATTTTAGATGCAAAAGCACATATTTTAGGTATAAAAACGCATATTTTAGGTATAAAAACACATATTTTACATGTAAAAGCACATATTGTACATGTAAAAAAAGCCGGAAAAATTGTTTTTCTTCAATTTTATTTCAAAATATTTTTAAAAATTAAAAGTTACAGTAATCTAATTAAAAATTCAAACCCAAAAATAAAAAAAAATTAAATTTTCAAAAAAAACACAAAGTAACATCAGAAACAAACAAAATTTGACTGGTAAAAACATAATTTTGCAAGTCTCCAACGGAGACAAATGCGCCTCCGACTTGCTCCCCCAAAACAAAAAAGAGCGTTGGAGCGGCGGAGAGCGCGGAGGACGGGGCAGAGATAATATCCATGCGAATAGCAATTCGGCTATCTTCATTTGACTTGGAAATTAAACTGTTTCAGCGTTTTAAAAACAAAATGTCATGTATTTTATAGCTAGACATAAGGAACGGGCCGGGCCTGACCCAAAGAGGCCGGGCCTGACCCAAAGTTACAGCCGTTGTCAACAAATAGTAAACCATTTGTTTCAAGCATAACTTTTTTTAAAAAAGACGGTAGAAACAAAAATTTTTTTTGTGATTTTAGATTAGTCTTTTATACAACAAGCGCACCAACAATATTTTTCAAATTTGTTAATTTCGGAAAGTTACAGTAATTCTACCGTACCCCTATTTTTCAGCTATGTGTACAATTTTTTTTTCGAAAATTGAAAATCTACGTCTTGTAGAGCATACAAAGTTGTACATATTCTGTAAGTTTCATTGCTTCATCTTATCTAGTCAACGAGTTACGAATTTTTAAAAAAAGATTGAAAAACAAAGAAAGTTCGATTCCGCTTGAAAAATGTTTCTTTGGATTTTTAAAAAATTGTTACTCGTTTAGTAAAAGAGATTAAGTAATGAAACTTACAGAATATGTACAACTTTTTATGCTCTACAAAAACTTATATCTTCGATTTTTTTAAAAAAAAAGTATACACAGTTAAAAAATAGGAGTACGGTAGAATTACTGTAACTTTTCAAAATTAACAAATTTAAAAATTATTGTTTGTGCGTTTGTTGTATAAAAGGCCAATCTAAAATCACAAAAAAATTTTTGTTTCTAACGGCTTTTTAAAAAAAGCTATGCTTGAAACAAATAGGTTTACGATTTTTTGAGAACGGCTGTATACCAACACTCCCCCCTTAGAATGTTAGATCATGTTACGGCTATTTTAATGAAATTTTTCATTGAATTGGAACTAAATTGTAATTGTGGCCAGAATAATTCATTTTATATAAAATTTGAACCGGTTTCGATAACATAAGGATACATGAATCAATACAATCAGTTGGTTTTTAAATCAGCCTAAAACACAATATTATAGTTATGAAATATCTCAAAATTTAATAAAAAGTAAATTCTTTATAAAATAAGTTTAATCATCTAAAAATCGCAAAAAGTCTTCAAATGTTTATATCAATCTTAACATGCATATACCATATTAGAACCACCACGAAAACAAACCTTTGCTAATTCTTTCTTGGCATTCCGCAATTTTGAATGTTCTGTGAACAAAATTTTGTCTCATGGCATAAAAAGCGAGAAGATGAACCGAAGAAAATTAAAACGCACATTATTTAAGCTCTACACATCCTAATCGGTCGTTAAAACAATTGGAGACAATCGAAAATTGACAAAACTTGTGGAGGAATGATGCGAACCCGGCTTTCGTTGATTCAACACTGTCGACAGGCTTCTGGACAAGGTAATGATGAATATTATGATGAGATAAGCAACTTTGTTGTTGTTTATATTGTTGTTGTCATATAGTTTTGAGTTGGATTGTAGTTTTATCGTGTTGAGAATGTCTTTGAAGGTTTGTGCATCTATGATAATATTGAGGTACAGCTTGTTAGTAAAGGGCTTTTTTGCCAATGTTTTGATAGGAAAAGTTGAGGAAAACATTGTTTTTTGTTATTTTTTTTGAATATTGTTGTTTTGGTTTGTTTTTTCTATTTTTTAGAATTTTCTATATTGTAGGTGCACCTATGTTAATATTGAATCACACCTTATCGGTTACGGATTTTTAGCTAAATTTTTGTATGAAAAATATAAATATAATATAATTTCAGCCAACGGCACAAAGATTCGACGAGTACTCATCGCGAATCGAGGTGAAATCGCTTGTCGAGTTATGAAAACAGCCAGGAAACTTGGAATCGAGTCAGTAGCCGTCTACTCTTCGGCCGATCTTCATTCACAGCACACAAAAATGGCTGACAAAGCCTTTAGGATTGGTGATCCACCTCCGCTTCAAAGTTACTTGTGTGGTGACAAGATTATCGATGTTGCACTAAAGTCAGGAGCTCAAGCCATTCATCCTGGCTACGGATTCTTGAGTGAAAATGCTGGATTTGCTGAGAAGTGTGCTGAAAATGGCATTATTTTTATGGGACCACCACCGAATGCTATTAGAGATATGGGAATGAAGAATACGGCCAAGAAAATCATGATTGAGGCCAACGTTCCGGTGATTGAAGGCTATAATGGTGATGATCAGAGTCCGGAATTGTTGTTTGAGGAGGCGAGGAAGATTGGTAAGGGATTGAAATGGTAAATAACATCCATGAATTCTCAATTTAAGTTTGGGAGGTCATGAAAGTTATTATAAGCCTAAAACATGCTTTATAAATAATGTTTTCCAGGCTTCCCAGTAATGATCAAGGCTGTATGTGGAGGTGGTGGAAAAGGAATGAGAATCGCCAGAACAGAAGCCGATTTCCATCAAGCCCTGGAAAGTGCCAAGACCGAGTCAGAGAAAGGATTTGGCAACTCAGACATGATTATCGAGAAGTTCGTGGAACGGCCGCGGCACGTCGAAGTTCAGGTGTTTGGCGACACACATCAAAACTACGTATACCTGTGGGAACGAGACTGTAGCATCCAACGAAGACATCAAAAAGTCATTGAAGAGGCGCCGGCTCCAGGACTATCGATGGATGTGCGACGAAGCATCGGCCAAGCCGGTGCCAACGCGGCCAAAGCTGTGAATTACACTGGCGCCGGGACGGTGGAGTTCATAATGGACCCATTGACTCAGAAGTTTTACTTTATGGAAATGAACACTCGGCTACAGGTTGAACATCCAGTTACTGAAGCGATTACTGGCGTGGATTTGGTCGAATGGCAATTTGCCATAGCTGAAGGAGGGGAAATCCCGTTAAAACAAGAGGAAATCGGTCTAAATGGACATGCCCTGGAGGCGAGAGTCTATGCTGAGGATTCTAATGCTGGTTTCATGCCTACAGCTGGTTAGTTTGATATTTTAAACTAATAAGTGGCATAGAATGTTTATTTTGGCAATTTTTTAAGAAATATGGACATGTTATACGAGGGCGCAGCTCAAAAATCCTGATTTTCTATTTTGGCCCAAAATTTTAATTTTTAAAAACTAAAAATGAAATTTCAGGAAAATTGGAGCACCTTCAGTTCCCAACCAACGCTCGTATCGATTCAGGAGTCGTAGAAGGTGACGATGTAACTGTCCATTACGATCCAATGATCGCCAAGGTTATCGTGTGGGGAAGAGATCGACAAGAAGCGATTGGAAATCTGGACAAAGCCTTGAATGACACTCACATTGGTGGCCTAGCTAATAATGTAGACTTTGTCAGGACATGTTTGAACCACGAAAAGTTTGTTTCCGGCCAAGTTTACACGGATTTCATCGCTGATCACGAAAAGGAGCTGTTGAAGACGGAAAAAATAGAAAATCCGGCCAAAGAATCAGTGCTAGAAGGCTTAGCATCAAGATTACTGTTGGCTGGAGGCGTCGGAAATGGAAGCTTAGGACCTTTTGCTACGAAAGGCATGTTCAGGCTGAATTATCAACCGGAAATCAACGTGGAATTGAGTGATAAAGTGAAAATCAACGCGAAAGTTAGCGGATCAGGCGAAATTGAACGAATTGTGGTCGATAATCAGGAAGTTAAGATTACGGATGTGGTCAGAAGTGTTACGGAGACTACACAGCTACCTGTTGTTGAGTTTAGAATAGAGGTAGATGGAAAAATGTGGCCAGTGAAGGCGGTTCAGCTCAAAGAGGGGTTGCAGGTAAGGGTTTTGGCTATTGCTTTAGTTTCTTAGATGTTTAGGTATGAAAAGGTTAGTTAATTGGACTGTTTTAGTACTTGAAAGATAGCTTAAGACCTTGGTTATCTTTTCATTTATAAATAAGAGGACTTGCAGTTATATTTCGAGACTTATGATATTATCCATGATCAAACTACAGCTTTTTTGTTAAAACTCACAATTTTTTACAAATATTTTTAGGTTTTTGGGTCAGAAGCTCGAGAATGGCCGATTTCTTCAGAAGCACCAGAGTTTGATGAACAATTGGCAGCTGGCGGAGACCTTCAAGCTCGATCACCAATGCCAGGCGTCATTGATAAGGTCTTTGTCAAAGCAGGGGATGCGGTGAAAGCCGGACAAGCTGTGGTTGTTATGATAGCTATGAAGATGGAATATGTTTTGAAGTAAGAGTTTAGTATATATACTAGTATAATATTGAGTTAGAAGGTAATATTTGGTATATTGAAGTAGAATATTGGATATTTCAGGATTGGATGCATATTATAGTAGTTTAAGGTTACTGTGAACGTTTTTGATGAAGGGTATGAGATTTGACAGATTTTTTTTGAGATTTCAATTTGATTTCAAAATTTCAGAGCACCATTCGACTGCACAGTAGAGACCGTGTCATGTGCACCAGGCAAGAATGTTGGCAAAAACGCAGTGCTAGTCAAGTACCACAAGGAGGACGCATAATTTTTGAAGTTTGATGTATAAATGCGTATAAAGTATTGAAATTTGTTTGGATTTTGAAGGTTAGTACGATGTAATGATCTAAATTAATACATTTTTAAATAATTTTTATATTTTATATTATGGTAAGTAGGTAACAGTAATGTAAGTGTTTATCATTTGTTTTATTACAGAAATAGAGTTAGTATGTACAATCTTATTATAATTGATGGTTATTATCATATATTTGATACGGATATTATTGTTTAATTTTTTTATAAGTTGATCAGGCAGCTGGGACTGATATTGTAGTAGCATGATGAACTTGGCTAGTCTAATGAAATTGATGGTTCTGAAAAAACTTGTTTAATAAAAGGTATTTTAAGCTAATATGAACTATCATTTTCATTGGTAACGCTTTATTCTTTATTCGAACTTAAAATCGTTAAGCCTAAGGCATTTAGGCCTAATTTTTGCTAATATTAGGTGCCGACATAAAGAAACCGCCATACTTTTCCTGTAATTTTGTGTAAAAATGGCGGGTTCTTTATGTCGGCATCTAATACATCCTAACTTGAATGATCGAAGTGATAACTTAAGTCCCAAGAACTTCTAAGAATATCTTACAAACCATAACTTACCCAATTGCCTATTTGCGCTGTAATGGTCAACGAACGCCCTAAGTTCCCACAATGTTTCCGTATGCAGGTGCATGAAGTTGATCATAACATCATAATTGTTGACCAAATCGTGTCTTTTGGCTATAATGTCAATGGCTATAGCCATGTGGCTGCTGGGAACCTTGCTGGTGTCATGTACCAGCTGGCAGATTTCATCGTCCGTCATTCGGACCGAAACTCTCTTGTCGTTTGGGTCGAACTCGTAGTTGCATACGTACTTGGCGGTTGGGTTTCTTGGCATTTTGCTGTTGGCCACCATTTTTAATATCTAAAATAATTTTAAGCTGATTTTTTGAGTATAGAGTGTTATCTCTTTTGGCATAGACAATACTATCGAGTACGGTTGAGTATAACAGTGCCCGGTAGGGTGTAACAGAGTACGAATGGGTATAACAGCATACGGTTGGGTATAACAATGTACGGTTAGGTATAACTGTGTACAGTTTGGTATAACAAAGTACAGTAGGGTATAGTAGAGTAAAGAAGGGTAGAGTAGGATAGAGTACGATATAAGAGGCTATGTTAGAGTAACAAAGACTAATTTAGTTTGTAACAAAGCGTGGTAGGATAGAAGATAACAATAAGATGTAACAGACCGTGGTCTGATAGAATACAGTACGGTGAAGTATAACAGGATACGTTTTGGTATGATAGGGTAAAATACGGTAAGAAACGTGGATAGGACGTTACAGACTATGGCAGGATAGAATACAGTACGCTGAAGTATAGCAAGATACGGTTGAGTATGGTAAAGTACAGTACGGTAAAAAAGAGAACGATATGGTAGACTAGAGTAAGACAAGATATAAAAGCCCAGGGTAGTGTATGATAGAGTACAGTAGGGTTAGTTACAGTACGTAATTTAATTTGAGTACGATACAATGTCATAAAGTTTGTGAGAGTAGGGTAGTGTACGAAAGTAGAGTACAACAAGTACGGAAGGGTACAATGGAGCACGATAAGATTGTAGTACAGTACTCAAGATTGCTTTATCTTTTTTGTCTTATTAGCTTTATTTACTGTACTTTAATGGCTTGTACGTCTAGTATAGTACTCTTTCGTACTATGTCGTACTTTATCTTTCGTACTCTGTCGTACCTTATCTTTCGTACTCTTTCATACCTTACCGTACTTCAGCAGAGACTTCTTGCATGCTGACTAATGCTGAGACTGAGACACGTTTTTTTAAACAATTAATTTAAATATATAATATCATTATTAAAATGTTGACTTACCTCGAACAACTAACACGACCTTGAATGTAAACGAACAGAATATGATTAGGATTAGGATTTGGCCCTCCTTATATAGTCACTTTATTTGTGCTGATTCCTCGCGCAAGCAGGTTGACATTTTTGTCTGCCGACTTTTGTATTCTTTACTTACCTCGGGGGTCGATTGAAAATTTAAAAAACCCTTTATTATAAGATAAGAGAAGGCTTGCATAACCTTAGTTGGGCAGTAAAACCTTTTATATCTATGATTATTCTTTTATGATTTATCATTGATATACGATTTGTCGTGTTATAGTGCGGTTTTAATTCTAAGATATGTATGTAAAGTAAAATGTGTATTACTGTTGTGAGGTATGCGACTGTAATATACTGTAATGTATGTATTGTGAGCAGGACCGGGCACGTACTTTTCGTCTGGGGGGGGCGGGGGTCGAAAAAAAACCACAGGGGGACCGCGTTCAACTTTTTTCTGTTTTTTTTCGAAATTTTTTTTCTTGTGTATCTCCCCCCTCTCCCCCTCACGCTCGGCTTTAAATGTATGCATTGTGAACGGGCCGGGCGAGTCATTTTGGTCTGGGGACGAGGGTCGAAAATTTTTTTTCCAAAAGTCCACGGTCACGTTCAACTTTTTTGAATTTTTTTTGTTGGTAGGGGGGGGACCCCTTGTTCCCCCTTCTCCCCCCTCCCCCCCCCCTCCCTCCTCTCGGGCTCAGCCTTGATTGTGAGGTATGCTACTGTAATGTATGTATCGTGAACACTACCTTACCATACCCTATCCTACCTTGCTTTACTCTATCTTACCCTACCCTACCGTACCCTATTCTACCTTACTTTACTGTATCTTACCCTACCTTATCCTACCCCCACTTTACCCTACCCTTTTTTTGTTTTTAATACCCAAGGGTTTATGTCGTATATTGTTGGGTTGAGCCAAAAGTAGCGGGACAATTTTGATTTATTTTTAATTAAGAAGTGTCCCACTACTTTTGGTTCAACCCAATAATATACGGCATAAACCCTTGGATATTAAAAACAAAAGAAGGGTAGGGTATAGTGGGGTAGGGTAAGGTAGAGTAAAGTAAGGTAGGATAGGATGCCTAGTATATTATATATTAGTAAGTATTGTACCTGTTTTAATCAGTGAACTGTTTATTAAATGTCCAATAAGTATAAACTTTAGGTACAATAACACATACAATTCTAATAAAAACTAACGAAAAACAATACAAAATCAAGAACTTTGAGGATTTATATTATTATCACTGCCGTGGGATGGGTTTATGATGTTATAAATAGAAATAATTTTCATAATTGTGACTTTCTTCTACGCTTTGTTCTGAAGAAGTGTCAGACATTGGAGAATCTGAAAAAAAGTTATTAGACTGTTTTAGGTATCATTTCGAAAATTGTAGTGTGTTTTAAATTATTGTTTTAATTATTAGGTCATTCACTTAATTCTGCGCCCCATAAATCCAGAAATTTGTTTAAAAGGGGGTGCAGGATTAAGTGAACGACCTAATATTGGGTGCCGACATGAAGAACCCGCCATTTTTTACAGGAAATTACAGGCAAAGTATGGCGGGTTCTTTATGTCGGCACTTAATAGAATATATTTTGATAAGAGAAAAATCATAGCGACGTTCCTGATTAGAATGTTATAATCAATTAACATATGTTTTGAAATTACCTGCTACACAACTTTCTGAATCCAATTCCTGAAGAGCTTTATGAAGATCTTGTTCTACACTTTTAAACTCAACATTAAGTCTGTCAACACCGTCAATTAGGTTAGAAAGCCTTGAAAGTACTGTTTTGATCCCCCTTGTGTCAATTGGAGCTCTTTCTTTCTTGTTCTGAATCTTCTGTTGTTTTGCAGAAGAGATTCTGAAGTTTTGAATTTCCTGTACTAATGTAGCTTCAGATTCGGTACGTTGACGTGGGGTAGTAGATGATTTTCTGGATTCCATCGATTTCTCTGAAGACAGTGTAGCTTCTGGTGAATGTAGATAGTCATTCAAAGGTTCTCTGGTCTCTTCAACTTGACGCTGGGCTTCAGAAGGCTGGGCTGCGGCTAGCTTTTCTTCAGAATCCAAATATTCTTGATATTCTCGTTGGAACCAAAACTCGGAAAGGGCCATTACTGTGCCAATAACGTTAAGAATGTCACGGTCTTTTCGGTTTTCGTTTTCCAAGACTCGCTTCATAGCTTTTATCATGAATTGTTCCAGTTCGCCACGTCGATAAGCGCTGACAGTAACAATAAAAGATTCCTCAAAATCGTTTTCAGTTCCTATGTCGTTTGGCTTCTCTATTAAAAATTGTCTACCAAGTAGGAAGAAGTGCTTCAGAATTTTTATTTCGTTTTTTTTCCAGATCGTACCCTTCTGTCTCGTCTATGGAATCCTCCCCAAACACGTATTTTAGAGCCTTTTTCTCGGCTTTTTTTTTCTTTTTCATTAGTTTTGTTACACTGGCTACTGCTTCATGGTGGTTGGCTTGATTATCAAGAAGTATTTGATGTTCTGCTGGGCTAAAAACGGTGTAGGAGTTGTCTTCTGGACTAGTATTATGACTGGGTCCATGATTAAAATCAAATGCAGGTTTAGGATGCACGAAAGGGCAGTCAGGATCCTTGCAACCAAATTGGCCTCCTTTGGAAGTTCCGTACTCTTTACTACCACGGTCATCACTAGTTCTGGGAAGGTCGTTGGTGATACGAATACCATTGAAATTAACCATTTTAGTTGTTTGTAATCTATAATGTATTGTACCGTAGAAAGTAACAACAAACTCGATATACAGTGTAAAACCGCTTCTTACTGTAAGGTTAAGTACAGGGTGCGCCGAAAGTTCTGTTACACTTTTAAGTACAGGTGTGCCAAAAGTTCTGTTACACGATTTTTTAATCAAGTATTTATTTTAACAACAAATATAACTAAAAGTATACTACACAGTGTAAAAAAGATATCGACAATATAAACTAAAAAATTAGCGTACACCTCCTATGTTAATGTAAAATATAAAAATGAGAGCAAAAAGTTTGTAACGAAAGGAAAAGACGCTTGACGTCAAGTAATAGTTGTCCCCGCCGTTTGCCAAGCGTCTACAAAGTTATTTCAACGCCGAACTGAGACCATACGGCATTACTAGCTGACCTTAACCATCACGGCTCTGGAAAAAATGTTACGTAAAATTACTGTAGTGAAACACCTGTATAACGAGCGCCCTTAAGAAGCCTAACATGGCAAGTTTGAATTTCAACCTTAACTTACAAGGAAAGTACCATACCTGCCCCGCTCAGAATCAGCTCAATATTTTTATATGAATTCTTTGTAAAACCAATAGTACCCATAAAAAATTTTAGCTTGCGCTTTTGAGTTTTAAAGTTAAATTATTTGGGTTTCCCGCCAATTAGGCAAATTTGGCATTGTGTTTCAAACACTTTTTTCGACTTTCCAGACAAGCTACGCTTACAAATTTAAAAATGTAGGTTCATTTAAAGGTTTTCCACTAAAGAAAAATTATTAAAAGTCAAAAAATGACAAAGTTACAAGCTTGAAACACAATGCCAATTTGGCGGGAAATTCAAAATTTAAATTTTTAATCTCGATTTTCTCGAGATTTTCTGAAAAGCGCGATTTAGTACTTTGCTGAACATCTTATATTTACATTATCTTTCTTTATAAAAAGTTCGAAGTCAATCAGAGCGGGGCAGGTCGGGCACTTTCCGTGTTAGAAGCCTCTTATGAATAAAATGACATTGATGTGGATTTAAAAATTATTTATGTTAAATATAAATGTATATACAGCATTACAAATTGTAAAAAATTATTAATAACAAAGAAAAAATTAAAATCAAATTTGATCATCATCTCTTTCGAACGAAGAGTTGATTTTGCAATACGAAAGACTATCATCTGAGTTGACGGTCTCCTCCGTATTGCCTACGGCTTGGTTGATTGAAGTTGGTAAATCTAAAAAAAATCTTTTAAAAAAACGAGAATTTAAAAAATCATAAATTTAAAAAAAACTAAAAATTTTGAAAAAAAATTTTGTCATTAAAAATAAAAATTTTACCTTGAACACAACCCTCAGCATCAAATCTACAAAGACCTTGTGAGACATCAGTCAGTTTGGCCTTGAACTTCTCAATTTCATTAACAAATTCCGAAATTGTTGCACGTACTGCCTTTGTCTTCTTTTCGTCCACGACCTTCTTATCCTTTGGCTTTTGAATTTTGTTCGAATTCTGAAGATGAATTTTGTCGACTTGAGTACGATTTGGCACAGTACGCTCATTCTGTTGATGTTGAGATTCTGGCGGGCTTTCAGCTTCTGTTGATGGATTACGGGATTTAGAAGCGTTTGCAGCTTGTGTTAATTGGCAGAGGACTTCATAGGCTCTTTTAAACTTCTTGATTTCATTTTGTAGTTCTTGAGATTGTGTAGCTTCTTGAGGTTGTGTAGCATCTTGAGGTTGTGTAGTTTTTTGAGGTTGTGCAGCTTCTTGAGGTTGTGCAGCTCCTTGAGGTTGTGTAGCTTCTTGAGGTTGTGTACCTTCTTGAGGTTGTGCAGCTTCTTGAAGTTGTGTAGCTTCTTGAGATTGTGTAGCTTCTTGAGGTTGTGTAGCTTCTTCTTCTTGAAAAACGGTTTCAGACTGCCTTGTAGCTTCTTGTCGCTTAGCTTCAGAAGACTGTAACGCCTTTTCTACCTCATAAATTTCATTTGTGATCTGTAAGGCAAAAATAGCGTAGGCGGTTTCAATTACTATCATAATATCTTTGTCGGTTCGTTTTGTATTCTCCAGAACTCGTTTCATCCCTTCTACAATATACTTCTCAACCTTACCACGTCGAGAAGCTTTGACAAGAGTTCTAGTACATTCATCATAGTCGTGTATTGTAAAATTTGGACTTTCTTTCACCGACAGCAAACGGCGGCTGAGCTTGTAGAAGTGCCGTAGAATTTTTATTTCGTCTTTTTCCAAATCGTACTGGACAGTATCATCTGTAGCATCATCTCCAAAAACGTATTTGAAAGCTTTTTTTTCTGCTTCTACTTGTTCTTTGTGTCCGGGGATACTGTAGTTAGGTCTGGGGATACTGTAGTTAGGCTGAGCAACACCGCAGCTGGGTCCAGGAGTACTGTAGTTAGGTGTGGGGATACTGTAGGCAAGTCCGGGAACACTGTAGTTAGGTAGTGGAATACTGTAGTTAAGTCCGGGGATACCGTAGTAGTATGGTGGAATACTGTAGTGATATGATGGAATACTGTAGTTAGGTGGTGGAAGACCTTGGCTTGGCCCACTGATACTATAGCTAGGTAATGGGATGCCGTAGCCGAGGTTGATGTAGCCAACTCCAGGAGGTCTGTAGTTAGGACCAAAAACGGTTGGATGAGTAACATGGCCGCGTCTTGGCATGTTATCGCCAGATTGAGGAATACCATGGCCAGTTCCAGGTAGTTGAGGACGATTAGCTACAGATGGATTAGCACTACCATCATTACATTCAATACTTGAGTTCGTCATTTTGTTACCTAAAATACAGTATCAAGTAAGTAACAGCGATTGAAATAAATAATAACAAAAATACGTTTTAACTACAATCAAATGTAGGGTATACTGTAATTTACGTTATAAAAAGAAAAAAATATAAATAAAATTTAGGTGCCACTGCGATTTGAAGCAAGGTGCATATACGAATGTAAAACAATCATGTATTCGTAAGAAAAAGACGCTTGGCGTTAAGGCTTGTTATCCTCTTTCCCGCCCCCTTATCCTCTCCCGCCTCTTTCGCCTCCCCCTCCCCCCCCTCTCCCCCCCCCCTCCAACTTTTATACTTTCAAAAAAATCAATATTACAAAAAATAGCAGTAAAATATGTTTTTATTGCCATTTTCCATGTGTAGCTGAAGAGATGGGTCGATTTGGTCAAGATATTGAGGATTTCTCTCCATACGCCGATATCATCTTCTAGAAGGTGCCATAGCATGCTCTAGCCAAAATATATATTTTAGCCTAAAAACCATGGTTGTTTTCGAAATGGACTATATTATATTATTAGCGTTTTCAATTAATTCTGTGCCTCTTACCTTGAAAACCTGTTTTGAAAAAGGACACAGAATTATTTGAACAATCGAACACAAAAATTTTTTTTTAAAAAGTTACTTTAATATGAGCTTATATGCTATTTTAAAGACAATATTTTGATATAAAACAGAAGTGATTTTGTTAGTTGTTTATTAAAATAAATTTTCACATGCAATTAAATATTTTTTAAAATTTTACAATCGTTTTTAGTACATAATGTATTATTGCCGTGGTATTAGGAGGTACTGTCACCACAACTAGAAGTTTTCCTTTGTTGACTTTTTTTAGCACTATGGTTTGAATTGATGATTCCTATAACAATAAACATAAAAAAAAAATAATCTGTCATAAAAAATTTTTAAAAAAATTTTAAATTTCCGAAAAAAAATTGAAAAATTTTTTTTAAATTTTTTGACTTTTTTTTAAATTTAATTTTGTTTTAATTTAAATTTTTTTTAAAAATAAAATTACCTTCAACGAAAAAAAAGCTTCCACATCAAAATCATGAAGAATTTTTGAAAAAAGAGCCATTGTATCTTTGAAGCTTTCAACTTCATGAACCAGTCGAGGAAGAAGTGAAATTGCTTCTTTCATCTTCTTCTTATGAATTGGCTTTATGAGCATTGGCTTCTGAAATCTTCTCGTAGGTTGAAGATGAATTTGATCAAGTCGAATACGTTTTGGCCTAGGGCTATATTCTCCTGTGGCTTGAATTTGAGAATCTGTAACTTGAAGTTGAGGATCTGCATCTTGAATTAGAGAATCTGTGTCTTGAAGTTGAGAATCTGAATCTTGAAGTCGAGAATCTGTATCTTTAAGTAGCAAAGCTGTATCGTGAAGTTGAGAATCTGTAACTTGAAGTTGAGAATCTGTAGCTTGAAGTTGAAAATCTGTACCTTGAAGTTGAGGATCTGCATCTTGAATTAGAGAATCTGTGTCTTGAAGTTGAGAATCTGTAGCTTGAAGTAGAGAATCTGTGTCTTGAAGTCGAGAATCTGCATCTTGAAGTTGCAAATCTGTAACTTCAACCTGAGCATCTGATAAGCTTGGAGGTTCTTCTGATTGGGTTTGAGGTAACTCGTAGGCTTCAGAAGATTCTGTGGTTTCTAGCCTTTGACTATAAGTTTCAGAAGTCTGTGTAGATTTTGCTTCTCGACGATGGGCTTGAAAAAAAACTGGTTTTTTTCTTGTGATTGAAACATGGCTTCAGAAGTCTGTGTAGCTTTCACTCTTTGATGAAAGGTTTCAAAAGTCTGTGTAGCTTTTGCTTCTCTATGGACTTGAAGAGAACTGGGTTCTTTTTTTGATTGAAACTTGGCTTCAGAAGACTCTGTAGCTTCTAGTCGTCCACGGTAAACTTCAGAAGGTCTGATTGATTCTTGTGTTTTAAGATTAGCTTCAAAAGGCTCTGGAGTTTCTAGTTCTTGACAGTAATCTTCAAAAGACTTAGCTGCTTCTTGTCCTTCAAGATTAGCTTTAAAAGGTTCCGGAGGTTCTTGTTCTTGCCTGTAAAGTTCAGAAAACTCTGGAGGCCCTTGCTCTTGACGGTGGAGTTCAGAAGGTTCTGGTAGTCCTTGTTCTTGACCGTGAAGTTCAGAAAACTCTGGGGGCACTTGCTCTTGACCGTGGAGTTCAGAAGGTCTTGTACTTTCTTGTTCATGAATGTTAAGTTCAGAAAATTCAGCAGCTTGTTGTTTTTGCCATTCATCTTCAGCAGGACCTTCAAGTCCTTGATCTTGATCACTAACTTCAAAAGATTTACCAGCTTCTTTTTCTGGACCGTGGACTTCAGAAAGCTCTGTAGTTCTTTTTCCTTGCCATTCGTCTTCAGCAGGCCCTTCAAGTTGATCACTAACTTTAGAAGTTGTAATACCTTCTTGTACTTGGCATTTATCTTCAGTAAGCTGTTCAACTTCTTGTTCTTGAGTATTAACTTCATAAGCTCCAATAGCTTCCTGCTCAACCCATTCACCTTCAACATGCTTTTCCAGCTCTTGTTCTTGATGACTAACTCCACAAGCTACACCAGTTTTTTGATTTTGCCAGTCATCATCTGTATGCTCTTCAAGTTGTTGTGTCATAACTTCACAACGTTCACTATCTTCGGGTTCATGCCATTCATCTCCAGTAGCACCTTCTGCTTCTTGTTCTTGAATATAAGCTTCAGAATATTTACCAGCTTCTTCTTCTTCTCCTTGAGTAATAAATTTACATGGTTCAACAGCTTCTTGTTCAACCCCCTCATCTTCAAAAAGCTCTTCAACTTCTTGTCTTTCATTACAAACTTCATAAACCTCTCCAGCTTCTTGCTCAATCCCTTCATCATCAGCAAGCTCTTCAAGTTCATGTTCTTGAGTATCAACCTCAGAATCTGGATCCATATTCTGTTTTTTCAAAGAATCCTCGGTCACACGTTGCTGTAAAAACCAAAAAGTTAAAAATTCATCCACCAAGTTCATTACTGTAGCAATATCAACATCTGTTCGCATATCATTCTCCAAAACCGCCACTACAGCATTGATAACACTTGGGTGTAGTTCACCACGTCGACAGATTTTAATGAGGGATGTGGCAGTTTTGTCAAGCCTAGCCTTAAGGTCTTGGTTTGCTTGTTTCTTTGTCAACAGTGTCTCACCAATCGTGTAGAACATTTGTAGCAGTTGAGCTTCTTCTTCGATAGCCAAAGGGGTGGGCTTGGCTCGGATAGCAACTGGTCCAGAAATATTGTGGCTAGACGTTGAGTTTGAGTGGAGAGAGTGGAAGGTACTGTAGTTTGAAGCAGGATTACTGTAACTTGCAGAACGAGCACTTACTGATCCAGGGTTACTGTAGTTGAGGTCGAGATTACTGTGGCTATGGCCAGGAATACTGAAGCGAGGTCTAGGTGCACCATAACTATGTCTAAGATTACGGTAGACAGGCACAAGGGCTCTTTGACTTGCTCCAGGATTACTGTAACTGGTTCCAGGATTGCAGTAGTTAGGTTCAGGTCTAGGTGTACCATTCATGGATCTAGGTGTACCATTAACAGATCTAGGTGCAAAATTAACAACTCTAGGAGTACCATTCGTAGATCCAGGAGTACCATTGACAGATCGAGGAGCCGCATTGGCAGAGCGAGGGGTACCATTCACAGATCTAGGAGTACCATTGGCAGATCTAGGAGTACCATTCGTAGACCCCGGAATACCATATTGAGGCAGACCGCGCCTTGGAGATCCATGAACAACAGGTGGACGTACCAAAAAATTGCCAGCCACGGAGTTACCGTAACCAGCTCTCGAAGTACCATATGATGGATCAGGACCACCAGGTGTAGGGCTAGCATATCGAGTTCTGGAATTAGCATTGATAGCTCCAGGACGAGCATTACCAACTGGAAATGCGTTATGATGAGCCATTTTTGTTACCTAAAATGTTACAGTATCAATTAATATTATAGTATCATATCAAGGAAGATGGGTAGAAGAATATGAAAGTTAAATACACGGTCATACTAGGTAGCTTTACAAAAACCAGTGGGTAAAAATGGCAAAATTTTTTTAAAAAAAATTTTTACCCCCCCCCCTCTAAAAAAATGAAAATTTAAAAAAACTAAAAAAAATTTTTACCTCCCCCTCCTCTAAAAAATTGAAAAACCAAAAAAAAGTAAAAAAAAAATTTTATCCCCCCCCCCCTTCCCACCTCTAAAACCTTGAAAATCGAAAAATCAAAATAAAAGTTTAACCATATTCGTAAAAATCAACCTTCTACTACAATATCAGCCTATGCAAATGTAAACGAAAAACTTTTTCTCGCAAAAAGAAAGACGCTTGACCCAAAAGTATTGTCGCTAAGTTTTGTGCAATCTTCATATTATTATAGCGTCACTACATTATACGTCATTAGGACTCTGAACTTGGCTTATATTGCGAAATTTTTAAACTTTGTTTAACTAATTCCTTTATAATGAAAATTCCGTTTAACAAACAGATTTTGAATGTTTGGCTGACATTACATAGTAAATTTGAAACAACTGTATAACGATTGGCTAACATTACATAGTGAATTTAAAACTAGTGTAAAACGAAATTTCTTTATAAAGGTCAAATTTAATATTATTGAAGAGTTTTGTTATACAGAAGTTCACTATGAAAAAAAATAATAAAAAATTGAAAAGAATAAAGAAAATATGCTTAGCCTAGACTAGACTAGTAATTAACAAAAATGTGAATTTTAAAGCAGCAGTTGTTAAAAGGTCTAAATTTAAATGCTAAAATAATCAAAATTCAAAAAGTAATGACAAAATAACACGTTTTCATCGCATATTCACAGTAAAGGCTACATAACTTCTTTTTATCAAAAATTTTTGCTGTCTCTACTTTATTGGCTCATACCAAACATACAGAAGATCTTCTACCTAACGTTTGTCAAGCGTTTTGTACCGGTAGCACGAAATTCAGAACTTCTAGAGCCAAAAAAAGTTTTCATGGCTTATCTTCATTTTCAGTGGTTTTTCGCTCACACATATATGCACCCAATATACAATCTAGTAATCAGGGCCGGGCGGGGACTTTTGGTCTGGGAGCAGGGTCCAAAAAATCCACAGGGGGGGACCACGTTCAAATTTTTTCGAAAATTTTTTCTCTTGGCCCGGCCCTGCTAATAATATTAAGAAAAGTTTTATTTTAAAGTTCAGTTTACCTTACTTATTATATTAATGATCAAAATACCTTAATGACACTTTTACAAAACTATTTATTTAAACTTAAAAAGTACCAATTGAGATACATATAATATTATAAGCAAAAGGTAGTAAACAATGACCAAAAAGCCGTAAATTAGGAAGGTAGGGGAGGAGAAAACACTTAAAATTCCATGGCATCTTCTGAAATGTCATCTTCTGGGTAATCAACTAGCGAGTAGTCCGACGAAGCGTTACTGACATTTAACGCGGGTTCTGGAGGGCTTGTTTCTTGTAGCCGCTTGCTTAAAGATGCGTCAGGTTCACCTGGAAATTGTATTCGATAAGCATGAGTTTAGGTTTAGTAAGAATTGGGGGGGAGGTAAAATTTTAAAAAAAAAGTAAAAAAATTTAAAAATAATTTAAAATTTACCTTTCAAATTCAATTTATCGACCATATTTGCGACTTCCTCCCCCATTTCCATCGCCAGATATCTCATTTTTTCGATATCACTTAGTACAGTCCTGAGAGTCGCAATTGTCTCCAATATTTGCTCTTTTCCATCTGCTTCTTCAGACAGATTCTGAATTTTATTTGATAGTTCAATAGCTTTTTTCGCCTTTAGAGAGAGTTGAAGTACAGAAGCACGTTGATAAGCAATTTGATTTAATAGTGCAACGTTTTGTAGATTCTGTGCTTCACGATGAGATCCAGAACGCTGTGTAGCTTGTCCTGAAGCTTCATTCAATTGCGCAACTCTCGGTGGATTCTGAGCTCTACGGTGAGATTGTACATTTCTTGGTGGATTCTGAGGTTCACGATGAGATCCAGAAAGCCGTACAATACCTTCTGATTGAAGCTGAACTGCATTTGCTTTCACAACCTTTTTCGATTGACACCGAGCATCCGTTGATCCTATAACACTTTCTGGCTGAACTGGCTTTGGACGTCCAAGTACATAGCGTTCACGGCGAGTCACAGTGCCGCTTGGCTGAGCCCTTTCTTCTTCTGTTTTACTTAGCCAACCTGCGAAATGCTGCTCCATGTTTGCCGCTGTCACACCCATATCTGTACATGTACATTCTAGTTCATGGTAACGGAAGTTGTGATACATTCCTTGCAAGTTATCTACAATATATATATATATATCTATATATATATATATGTATGTATATATGTATGTATATATATCTATAATGTAAAGCAAAACGATTAAAACAGATAATTAGCGAATACGTAGCAAGTAAAAATTACAAAAAAAAATTTAAATTTAAAAAAGAAGCTTGATTGCTAGTACAGTACGTCTTTTTAAAGTTACCCCCCTTCCTTCCCCAATGTAAAGAACAGAGCTATAAAAAGCAATTAGAGCTATAACAAGCAGCAAGAGCTGTAACAAGCAGTCAGAGCTATACCAAGAAGCAAGAGCTATAACAAGCAGCCAGAGCTATAACAAGAAGCAAGAGCTATTCCAAGCAGTAAGGGCTATAACAAGCACCAATAGCTTATAACAAGAACAAGAGCTATAACAAACAGTTAAAGCTATAACAAGTACCAAGGGCTATAACAAGCAACTAAAGCTATAACAAGAACTAAGAGCTTCTAACAAGCAGCAAGAGCTTATATCAAGAAGCAAGAGCTATAACAAGCACCAACAGCTTATAACAAGCAGCATAAGGTATTAACAAGCTGTAAAAGGTATATGAGAAATGTGCAGTGCGAGATTAACGCTTTTCTCGCACATAACCAACGCACACGCAGTAATAGGCCTGCTCTTTGCCATAGCGTCAAGATAGCTCTCGTCGCGCCATATTTTGTGTTACGTATGGCTCTGTAAACAAGCTAGAGATATTGCAGTTTAAAGAAGCTTAACATCAAAAATTTACTTAAGTAAAATAACGGTATAACATGCAAGTCTAGGCTAAAACAAACTTAGCCTACGTACTAGACTAAGGCAAAACCACACAGACCGCTTTGCTAGATCCAGCCACATTTGTAAAATACAATTGAATATGTAGTGCTAAGTGCACAAGGACTATAGAAAATTGGTTGCTAAGCCTACAAAGGCTTTTAACTACGGGCCAAAGCCTTGAGGAGCACCTCATCACGACTCGGTAGCTTGAGGAACAGAATCACCTGCATGATGCCCAATTGAAAACTGCTACAACGGTTTCCTCTGACAGTCCTCAAATTCTCATCAACACTCAGTTTGAGCCTTAGTCTAAACTACAGCTTAAGCCCTAGCTTCAACTGTATCCTAAGCCCTAGTGTAAGCCTAAATGTTAGCCTCAGCATTAAAAAAGGCAAGGATAAGAGCATTGCAAAACAAATTAATCAATTTTATTTTTCAAACAACAGTTTAAGTAATCTTGCATTGTGTACTGATTAAACATGATGGTATCACAACTTAAGTCATATTTTGGTTGGCTTCGCTCTGGTAAGGTGTTGGGTGGGGTTGGCTAATCTGAAAATAAATTTGGTTAAAAATATGTTACTTAAAAAAAGGGGGAGGGGAGAAGTTAAAAAAAATTTCTTAAAAAAAGAGGGGGTGTTAAAAAATAGTTTTTTTAAAAAAAGGGAGGGGGTAGTAAAGATGTTTTTCTTAAAAAAGAGAGCTGGGGGGCGGTTAAAAATAGATTATTATTAAAAAAAGCGGAGGGGAAGTTAAAAATTATATTTTTTCAAGTTGCAAACTGATAAGAAAACCTTACCTTGTTCACTCAGTCCCTTAACAATGTTCAGCACCTCTTCCTTAATCTCTATAGCTTCATCCCTCAACCCGTTGATATCTTCCATGATAAGTTTGAGAGTAGAAAGCTTTTTCGTCACTTCTTCTTTTAATGATTCTGAATCTCTTGTAGCTGAATCTTGCCCTTCACTTGGTTCTTGTTGTACTTCACAATTTTTTTGCGAAGCTTTCGCTGTTTGTTGAGCTTTCAACAAACACCGTGTGATCCAACGCTGTGTTGGATCACAAAGTTGAGAATCATGTACTATCGAGAATCCGGACGAGCCATTGAATTCTTGTTGGCTATGATGATTAACAAACTCGCCTTCGCACTCTTCAGAACACTCAAATGATAGTGCTTCGGGGTCTTTAGATAAAGTTTCACAATCTTTAAATAAATCTTCAGAAGCTTCAGCTAAATCATCAGTATCTTCAGATGAACCTTCAGATAAACCATCACATTCTTCAGATGAGTCTTCAGAATCTTCAGATGAGCCTTGAGGATCTTTCAATAACTCTTCAGAATCTTCAGATAAGTCTTCGGAATCTTCACACATTAGTTTTGTAGCAGACTCGGCAGCTTCGTGGAATTGTTGAGTAAAACGTTGCAGACGCTCGGATTCAGAAGTATGTTGTTGACAGTTAAGAGCAGAAGCTAGTCCTTCTGTATTTTGGTTTGTTTCAGAAGATGGTGCAGCTCCTTGATGGCGTTGTGCAGTTTCTTGCTGACATTGTGCAGCTTCTTTATTATATGGCGCAGTTTCTTCAAATTCGTTATTTGACTCCTGATCTTCTTCTGGGTCTTTAAGAATACAGTACGCATACAATGTAAAGAAAGCTTCCAAAATCTTGGTATCATTTCTGTCATCCAAAACCCTCTGCAAGGCTTTTACCACATAGTTTTCAAATTTGCCGTCTTTGGCATGCTCCATAGCTAATCCCGTAATCATGTCCAAGACGTACAGCACTTCATCTGGTATTTGTCCCACTAGACCTATTCTACCGGCTTTGTAGAAACGTAGCAGGATTTTTACTTGGCTTTTGTATACCTCCAAGTGTTCGGGTTTGCACTCGTCTTCAATTTCTACTGCCCATTTAAACACTTTATTGTCGAGTCGATGGTCTCGACCGCCTATTGCAAAGGTTGATTCATCTTGTTGAGTTACATTAGAAGCATTGTTATCAGGGATGTTAGTTGCATAAACAAGGTCATTAGAGTCGTCAGCTTCAGAAACAATGTCATCAGAGTCGTCCGCTTCGTCTCTAAGCCAGCGTCGGTCAGTGTAGAACTGTAGCACTTTGCAGAATTCGAGAATACTAAATAATTCATTGTGATTTTGCTCTAGAAATTTCTGCATATCTTTCACAATGTAGTCGTCAAGTTTGCCTTCTCGGGAAATCATTTTCAAATTGAAAAAAATTTCATGAAATACGTGGTCTGGTAGAGTTTTATATGCACCACCTTTTAAACTGGACTGGGCTTTTTTGTAGACACATTTGATTAATTCCACCTGGTTCTGGTACAATTTGTAGCGATCTTTCTTGCATAATGCTTGAAAGTGGGATTCGTCTCCAAACAGTAGATTAAAGCGGTCGTTTTCCAAGCCAACTCTACATTTGTTTTCAAAGCCGCATCCGTTAGTCGACATACCATTAGGTTCGGGGAAATGATTTGGTGGAATACGACTGTCGTAGCCATGAGGAACGTTGATTCTTGATGGAACGAGTACTGGATTACCGTAACGCGCTTGATCATTAAATCCAGGAGGTGGTTGTAGTGGCTTACCGTAGCAATGTTCACAGTTCAATGCAGGTCGAGTTAGAAATGGGTTACCGTGACTTGATGGACCGTTCAATCCAGGTGGAGGTAATATTGGGTTACCGTAACCGCATGCGCCATTCGATTCCGGTGGCGGTAGTAATGGCTTACCATTGCCGGGCGCATAGTTCATGCCAGGTAGAGGTTGTATTGGGGTAGGTGCATTAATACCATATTGAAGAGGTGGGCGGGTACCGTAAACACTAGGAACGTTAGTTGGACAAGCTGTACCATTACCGTATCTTTGTTGTCCATAAACTTCAGGATTAGTGTAGCCAGCTACAGCATCAGCGTAAAACATCTTTTACTGTTTGTTGCCTAAAATAACATTCGAATGAAAAAAGATGTTAAAGTAAAAGCAAAGTGCTAACTAACTCGCAGTAGATACGCTTGTAGACGCAAAATCCCCCACCCTTTATTTGAAAAAAGTTTTAATTATAAGCAACCGAAAGGGAAGTACGCTCTGACAAGCAGCAACAAGGTAAATGACAAATGTCACTGTAAACCCCAGCCTTTTATAGCGCAAACCCAACGCCTAACACAAGGAATTGTCTCCGCCTTTTGCCATAGCGTCAAGCTGATTTTTGTCGCGTCAACCCTCTTTTTACATACTTCGAGGTCAATATATAGAGGTAACTCAACATCAATTATTTAAAATTGGCTTATAAGCAGCGTTTTGCCGATCGTTTTCTTCTGCGGACGGGTCTGCCCCGGACCAAAACAAAAATTTTCGGACCGGACCAAGTCCAAAAATTTGAAGTTTGGATCGAACTGGACCCGAAAATTGCCGGACCGGACCGGTGAAAAACGCTGCGGACCGGTCCGGGCAAAACACTGTTTATAAGCCTTAAAAAATGCTTTTAAGCCTTACAATACTTTAAAAAACAAGAATAGGCAAGAGGCTTAGCACAACAAGGTAAAAAATATATTTTTTATTAAAAAAAGAGGGAGGTGTAAAAATATTTTTGTAAAAAAAGGGGGGGGGGGAGTAAAAAAATATATTTTTTTTAAAAAAAGGAGGGGTAAGGGTTAAAAAATTTTTTCTTAAAAAAAGGGGGGGGGTAAAAATATTTTTCTTAAAAAAGTGGGGGGTTAAAAAATATTTTCTTAAAAAAAGAGGGGTGGGGAGATTAAAAATGAAATTTTTCTCAATTTACAAATTTCTCAAAAAATTATCGTTTACCTAATTTCTTAACAATGTTCAACACCTCTTCCTTGATGGCCATAGCTTCGTCCCTCAACCCGTTGATACCTTCCATGATAAGTTTCAGGGTAGAAAGCTTTTTCATTACTTCTTCCTTCAATGATTCTGAATTTCTTGTAGCTGAATCCTGCACTATGATGATTAACAAGCTCAGGTTTTTCAGAACACTCAAATGCTTTGAGGTCTTTGGATAAAGCTTCATAAGCTTCAGATACGCCTTTATAATCTTCCTGCCTTAGTTTTGTCATGACAGCTTCGTAGAATTGTTTCAGACGTTCGAATTCAGAAGTATGTTGTTGACCGTTAAGAGCAGAAGCTAGTCCTGTATTTTGGTTTGTTTCAAAAGATGGTGCAGTATCTTGATGACACTGTGCGGTTTCTTGATGACACTGTGCAGTTTCTTGATGATATTGTGCAGTATCTTGATGAGCTTCTTCATGGTCTCGTGGAACTGTTACATTAGATCGTGATGTTTTTTCCAGGTATTTTAGCGAATTGTAAGCCTCCAATGCATAGCAAGCTTCCAAAAGTTTGGCATCGTTTCTGCATTTGTCATTCAAAACTCTCTTCAAGGCTTTTACCATATAGTTGTCAAGATCGCCGGATTTGGCATAGTCTATAGCTGCCCATATAGTTACGTCAAATTCATGCAATTCTATATTACAAACCTTTTTCACTAACGCTATTCTACACAGTTTGTAGAAAAGCCGCAGAATCCCCACTTGCCTTCTGTATACCTCCAAATGCTCTGGTTCGCACTCAGCTTCCCATTTTACTGCATCTTTAAACGTCGAATTGTAGCGTTCATCGTCTGGACCGTACATTGAAAAGGTTGATTCATCTTGGTAATTTAGATTAGAAAAACTGTCATCAGAATCTTCAGTTTCGTCTTCAAGAAACCGTTGGTCAGTGTAGGCTTGCAGCAATTTACAAAATCCGAAGATATCGTTGGCATAGTAAAATGTTCTCGTTTTTACTTCTTTCATGCGTTTCAAAATGTAGTTGTCAAGTTTGCCTTCTCGTGAAATCATTTTCAAATTGAAAAAAATCTCATCAAACTCTGGACTTGTAAATTGATTGCCTTTTAAATTGGACAGAGCTTTTTTTGTAGAAACTTTTGATCACTTCCATCTGGCTTTGGTACACCTGGTAATGGTCCTTGTTGCATAATGCTTGGAAGCGTGATTCGTCTCCAAACAGTAAGTTGAAGCGGTCGTCTGCCTTATTATCTTTTTGACTATCTTCACCACTGACACGATTATTAGTTTCAGTACTGTTAAGATTAAATTGCTTATCATTACCAGTGTTGGGATTTGTCATGACAGCTTCGTAGAATTGTTGCAGACGCTCGAATTCAGAAGTATGTTGTGGACAATCAAGAGCAGAAGCTAGTCCTTCTGTATATTGGTTTGTTTCAAAAGATGGTGCAGTTTCTTGACGACACTGTGCAGCTTCTTGATGACATTGTGCAGTATCTTGATGAGCTTTTTCATGGTCTCGTGGAACTCTTACATTAGGTCGTGAATCTTCTCCCTGGTATTTTAGCAACCTGTAAGCCACCAATGCATAGTATGCTTCCAAAAGTTTGTCATTGTTTCTGCATTTGTCATTCAAAACTCTCTTTAAGGCGTTTACCATATAGTTGTCAAGGTTGCCGAATGTGGCATCCTCTATACAGTCCATTATAGTTTCGTCAAATTCATGCAATTCCATACCAAGATCCTTTTTCATTAACGCTATTCTACACACTTTGTAGAAACGCCGGAGAATTTCTACTTGGCTTTTGTATACCTCCAAATGTTCTGGTTTGCACACGGCTTCCCATTTTACTGCATTTTTAAACGTCGAATTGTAGCGTTCATCGTCTAGACCGTACATTAAAGAGGTTGGTTCATCTTGGTGAATTAGATTAGAAACAATTTCATCAGAATCTTCAGTTTCGTCTTCAAGCCAGCGTTGGTCAGTGTAGGCTTGCAGCAATTTACAAAACCCGAAGATACCGTCGACATTGTCATCTGTTTCTACGTGTTTCTTCATGCCTTTCACAATGTAGCTGTCAAGTTTGCCTTCTCGTGAAATCATTTTCAAATTGAAAAAAGTTTCATCAATGTCTGGTAGGCTTGTAAGTTGATTGTCTTTTAAATTGGACAGAGCTTTTTTGTAGAAACTTTTGATCACTTCCATCTGGCTTTGGTACACTTGGTAATGGTCCTTGTTGCATAATGCTTGAAAGCGTGATTCGTCTCCAAACAGTAAGTTGAAGCGGTCGTCTGCCTTCTTATCTTTTTGACTATCCTCAGCATTAAAATTTTGTCTGCTATCTTCACCATTGAAACAATTATCAGTTTCAGTACTGTTAAGATTAAATTGTTTATCATTACCAGTGTTGAGATTGTCGAAGCCAGCTCTACCGTGGTTCACAAATCCACCTCCGTTAGTTTGTTGAAAGAGAGTACCATTGTGTCCTACTTGGCTCGTACCATAAGTACACGAAGCAATTTCGTTATTGTTGATTGACGGTACACCAGCTTCAATTCCATCGTAGGAACGGTTGTTTACTGTAGCTGGAACGTTGTTTACTGTAGCTGAACCGTTGTTTACTGTAGCTGCACAGTTGTTTCCAAATGGTGGTGGGGCTTGGCCGTTGAATACTGGAGGGACATTACCTTTCGGTGGAATAGGTACGGTACGATCATAACCATGAGGAGCGTTGATTCTTGGTGGCATGAGAACTGGATTACCGTAACGTGCTTGCTCACTAAATCCAGGAGGTGGTTGTAGTGGCTTACCGTAGCCTGATACACCATTCAATTCAGCTGGCGGTAGTAGTGGTTTACCGTAACCATGAGATGCATTAATGCCATCTTCAAGAAGTGGTCGGTAAACCATAGGGCCATTAACACCAGTTGGATAAGATGTACCATTACCGTACCTTTGTTGTTCATCAGCTCCAGAACTCGTGTAGCCAGCACCACCGTACGACATCTTTACTGTTTGTTACCTACAATAACGTTCAAATGAGAAAAAATTTTACAGTACTAGCAAACTACTAGCTAACTCGCAGTACATACAATTGTAGACACATACATCAACACCCCCCCCCCTTTTTTTTTAAAAAAACTAATTATTAGATGGCAAAACGAAAGAAAGCATACTCCGGCAAGCAGTAACAAGATAAATGACCAATGTCACTGTAAACCCCAGCCTTTTATAGCGCAAACCCAACGCCTAACACAAGGAATTGTCTCCGCCTTTTGCCAAAGCGTCAAGCAGGTTTTTGTCGCGCCAAACCTCTTTTTACATACGTCTAGGTCAAAATATAGAGGTAACTCAACATCAATTGTAGTCTGGATTACCTCGGGTGTAGCCAGTGCTAGTTTGACTACAAAAATTTATTCAAAGCTGGCTTATAAGCAGCCAGCTTTGAATAAATTTTTTTGCCGGATCGGTCTGGTCCGCGGACGGGCCTGGATCGGACCGAAACAAAAATTTTTGCTGACCGGATCGGGTCCAAAAACCTGCGAACCCGGACTGAAGAAAATGCCCCCGGAACGGTCCAAAACTTTTTTTTATTTTAATAAAATTGTTTTTAAAAAAGCAGTTTTAGCGTTTCTAGCTTTTTTAAAAATAAAAAAATTGAAAATAACTTCTTAGCTTATGGGTTGAAGTTTTGAAAAATAAATAAATTTTGTAAAGGTCCGTCTTTGGCAATCAATGTATTACCGAAATGGACCGCCCGGATCGGCAAGACCGATTCGAATGTTTAGCGAGGAACTTGTATGTGACGGACCTTCACAAAAGTTATTTATTTTTTAAAACTTCAAACCATAAGCTCAAAAGTTATTTTCAATTTTGCAATTTTTGAAAATCCGTACCGGACCGGTCCTGCAAAACACTGATTGTAACAAACTTTTGGTTTTTTTAGTTGTAGATAAGTTTGTTATACAGGAGTTTTACTGTAACATGCAAGTCTACGCTAACCGGGAAAGTACTACACCGCTCTCATAGATTTAAAAATTTTAATAAAAATATCATAAATACCTTTCAAAGTACTAAATTGCGTTTTTATATCGGTCTTGAGGGAATCGGAATCAAAAAATTATGTTTTGAATTTCCCGCCAAATTGGCATTTTGTTTCAAGCTTATAACTTTCTCATTTTTTATATATACTAGTAAGAACATGTCATTTAAACTAGATTTTTTAGTTTGTAAATTTACATTACTTAAATTATTAAAACAGAGCTTGCATCATAGTGACAAAGTTGCCAATTTGGCGGGAATTTCAAATGTTTTAATTTTAAAACTCAAAAAAGTAAGCTAAATGTTTTTATGGGTACTATATGTAATACAGGTTCATTTAAAAATTTCGAGCTATTTCTGAGCAGGGCAGACTGTGTAGTTTCCGTGTAAGCCAGCATTAACATTCCTTAGCTTAAAATCTAGCCTAATACCTAAATTATGCCTCACAAGAAACGCGGCCGACCTGCCCCTCTCTGATTGATTTTAAACTTTTTATATTGAAAGATCATGTAAATATAAAACCTTCACCAAAGTATTAAATTGTGCTTTCCAGGAAAGCTCGAGTAAATTCAGATCAAAAAATGACGTTTTGAATTTCCCGCCAAGTTGGCATTGTGTTTCAAGCTTATAACTTTGCCATTTTTTCGCTTTTAATTATTTTTCTGGAATATATTAGTAGAATACGTTGAAACAAACTTACAGTTTTAAATTAGTCAGCGCAGCTTGTCTGGAATTTCTAAAAAAGTGCTTGAAACACAATGCCAAATTTGCCAAAATTGGCGGGAAACCAAAATAATTTAAATTTAAAACTTAAAAGCGCGGGTTAAAATTTTTGATAAATACTATTGGTGGTGCAAGGAATTCATATAAAAATTTTGAGCTGATTCTGAGCGGGGCAGGTAGGGTACTCTCCTTGTCAGTTTAAGCCTTAGTATAAACTGCAGGTTATGCCTTAGCTTCAATTTTGTTCCAACTCCTGGTTTAAGCATAAATTAGCCTTAGAACTAAATTTAATTACAAAACATTTTATTCATCAATCAGTTTAAGCATTATGTGTATTTTAAATATGATGATATCACAAATTATGCCGCGTTTTGGTTGAGTTGGCTCTGAGAACGTGTTGGTTGAAGTTAGCTAATCTAAAAATTAAATATTTTAAAAAATATTCTTTGAAGAAAGGGGGGGGGTTAAAAAATATTGTTCTTAAAAAAAGGGAGGGGTGGTGAAAAAATATATTTTCCTTTAAAAAAAAGGGGGGGGGTAGAAAATTATATTTTTTTTAAAAAAAAGGGGGGGGGAGTTAAACAATATTTTTCTTAAAAAAGGAGGGGGGGGGGGTTAAATTTTTTTTTCAGTTAGCAAAACTGCTCAAAAAATTACCTTATTTACTCAGTCCCTTAACAATGTTCAACACCTCTTCCTTGATGGCCATAGCTTCGTCCCTCAACCCGTTGATACCTTCCATGATACGTTTGAGAGTAGAAAGCTTTTTTATCACTTCTTCCTTTAAAGATTCTGTATTTCTTGTAGATGTATTCTGAATTTCATTTGCTTCGTTTACTATCGAGAATCCGGATTCTTCATTGAATTCTTGTTGGTTATGAGGATCAACAAACTTGGCTTCAGGTTCTTCAGAGCACTCAATTGATAGTGCTTTGAGGTCTTTG
This sequence comes from Bursaphelenchus okinawaensis, assembly GCA_904066225.2. Taxonomy (NCBI): domain Eukaryota; kingdom Metazoa; phylum Nematoda; class Chromadorea; order Rhabditida; family Aphelenchoididae; genus Bursaphelenchus; species Bursaphelenchus okinawaensis. Next base: position 11,034,341 of record CAJFCW020000002.1, on the reverse strand, counting down.
GATAAGCCTTCAGAATCTTCACACATTAGTTTTGTAGCAGAATTGACAGCTTCGTGGAATTGTTGAGTAAGACGTTGCGGACGCTCGGATTCAGAAGTATGTTGTTGACAGTTAATGGCAGAAACTAGTCCTTCTGTATTTTGGTTTGTTTCAAAAGATGGTGCAGCTTCTTCATGGTACTGTGAAACTCTTACATTAGGTCGTGATTCTTCTTCCAGGTATTTTAGCGAATTGTAAGCCACCAATGCATAGCAAGCTTCCAAAAGTTTGGCATCGTTTCTGCATTTGTCATTCAAAACTCTCTTCAAGGCTTTTACCATATAGTTGTCAAGATCGCCGGATTTGGCATAGCCTATAGCTGCCCATACAGTTAAGTCAAATTCCTCCAATTCCATAGCATATTCCTTTTTTACTAACGCTATTCTACACAGTTTGTAGAAACGCCGCAGAATCTCCACTTGCCTTCTGTATACCTCCAAATGCTCTGGATCGCACTCAGCTTCCCATTTTACTGCATCTTCAAACGTCGAATTGTAGCGTTCATCGTCTGGACCGTACATTGAAAAGGTTGATTCATCTTGGTGATTTAGATTAGAAAAACTGTCATCAGAATCTTCAGTTTCGTCTTCAAGAAACCGTTGGTCAGTGTAGGCTTGCAGCAATTTACAAAATCCGAAGATATCGTTGGCATAGTAAAATGTTCTCGTTTTTACTTCTTTCATGCGTTTCAAAATGTAGTTGTCAAGTTTGCCATCTCGTGAAATCATTTTCAAATTGAAAAAAATCTCATCAAACTCTGGACTTGTAAATTGATTGTCTTTTAAATTGGACAGAGCTTTTTTGTAGAAACTTTTGATCACTTCCATCTGGCTTTGGTACACTTGGTAATGGTCCTTGCTGCATAATGCTTGAAAGCGTGATTCGTCTCCAAACAGTAGGTTGAAGCGGTCGTCTGCCTTATTATCTTTTTGACTATCCTCAGCATTAACATTTTGTCTACCACCTTCACCATTGAAACGATTATCAGGTTCAGTACTGTTAAGATTAAGTTGTTTTTGATTACCAGCGTTGAGATTGTCTAAGCCAGCTCTACAGTGGTTTACAAATTCACTTCCGTTAGTCTGTCGAAGAGGGGCACCATTGTGTCCCATTTGGCTGGTACCATAAGTACACGAAGCAATTCTACATTCGTTATTGTTGACTTGAAACGCATTAAGTGCTGTTGGCGGAGGCATATAAGCATTGTAAATTGAAGGTACACAAGCTCCACCTCTACCGTAGGAAGGGTTGTTTACCGTATCTGAACCGTTTTTTACTGTAGCTGAACCGTTGTTTACAGAAGCTGAACCGTTGTTTACCGTAGCCGGGGCGTTGTTTCCAAATGGCGGTGGGGCATGGCCGTTGAATCCTGGAGGGGCATTACCTCTTGATGGGATAGATGCGGTCAAATTGTAAACATAAGGAGCGCTGATTCTTGGTGACATGAGTACTGAATTACCGTAACGTGATTGATCACTAAATCCAGGAGGTGATTGTAGTGGCTTACCGTAGCCATGTGCACAGTTCGATCCAGGTTGAGGTAGAAATGGATTACCGCGGCCTGACGTACAATTGAATCCAGGTGGAGGTGGGTTACCGTACTCAGATGCGGCGTTCATTCTAGGTGGAGGTGGGTTACCGTACCCAGATGCAGCGTTTATTCCTGGTGGAAATGGGTTACCGTAGCCGGAAGCACCATTCAATTCAGGTGGCGGTAGTAGTGGCTTACCGTAACCAATAGGTGTATTAATGCCATATTCAAGAGGTGGTCGGTTATCGTAAACACTAGGTACTTTAACACCAGTTGAATAAGTTGTACCATTTCCGTATCTTTGTTTTTCATCTGCTCCAGAATTCCTATAACCAGCTACAGAACCACCGTACGACATCTTTATTGTTTGTTACCTAAAATAGCGTTCGAATAAAGAAAAATATTACAGTACAATTTATATCGCGGAACATACCATTGTAGACACAAAATTCAACACCCCCCTTTTTTTCCTAAAAAACCTAATTATTAGATGGCAAAACGAAAGACAGACCACTCTGTCAAGCAGTAACAAGATAAATGACCAATGTCACTGTTAACTCCAGCCTTTTATAGCGCAAACCCAACGCCTAGAACAAGGAATTGTCTCCGCCTTTTGCCAAAGCGTGAAGCAGGTTTTTGTCGCGCCAAACATCTTTTTACATACGTCTAGGTCAAAATATAGAGGTAACTCAACATACATTGTAGTATGGATTACCTCGGGTGTAGTCAGTGCTAAGCTGACTGCAAAAATATATTCAAAAGTTAGCTTGTAGATCTTAAGAAACACGGTACAGGCTTTCAAGTAACATTCATAAACCAAGAATAAGTGGCATAGCAGAACACTTACCTTGGCCTAGCCCAGCTTTCAATGAGGCTTAACATCATTCCCAATTTTAAAATTTAAAACGATTGTAGGGTAAGGTAAAGCAAAGTAGTGTAAGGTAAATAACACCAAGGCGAGTAAGGCATGATAAGCTATAGTGAGTAGCGTAGGTTAAGGTAGGATAGTGTATGTCAAAGTGGGGTCGGGAAAAGGGTAAGTCAAGGTAGGGTTGAGCAGAATCCAGTAGGAGCAAGTACGGTCGGTCCGGGCAGGCTCGAAAACCAGGGCGAGCATAGTGGGAGAAGGTATGGTAAGATAGAGTGAATAGGGTAGGGTAAGGAAGGGGACAGAGCAAAGTAGAAAAATATAACTTAAAAAAAATTTTTTTTAACCAAGCCAGTAAATAATTTTAAAAAATTTATTTACAATCAAAAAAAGGTTAGTCATGAAAATATAAACAATTATAACAAACAAAAATATAAAAATGAAAGAAAAAGACATTAAAACGATATTTTTTGATTTCAGCGCGGTGAATTTTTGAAAAATATTTTGGAAGAAACAATATGAATATTGATTGAATAATATGAATAAGAAGATAAACAAACACAAATTATGATATTATTCTGGAAAATAAAACAAAAGACATCAAATGGTTTTTAAAGTTATTTTTAGACATTTCCTTATAAAAAAATAGAACTGAGACATCTTTAGGTAATATACAATATGTAAAACATAAAAAAATGGAACGAAAAAAATGGAAAAAAAAAATAAAAAATGTTGCAAAAAATCAATTGTCAGCTTATAAAAATGGTTTTTAGTACCGATGATACATTGTTATTAATAGTATTAGGTGCCGACATAAAGAACCCACCATACTTTTCTTGTAATTTCCTGTAAAAAATAGCGGGTTCTTTATGCCGGCACCTAAATCATCACTTTTGTGCAAAACAACGAAATATACAGCACTATTCATAGCAAAGGTCAATACCAATAGTCAGAGCCGGGCGCAGGGGGGGGGTACTCCCCTCTAGAAAAAAAATTCAAAAAAAAGTTGAACGTGGAACTACCTGTGCCTATTTTTTCGACCCCCACCCCAAGAGTCCCCGCCCGGTTGTGCCAATAGTACCATACTACTACAAACATTACTTTACATACCGTTAATATCAATTAGAAAACGCATTAATAAAATGATGATAATCATCAATCAATAAGAATAACCGTTAATATCAATGATCATAAGCGAAGATTTGAAAAAATACCAAACGCACCACTAGTACTACTTTTCCAACCAATACCATAAATCAATCGCGCTTCTTGTTCTTCTCCTTTTCATCGTGTAGCCATTTGTCGTAATCCTCTTTCGTAGCCAAACTAGGTGGTCCACGGTATTCGGAATCGTTGGCCAAATCTTCGTACGACGTAGTGTCTTCTGAATCCTTATCAATCTTCGTGAATTCGGACGATCGACCGCTTTCTGAAGACGACGAAGATTGACTTCTAGATTCTGAAGTTGATGCAAACGGGTTTCTGTCTTCTGATGTTGATTTAGGTTGACCTTTGGCTCCGGAAGTCGATGGAGCAGCCTTCCCTGTACCAGTAGTACCACTAGTAGAATCATGACCAATTCTTTCATTGTCACTATCTACTGAGAGTCCTAGATCCGTCAAAACGCCTTCAACTTCATCGGTTTCATATACATCAACGTGAGCATCACCATTTTCAACAGTTTTTCCATCTTCTTGTTCACCATGTTGATCAACCTCAGAGATCACGTCAAAATCGTTTGGTGAACCAGTACTGATGCTTTGGCCCGAGATTGTTGGTCGTTCAGTATTATTAGAAGCTGATGGTGCTGAAAATAAAATTTTTTAGAAAAAATAGTATTTTAGGTAACAAATTTCAGCAAAATCGAGTTTTTAAGTATGAAACTTTAAAAAATAAGATTTTAGGTAACAAATCTACAAAAACTTGTCTCTTCTGGTCATTATAGTCCATCATTATTACCTAAACTTCAAAAAAATCAAAGAAAAACAACTTACCTTCCATTTCCAATTCCTGCACAACACCATAAATTTGCTGTTTTACATCGTTCAGCTGGTGTGACAAGTTGTCGACCTTCGAAAATAAGCTCTTCAAGGTTTCCAGTGTAATTTTTGATGTCTTTGGCTTCTGAATCTTCATCTTCTCAACTTCATTCGGCTTCCGAACGGATTGAATTTGAGCTGTAGTTGGCTTCTGAACTTGATACTGATCGTCATTTCGCGTCTGAACTTGATACTGATCGTCAATTCGCTTCTTATCTTCATTCTTCTTCTGAATCTCACTTCCACCTGCCACAGGTTTCTGTTTTTGAGCACGATAAAGCTTCTTTGATAAACGTGCGGCTTCACATTGAATTTGAAGTAGATCCTTCATCGTTTTGTAGATTTCGTCTTCAGCAGACGCACGATGATGACTTTTTGATGATCTTAGAGGATTACTAGATTCTGAAGGCGGCTTTCGTGCTTCTGATTGACGTTTTGATTCTGAAGATCGTTTTTTGACTTCAAACTTCTCTTCAGATCGTCTTTTAGCTTCATCAAATTTCGCTAATCTTCTAGATGCATCAGCAGCTCGCAAAGCTTCTGAAAATCGTTGATGAGAAATGTTTGGCTGACGGTTATGTTCAGCAGGCTGTAGATCGAAAGTGGCCTTCAGAAGCCGTTTAACACTTTCTTGATTCATCATTCTCTGTCGATATTCGTCCTCATAACAGTCTAAAACATCGCCAGAAGATCGTTTAGCTTTCTGTGACGTCTGCTTGGATTCAGGAGGTCGTCGATTGTAGGTTGGAACCATGTTGATTCTTTCTGAATCGTTTTTGGCCTTCTGTTTTTCTGCACGCTGACTTTGGGTCGAAGCCGGCTTGACTTCAGCTGTCATCTTTGGTTCTTTCCGAACTTCAGAATTGAATTTAAATCCACTTGGACCTGGTTGATCGTCAAAATCAGTATAATCTCCAGGTTTATCATAGTACGAATCCTCGTAATCGTCCCAGGTAATCGTTGGTTGAGGTTGGTGGTATGCTTCATCGTCTTTTGCAAACAATTCTTCAACTTTGGCCGACGCTGAAGCTTTTGTTCTTTGAACATCTTGACGATGATGTTCGTCTACTTGATCACGTTCAGCGTCACGACAAAAAATGTCATCTTGATCATATCTATCGTTGTCATAATAATCGTCATCATCATGACATCCCAAAGCTTTGCATTGGTCTAAACCGTGCCATTGTCCTTCTTCTTCATCAACATAACCTTTATATTCATCTACTTGACCTTTTTCAACATCGTTACCGCCCTCTTCTTCATCATGACGAGTATGATCATCAACTTGTTCATGTACAACACCATTAATGTCAACTACAATAGTCGGTCGACGATTGTTAGAAGGGTAGAATCGCGGAAGTTCGTATTCTTGTGAATCCACTTCGAAGCCAACGTCATCAAGGTCAATATCGTCCGAATATTCGTCATTAACAATGTTATCGTCTTCGAATCCATCATCAATATCAACGTCATCGTTGTTGATGAATAAGTCTTCATTACCATTGCCGAAACCGTCTTCTGCGGAAAATGTTGAAGCTTCTGAGTCGATTAAGCCATTTTCAGCGTCAAAAAGGTTTCCTACTCGGGCGTTTTGGAAAACATGTTCATCCTCACCTTCAGATTCATAAATATTATCATGTTCAGTTCTAGCGCCAAAAATGATATTATCTCTATTGAGTACATGTTCACCATCATCTTGGTTGCTAACAAAGTAATCAACGAATGCATTTTGACGATCAAATCCAGCATGACCGTCGGAATCAGCATCATAAAAGTCTCCAGAAGCCTCTTCGTAGTAACCAGAGTTGAAGGGATTCTCACGATATTCCAGATTTTCCAATTTGATAACTTTCTGAAATTCTGGCTTCGATTTGGCTTCAGTTTTAGATTCTGGCTTCGGTTTAGCTTCATTTTTAGATTCTGACTTCAATTTAGCTTCATTTTTAGTTCCTCTGACTTCTAGCTTCACATTTACTTCTGGCTTTCTTCTACCTTCATTTTCTGAATTTTTGGCTTCAGAAGCACGGCTAGCTTCAACCTTTGGCTTCTTGGTAGCTCCATAGACTAAAATTTGAAAATTAGAATCATGAATAACTTGTCTCAACTTACCTTTACTTCCAAAACTGAGCCTCAAATCACAATCATCTGATTTCTGAGCTTCGGTCTTCTCTGTAGCCTTCTTCAGACCTTCGACTTTGGCTTCATTTCTCGATTCTGCTCGTTTCTGTGCTTCAGGTCTTGACGTCGCGACTTCTGGCTGACTTCCAGATCCATTATTTCGTCCAAAACCACTTGGACCTGGTCGGTCTTCATCATCCCGGATTCTGACGTCATCATTAGGTATTCCACGATTTTCCAGTTTTCCCGAAGCTGGCTTTTTATGTCTTTGATAATCAAATGGCCATTCATAATCAGTTTCTCGGTTTACAGTAGATGTTCTAGCTTCACGAACTCCTTTGAATCCACCAGTAGCCAGTTTTTTAGCCGAAGGTGACGTTTTATGCTTCTTGCAGTCGATTGGACATCCGAATACGCATTTTTCATCTTTTCTTAAACCATCGTTAGCTGCTCTACGAGATGGATCAGTTCCGAAGCCACCTCTGGCTCCACCAAAGCTACCTCTAGCTCCACCATAACCACCTCTGAATCCACCACAGTCAAATCTTGTGTCTCTGTCTCCAAATCCGCCTTGGCCAAATCCAGATTCAGTTCTTCTTGCTTCAGAAGCCGTTATACCTCCACGGCCAAATCCAGATGCACTTCTAGAGCCACTAGGTCTTTCGACAACGGTCCCAAAGCCTCCGCCAGAGAATCCTTCTCCGCCAAACCCAGATTCATTTGTTCTTGCTTCAGAAGCCGTTATACCTTCAAATCGACTTCTTCGGCCTCTAAGTCCTTCATCAACGGTACCAAAGCCTCCGCCAGAGGATCCTCCTCGGCCAAATCCACCTCTAGATCCTCCAAATCTTCCTTCGTTAACAGCACCAAAGCCTCTGTCAAGAGATCCTCCTCGGCCAAATCCAGATTCAGTTCTTCTTGCTTCAGAAGCCGTTATACCTCCACGGCCAAATCCACCTCTAGATCCTCCAAATCCACCTCCGTTAGCACCAAAGCCTCCGCCGGAGAATCCTCCTCTGCCATATCCAGATCCACCTCTAGAGCCTCTAAGTCCTTCGTTGTCAGCACCAAAGCCTCCGCCCAAGAATCCTCCTCGACCGCCAAAAAAGCCTTCAAGTCTTTCGGTAGATTCGCGGCCAAAACCTCCTAATCCTCCGCTTACATTAAGCTCATCTCTCTTGCCTGAATTAGATCCAAAACCTCCGCCGATAAAACCTCCTCGACTGCCTCCAAAGCCTGAGTCATCGGCCTCATTCCTATTTCTATCGGTTTTTAAATCTTTAATCCTCGTAGGGTTTGCTCCAAAGCCATCGTAATCAAATCCGAAGCCGCCTCGACCGCGGGCAAATCCTCCACGGCTATACGTCCTTTTAGGAGGGCTAGATCCAAATCCACCTCTTCCAGTGGCTTCATATCCAAATCCACCTCTTCTAGTGGGTTCATATCCAAATCCACCTCTTCTAGTGGGTTCAGGTCGAAATCCATCTCTTCTACCGGCTTCAGATCCAAATCCATCATTTATAGCTGGCTTATATCCAAATTCATCACTTCTAGACGGTTTATATCCAAGTCCATAATGTTCATCTTCAGAGCAAGAATTAAATGGATCGTCTGTTCTTGATCTTCGTGTAGATCCTGGTTTTTTGTCTGTGCTCTGACCTGCTTCTGCTTTTTTGACGGTGTTTTGACTGGCTTCTGGTCTTCCAAATGCAGCACGGTCAGCTTCAGATCTTCTCACAGCACTTCGCGTAGCTTCTGGCCTTCTGAATCCGCCGTAATCATCAGCAAACTCATCATTTCTTCTTTTACTACTACCCGGCGGATAATACTGATATAATACAGGACCTTCATTACGAATATCGACACGTAAGAAATGTCCTCCATCAACGCAGTCTATGATAAGAGCATGTCGTCTACCAGACTCAATTTCACTTATAGAAGCAAAATATTCATACAAAGAGCTGCCTCCAAACGCTTTCTCGTAAAATTGAAAATATCCACCATTGACAGAATAACGGCGTCCAGAAGTCGATGTAAGATGAGCTTCTTGATCACGACGGCCTTCTGATCTCCTGTTCTGTGAAGTTCCGCCAAAAGAATTGAATTCTGAAGTCCCCTCATCTTCGTTCTCTTTTTTAGGCTTTTTGTTCGGTTTATCATTCATAATTTGTTAGTTGTTACCTAAAATAATATTGATATTAAAAGGGTTAACAAGAAATGTCTAAAACACGACAAAATCAATAAAAAGACAAAGAAAAACAGTCCGAAACGAAGTAAAATTAATTAAAACAATCAAAGAAGTATCTAAAAAACAAAAAGCTCGAAAGTTAACATCACAAGCTATCTAAAACAATATAAAATCGATTAAAAGACAAAGAGTATATTAGAACAAAATCAAATCTATAAAATAAACTAAAACTGCCAAAACTAAACCAATATTAACCAAAACCAAGTCGAATCAATCGTAAACAAAACCTCGCTTTAGTCTTTAAGATCGAAAAAAGCCAATATTATCTATGTGCATAATCACGAGAAATACAAAAAAACCTTGCGAAGTGATAAATATCTTCAAAAAATTAATATTCACAAAGAAATTCCATTAAAATCGCATGAAAAACTAGTAAAGGCAACAATAAACAACATTGTTTCAACATTTCTCCGCCCCGAAAAAGATTTTTGCGAAAAAAGACATATTATACGATGAAAAAAATTGTGATGAAATTACAGTGGAACTCCTGTATAACGAATCGCTCGAGGACTTGAAATTTGTTCGTTATAAAGGAGTTTCGTTATACAGGAGTTTTAAATGCACTGTGTAGTGGTAGACGGGGATTCAAAAATTGTTCGTTATACGGGAGTTTGGTTATAGAGGAGTTCGTTATACAGGAGTTCCACTGTATGCGTGAGAAATAGGGGTGAGAAACGGAACAAGCCAGGCCCACTTTTGTGGTCGGGTCTACTTTGAGGCCGGGCCCACTTTTTAGGCCGGGCCCACTTTTGAGGCCGTGCCCACTTTTGAGGTCGGGCCCACTTTTGAGGCCGGACCCACTTTTGAGGCCGGACCCACTTTTGAGGCCGGACCCACTTTTCAGGCCGAGCCCACTTTTGAAACCGGGCCCATTTAGCTTAAGCCCGGCACGCTTTTCACCCTTAGCGAGAAAGGGCCACCTCAGTTATGAGCCGGGCGCCACTTTTGGGGCACATGCCCAGGGCCCAACGTTTAGGCCCGGTCCATCTTCATTTTTTTTTCAGGCTGGACCAGCCTGGCCAAAAAAATTGTAGGCCCGGCTCTCGGGCTGTGGGCTAGGGCTCTGGGGCTAGGGCTCTGGGGCTAGGGCTCTGGGGCTAGGGCTCTGGGGCTAGGGCTCTGGGGCTAGGGCTCTGGGGCTAGGGCTCTGAGACTAGGGTTCTGGGGTTAGGGCTATGGGCTAGGGCTCTGGGTTATTGATTATAACATTTTTTACTTTATAAAAAAATTGTTTTCTAATGAAGATTCCAACCGTATTATGTACAATTATTTATTTACAGTTCGATATAAACTGATTATACTACACAGTAATATAATATTATATTATAGATATGACATACAATAAGTTATATAAATAACAAAAAATATTATTTTTGAGTTCAGCGCGGTGTGGATTATTAAAAAGTGACGGGGTTATCATGACAATGTACAACTTTGTATTAAAATTGGATCATTTTGAAAGAATTTGACAGAAATTGATATTAATATTGACAATGCCTTAGCATTGCGCTGTGCTGATGTTTCAGAACAATACCATTTTTAAATACAAGGGAATAAGATTAATACTGTTTTTTATCATAGATAACATATATACATGAATATATACAATAAGATATGACGAATAGAGCTTTTAGTGACTTTTTTTTGGTTAAAAACTGAATTTTGAGCTTTTTTTTTTAATTTTAAAGCGGATTTTTAGACGTTTGGTGATAAATATAACAATAGGTGAATATAGACAACATTTTGAATATGTACAATGTAAGACAATCTAAAATAACATAAAATAAATATTTACAGTACTAACCAATACAACAAGGTAAAACAAGTTACTGGTCCTTTCGCATAATCTCCAGTTGATCATTGAGCCATTTTCTGTAGTCCTCTTTGGTCGAAAAGCTTTGTTGTGGTACAGAAACCTGTTCTTCTTCTACATTACCAGTCGATTTGGCTTCCGAAGTCGATTTGGCATCAGAAGACGATTTGGCTTCAGAAGTCGATTTACCTTCAGAAGTCAATTTCTTATCACTCTTGCCATCAGAAGGACCAACATTAACCAAGACACCTTCAAATTCATCGTCTTCGTCAAATGATTGCTCTTCTTCTTGACCACGTTGACCATCATTAACAACTGGTTGAGCTTCTTCTTGATCTTCAATTCTGTTGTTCTGGTCCATTGGTTCCTCTTCTTGAACATTGTGATCATCTACGATGATAACTTCAAAGTCTTCGGCTGGGCAGAAAGTGACGTTTTGGCTGCATTTGGCTGGGGATTTTTGGGCTGGAGAAACTTCTGAAGAAAATTATGGTTAGTAATTTAAAATTGAACATGAATTTTAAAATTGAAAAAAGTAGATTGTTAGTAGAATAATGTTATTGCTGAATTGCTAATACTAGGACCCAGACTAGACGCTAAATGCTAATAAGACTACAACTGAAGTAAAGTAGAAGTTATAAAGACTGGAGCTAGAGCTTTAAAACTAAGGCAAAGGTTAAGGCAAAACGTTTAGACTTAGGCTCAGGCTAAAGCTCAGGCTAAAACTCAGGCTAAAGATAAGGCTAAAGCTAAGGCTAGGTTAAGGCTAAGGCTAAAGACTAAGGCTAAAGCTAAGGCTAAGGCCAAGGCTAAATCCGTAGTCAGTTCTAACACAAAGGCTCAAACTGACTAGTACTAGGCTGGTTTTTTCTTAAAATTTCAAAATCAAAACAAAATGTCTTAGTCTTACCTTCTTGTTTACCTTGTTCAGCAACATGGTATAACTCCTGTTGAACATTCTCGAGCTTCTTTGCCAACTTCTCCATCTTCAAAAACAAATTCTTCAAGGCTTCTTTCTTGCCGACTCCAACTTTCTGCTTCTTCTGAAGCTTATCCTTCACGCCATGTAGCATGCCTTCTGGCTTTTCACCAGCAGTTTTAGCTAACTGGCGTTTTAGGTACTGCTTTAGCAATTTCTTGTTGCATTTACCATCTTTTGAAGGCAGTAATGAGGAATCTTGTAGACCAAAGTATGGACACGGTGGTACATGAACTTCTTGAAGGCGACGTTGTGGTGAAGATTCTGAAGCCCTTCTGCCATGATGACCATGTTTAAAGGGTGATTCTGAAGCTCCTTTACCGTATTGACCGTCCTTAGATGGAGATTCTGTAGCACCTTGACCGTGTTGATCGTTCTTAGATAGAGATTCTGAAGCTCTTCTCTTGAACGATGACTCAGTGCTTGATACTTGAGGTTGAATAGTAAGGCCGGGTCCAGTATTAGCTACAAAAAGTGACGGTACGCCAAATTTACTGTGATAGCTTTCCAACATGTTCGACATTGCAATACCGTGGTGTCTTCCAGGTCCGCCGTGATGACCTCCATGACCACCGTGAGGGCCTCCAAGACCACTGTGAGGGCCTCCAAGACCACCTTGAGGGCCTCCAAGACCACCGTGAGGGCCTCCAAGACCACTGTGAGGGCCTCCAAGACCACCTTGAGGGCCTCCAAGACCACCGTGAGGGCCTCCAAGACCACCGTGAAGCCCTCCAAATCTACCGTGATGTCTTCCAAGCATACCATGATGAGCTCCATCTCCACCATGATGTCTTCCAAGTTTACCGTGACCTTCTTTCAACTTTTTCAATTCTTGGTGCATTTCTGAATCAGCTTGTTTATCTTCACCGTGATGAGCTTTTGATTTCTTCATTTCACGGTGAAGGTCCTCTAACATCTTCTTTTTACTGCAGAGGAGTCTAAATCCATCGTAATTGTCTTCGAAGACGGTCTGATAACCTCCAAGTCCACCGTGATGTTTTCCAAGAAAGTACTGTGGTCGTGCTCCAATACCACAGTGGGGAGCTCCAAGACCACCGTGACGTGCTCCAAGACCACCGTGATGACCTCCAATTTTACCATGGCCACTTCTGGATCCGCTACGGCTTCTGTGGCCTCCAATTGCACTGTGAGGTCTTCCTAGTCCGCCGTGATGGGCTCCAACTCCACCGTCATGACCTCCAGGTCCACCGTGAAGACCTCCAGGTCCACCGTGACGATCTCCAGGTCCACCGTGAAGACCTCCAGGTCCACCGTGATGGGCTCCAAGTCCACCATGATGATGTCCAAGTCCACCGTGATGTCGACCCAGTCTGCTGTGACGTCCTCCAATCTCTTTCTTAGATCCAATGCGGCTTCGGCGACCATCTTCTGACTTACAGGGGACACATAAGTCAACAACATTTGCTCCTGAGCATGGTTCATCGCCCTGACTTTCATTTTTGAGCATTTTTAGAAACTTATGGTGCTTCCTGGAACGTCGATCACAGTCATTTTTTGGAGATTTTTCTTTATGTTTTAGTTCGTCTCCAAGAATCAGCACTTCGTCGTCAGTGTCAATGATAACATCATCGTTGTCGAATTTCTTGATATATATACAATTTTCTGTCATTTTTGAGTATTTGTTACCTAAAATAATGAAAAGGTTAGTTGGAAGGTTAAGAAATTAACGCGAAAATATAAAACACGACAAAAATGTTCCAAAAATGAGTATAAAATTTATGTTAAGGTAAGGTAAGGTAGAGTAAAATAAAGTAAGTTTGGAAAAAATAGGGTAAGGTAAGCTACTGTAGAACAGGCTACTATAATGTAGACTACTATAAGGTAGAGCAAAGTAAGGTAGGGTAGGGTAATGTACTATAAGATAGGCTACTACAAGGTAAGTTAGGGTAGGGTAAAGTAAGCTACTGTAGAACAGGCTACTATAATGTATGTTACTATAAGGTAAGGCAGAGTAAGGTAAGACAAGCTACTAAAAGTTAGGCTACGATGGATATAAGGTAGGGTAGGGTAGGGCAGGGTAGGGTAGGGTAGGGTAGGGTAGGGTAGGGTAGGGTAGGATAGGGTAGGGTAGGGTAGGGTAGGGTAGGGTAGGGTAGGGTAGGGTAGGGTAGGGTAGGGGTAGGGTAGGGTAGGGTAGGGTAGGGTAGGGTAGGGTAGGGTAGGGTAGGGTAGGGTAGGGTAGGGTAGGGTAGGGTAGGGTAGGGTAGGGTAGGGTAGGGTAGGGTAGAGTAGAGTAGGGTAGGGTAGGGTAGGGTAGGGTAGGGTAGGGTAGGGTAGGGTAGGGTAGGGTAGGGTATATTGGATAAGAATGCCTAATCAATGCATAAAAACTATTCAAAAATATGCAGAGTAGGGTCGGGTAGGGTAGAGCAAAAAAATCAAATAAAATTGTAAAAAAACACGTAAAAGTAACGAAATCACAGGTTAATTAGACCAAAACCACTGCGTTTGCTCCCAAAAGAACACTGAATAAATAGTGTTGAGTCTGCCCTTTTTGTCACGAAACGAGGAACACTTTTATTCACACTACAAACTATTAATATTCACGTTGAAAACAATTTCGAAATGTTGAAATAATGACCAAAGAACGTTCCTATTGTGAAAGAACGGTGAACAATACAAAAAGTGCAATCCTTTATGTAAATAGAGCAGTTAATAAAATTTCAAATATTAATGATCGTTTTACAAAATTTAAAATTTTTCGAAATTTAAAATTTTTCGAAATTTAAAAAAATTAAAATATTTTTAAAAATATTCACTTTGATACAAAATAATTTTAAAAAAAACATTTTTAAATTATCACCCCCTTTTTTCAAAAAAAAACAAAAACTTACCCCAGCCGTAAGCAAAAATACTCCTAATTGTCAAAACAAAACAGTCCAAATGACCTGGTCAAAGATGGCAGTGAAGATAGGGTTGAAGATGGCAGTGATAGCAGTCCAAGGCAGTCCAAACGGTGTCGAAACAATGTTGAAACCATTGTGAAATCGGCCTATTTATACCCCAATTCTGAAGGCGGGGCTTGTTTTTTTAGGGCGGAGCCAACATAAAACTAGGGCCGGCCCTTAGCTTCAGGGGCCGGCCTATACCTTCAAGGGCCGGCCCCCTAAACAACTGGGCTGTCCCCACTTTTTTTAGGGCCGCCCCACTCTAAAATGTCTAAAAATAACTAAGCCCCGCCTTATTTTTCAGGTTCGAACCTTCTTTTTTCGAATTTGATACGCCAAAGGTCCATAGTTTGCAGAAGCCACGCCCAGAATAATACTTTTTGTTGCATTTCAAACCCGCCCACCAGTTTCGAAATTTTGAAGGCTCCGCCCACAAATCGATCGAGAGCAAGGATGACTCATTCTTCTCGAAAAATCTTCTGGAGGAAGGTTGTTGTTAGTTTCTGCTGGCAAAGTGTGTTGTTTTAAAGAAATATAGTCATTAATTTTAGCTACGTTAACATTAATTTTTTAAACATGAGTTATTACTTCCTGTGTTCACGAAACTTGACGTTGCAACTTTATGTATTACTATTATGAGTAATATGTTTATTACCAACTTGATGAAAAAAATTAGTTAATTGTTACCTAAAACGCAAAAACTTTGTTTACAAGGCAAAAAATGGCAAGAACTTTCTTTACAAAACAAAAAATGGCAAGAACTTTTCTTTACAAAACAAAAAATGACAAGAACTTTCTTTACAAAATAAAAATGGTAAAAACTTTCTTTACAAATAAAAAAATGGCAAAAGTTTTAGTTAGAATACACAAAATGGCAAGAACTTTCTTTACAAAACAAAAAATGACAAGAACTTTCTTTACAAAATAAAAATGGTAAAAACTTTCTTCACAAGAGATAAAATGGCAAGAACTTTCTTTAAAAAAAATAGTAAGAATTTTCTTTGCGCGATTTGGTACTATGCTAAAGCTCGTTATAAGCTTGAAACACAATGCCAAGTTGGCGGGAAATCCAAAATGTCATTTTTTAATCTCGATTTTTTCGAAATTTCCTGGAAAGCGCAATTTAGTACTTTGCTTAAGATCTTATGTTTACATGATCTTTCTATATAAAAAGTTTAATATCAATCAGAGCGAGGCAGGTGGGTATTTTCCTTGTATAATAATTTAATAAATTTTTTTTCAAAACTTTGCAACAGACTTTTACCGTTTTTTAAAAGTTACAGAAGTTATAATGTAACCATAATCATTTTTTACTAGGGCTAGAGTTAGGGCTACCATATGGCCCTATCTCTGCCTCTTGCCATCTTTATTATACCACAATATTGTTAACGACTCTACCGTATGCAATTAGTATCCGTAAAACGTCCATAAATCAAATGACAAAGCCGCAACTTTCAAAGAAAGGCACGTCTCTTGTGATTGGCACCGGCATGAGAACACCAGCTGTGCGTGAAATCCAGGAGACATAAGGCTTATATGTATGGATAAGGCGGGAAAATTAATATAAATTTGGCTTAATTTATAGTAAAACTAGGATTACGGTGAGTAAAACGGAATTTGTGGTTAAAGCAAACATGGGTTACGGTAGAATAAAGCAAGATTAGGCCATAGTACGACTTCAATTGACTGGGCTAGGGCTAGGGTTTAGGCTAGTGCTACTAGCTTTTCAAACCTTACCATTATACAGATATATAAATACATTTCAATATTTTATTATGACCTGTATAAATGACGACAAATTAGACATAGACAACAACGCTTTACAACGACTTCAACTTTTAAAAATTTCCACGTAACATTTCAAGCCTTCTGTATGTGCTGTTCACCTTGTACAACACCTCCCGTAAAGTGGAGGTACGACGCAGTTTGGGTATTGTATGCCGATTGGAAAAAGATGTATTTTTCGTTGATAAATACGTCGTATTGCCCGTAGCCACGATTTCGTATTACGAGCGCGTTGTGGTAATGTTCGTTTAACCTTATATCCGTTGTCGTATGCTGACAGGCTTGATAAGCGCCCGAGCCAGTGGCCCAACATACCCAAAAGTTGGCGTACCAGTCTGGTGCATATATGATAACTAAAGACCGGTACTGATTCCCAGCGTCCAAAGCCAAAGAAATAGTGAAGTAATTATTGTACACAACAAAGCATTGACTGATGATATCACCTAAAAGTATTATTGTAATCTCCGCTATTTTTCCATACCCTACTTTATCATAGTATACCCTAACCAACTCGACCCTACCCTAGTGTAACTTACCCTACCCTACATTACCTCAGCCTACCCTACTACATGCTCTGTTCTACTCTACTCTACCCTACCTTCACCTACCAGCATTAAATGGGCCAATATACTGGGACAAGCACAACTTTACTAAAAACAATAGTACTACCGTATTCTTTAGCATTTTGCTTCACGGTCAGCCACCGTGAGCAACAAAAACTAAAGTAATCGAAATATGAAAATTTTTTGTTTAAAAAATATTTAATTTTAAAATCAATTAAACTTTTTCATTAAAACCAATACCAGAAGGCTTTAATAAATATATTCAAATATTAATGTAGATCATTAAGATTTTAATTAAAATTGAAAAACAGTAATATTGTATTAATTTTTATAGCCTTTAAAACAAGGTTCGCCCAAGAATCAGACATAGGCGATGAAAAATTTCAAACTATTTGAAAACCGCTCATTTTTTTGACAAGAGGTAGCACTTGGTTATAGAAATGCAAAAATATAAAAAAAATTTAATAATTTGGGTTACGGTAGGATTACGGTAGGTTTTAAGATTTTTTTGTAACTGTTGTACTAAATGTCAGAATGGAATGGGACTTTTTTTAAATTGTTTGTCACTATAAGACAATCATTTTATCTGTTGACAACTTTTTTTTATTATGCCCGGAAGGCATTGAAAAAAATTAAAGTTTTAAAAAAACCATTAAAATTTTGAAAAATTTGAAATTTCTCGAAAAAAAGTCACTATGTAACAAACTTTTGACAACAGATAATGAAACTACATGCTCTTACAGTTCTAATGACACCGCGCATGGGTCATCTTAGCGGGGCCTGCGGTAGCTACGAATTTTCAAAGTTGACACCCTAAGGTCAATTAGCACAGAATTTGACTGTAATATGGTTACAAATGGTTAAAAAAGGTGTTTGACACATTTTGAGCGTTTCATAAGTCTTTAAAAACAATTTCCTTTGTAATGCCTCGGGGAATTTGTAATTTAAAAAAATTAATTTTTTTTAAATTTAAATTTTAAAAAATTTTTAAAGCTCGGAAATTAAAAGAATATGACTTGGCTTTTAATAAATGATCTATACAAAGACGTCGCTACGGATTTTCTCTAGGGAAAGAAAGGTTGAAAAAATTTTTTTTCGTCCACAGGTCCCCCCCCCCCCTGTGGCCCGATTTTTCAAAAAAAATTTTTTTTCTTGTTTTTTTGCGTAAAAATCTTGTATAGGTCACTTACCAAAAGCCAAGGCATTTATTTTAATTTCCAAGCTTTAAAAATTTTTTAAAATTAAAAGTTAAAAAAAAATTTTTTTTTTCAAATTACAAATTCCCTGATGCAATACACAGGAAATTGTTTGTAAACACTTATAAAACTTGCAATATGTGCTCTACACCTTTTTTAACCATTTGTAACCATATTACAGTCAAATTCTGTTCTAAATGACCTTAGGGTGTCAACTTTGAAAATTCGTAGCTACCGCAGGCCCCGCTAAGATGACCCATGCGTGGTGTCATTAGAACCGTAAGAGCATGTAGCTTCATTATCTGTTGTCAAAAGTTTGTTACATCGTGGTTTTTTTTCGAGAAATTCTAAATTTTTCAAAATTTTGATGGTTTTTTTGAAAACTTTAATTTTTTTCAATGCCTTCCGGGCATAATAAAAAAAGTTGTCAACAGATAAAATGATTGTCTTATAGTGACAAACAATTTAAAAAAGTCCCATTCCATTCTGACATTTAGTACAACAGTTAAAAAAAAATCTTAAAACCTACCGTAATCCTACCGTAACCCAAATTATTAAAATTTTTTTTATATTTTTGCATTTCTATAACCAAGTGCTACCTCTTATCAAAAAATGAGCGGTTTTCAAATAGTTTGAAATTTTTCATCGCCCCTGTCTGACCAATGTTCGATTCTTACGCGGACATTGTTTTAACATATCAAAAGGTAATAAGTTCAAATAACTGATACAAAACTAAAAATCAAAGAGCATTAGCGAGGTTTTTGTTAGGAATACCAACGATTTCATCCAGCATCTCCAACATGGCTTGCTTCGACTTTCGATCCGCCCTCTCGTCATAAGCAACACTTTTTGGAGCCGACGGATTCGAAGCCATCGTGAAGCCATGTGGAGCCTTCGAATACCGTACAAATGTAAAATTAGCATCCCGTGCTCTCAATTCCTCCAAAAACGTTGGAACAGTGGGGTTAACGTGATCGTCCGCGTCACCGTGACAAATCAGAAGTTCAGTTGTGATTTTGGAAAGTTTAGAGAAGTCTTGACCTTCTGCTGTTGGCTTGAATCCACCGTGGAAACTGACTCCAAGTTTAATGTCAACATTATGACGTGCTAGGTCAATGGTACATGTACCGCCAAAACAAAAGCCAATTGAACAGATCTGAAGGTAAAATGAAAAATGTGCAACCTTAAGGTATTTTTAAGCTTAATTACATCTGTATGCTTAAAAATAATTTTAGGCTTAAGGTGTGACCTGTATGCTTTAAAACTTACCTTATCAGTATCCACATTCTGGACATTTTTCAAATAATCATAAGCAGCCACTATCCTTGGCTTCAGCTTTTCCTCCCGAGCGTTCATAAATGACATTAACAATCCAAAAGCTTCTTCTCTCACCGTCGGTCGAATTCCCTTACCATAAGGATCCGCAACGAAGGTTATGAAGCCTAACTAAAAAATTTTAAAATTTAAAAAAAAATTCAAATTACAAAATTTTTTTTTTAATTTTCGAAAAAATGAAAATTAAATATAAAATAACATTGATCTTACCTCTGCCAGCTCTTTGGCCACACTTTTCTCATGATCAGATGGTCCCCACAAAGCTGGATAGACTAATATAGCTGGTGCTTTTGAAGCCAACCTAAAAATGAGAAGAATAACACAAATTATGTTTACAAAATACAAAATGGCAAGAACTTTCTTTAAAAAGCAAAAAATAACAAGAACTTTCTTTACAAAATAAAAATGGTAAAAACTTTCTTTACAAATAAAAAAATGGCAAGAACTTTCTTTACAAAACAAAAAATATTAAGAACTTTCTTTACACAATAAAATATGGCAAGAACTTTATTTACAAAACAAAAAATGGTAAAAACTTTCTTTACGAATCTAAAAATAGCAAGAACTTTCTTTACAAAATAAAAAATGGTAAAAACTTTCTTTACAAATCTAAAAATAGCAAGAACTTTCTTTACAAATCTAAAAATAACAAGAACTTTCTTTACAAAACAAAAGAACAATTTTTAAATCTATTTTAAGCCCCAAAACCTTACGTTTCCGGCTGGTACAAATACCCTTCCAATACAGCATTGCCATCCTTGTACTCTACAGTATCATGTTTCACAACCATAGTAAAATACTGCAAACTCACAGTTTATTTTACCTTGAAAACAGGTGAAATTGAAAATGTTATACTAAAAATGAAATGTTTAATAAAGTTGTTTACGCAAAAAGAGAGGAAAGAGCATTTTCCTTTGCTTTTGTGTTATCTTTTACAAAAAGTGAGAGTAAAAAAAGGTTTCTAGAGGGTTTGATTTGACAAAAGTAAGTTTATTTACATGAGTTTTAGTAGAAGTTATGTACAATATGATAATTGACTGATGAAGGATCCAGTATAATATAATATTTAAGTAAAAATCGTAAAGTATTATGAATGAACAATTGACAAACTTATCACAACAATAAATACATTCTGTTTAAATAGTATACAAGGGTCTCTCTATATAATGAGCCATCTGTAAAAGCGACTCTCCTTATAGTAAAAATTAGCAGCAAATAAAAGATCTCTTGGCTGGCGGAGCTGGCTTACGCTTGTTACGTCTGAAATTAAAAAAATTTCATTTTTTTTTAATTTTCAATTTTACAAAACTAAATAAATAAAACGTTTAAACCCCTATGTAACTATACTTCTAAGAAACTTAAAACTCTAGGCTTTGCACGGTGCAATCACTCAAGAAAAAATATAGTAAAAAAAATTAAAAATCCTCCACCTTTAATTAACATAGCGTACTTTACACTACTTTACCCTTTCTCGCCTTACTACATTTTACCTTGCACTATTCTGCCCTACCCTGCACTGATCCTACCCGACTCTATAAAACCTCCTTTTATACAGGGTGCGCCACAAGTTCTGCTACACGGTTTTTTAATCAAATATTTAACAGCACTTGCCGCACCCTGTATATAACATTGACTTCCAAAACGTTTTAAAAGTGCATTTTAATCAACAAAACGTGAAAAAATATAAAATTTGTGACAACTTCTACAAAATGTCACATATCGTACAAAAAAGTGATATTTTACACGATAAAAAATTACTTTTTGTTAGGAATGCCGACAACTTCGTCGAGTAAGTTCAACATGGCTTGTTTCGACTGCTTATCAGCTCTCTGATTGTAGGCTACATGACCTGGTGCTCCAGGTTCGGCCGTCATCGTGAAGCCATGTGGAGCCTTTGAGTAGCGTACGAATGTGAAGTTGGCATCTCGTGCCCTCAATTCATCCAAAAAGGTGGGCACGGTGGGGTTAACGTGATCATCCGCATCACCGTGACAAATCAGAAGTTCAGTTGTGATTTTTGAGAGTTTGCTGAAGTCTTGACCTTCTTTTGTTGGTGAAAATGCTCCATGAAAACTGACACCAAGCTTAATGTCAACGTTGTGACGAGCCAAGTCTATGGTACAAGTACCGCCAAAACAGTAGCCAATGGAGCAGATCTGCATATTGAGTATGACTTATAATTTTAAAAGCATTTTTAGGCTTTCAAATTAACTTTTAGGCTTAAACCTTATGATTTTAAGCTTTAAAGCGTTTTAGGCCCAATATATGATCATTGGGCTTGACTTTATAACTACATTTTTAAAATAAATTTTTAGGCTTAACATAATACCTACCTTGGAAGTATCCACATTTTTGACTTGCTTCAAGTAATTGTAAGCAGCAATAATTCTTGGCTTCAGAAGATCTTCGCGGCTTCCAAAAAATTGTGACACGATTTTAAAGGCTTCTTCACGGCTTTTAGGCCGAACGCCTTTGCCATAAGGATCAGCTACTAGAGCTACAAAGCCAAGCTCAGCCAATTCTTTAGCTACACTCTTTTCGTGCTCGCTAGGACCCCAGAAAGCGGGGTATACCAAAATACCTGGAGCTTTGGTGTTTCTATAAAATAGATCGTCATAAATCAGTCTTCCATTGTAAACATCTTGTGGGAAGTGATCCCAACAATTTTGCTGCTAATAAATTTTGTTACAGTAATCTAATAGTAGTCGATATTAAAACTAAAAGCTTATTTAAGCACACATCTTGACAAAGCAAAAAATGACGAAACTTTTCTTTACAACCATAAAGAAGAGCTATACGGCTAATATTTTCAAGATTTTTAAAAATACTGCCCCAGTACTATGTCAAAAACTCACGCTTTAGGCTGGTACAGAATCCCTTCCAGCATCAAATCTCCGTCTTTATATTCAACAAGGCTTTCCGTTACCATGGTAGGTTGTAAAATGAAGAAAAGGTAGGATTCGAAATTCGAATCGAAGAAACCAAACAAGTGCTAATTTTCAAAACACCTAAGACAACATTTTTTGTCTTTTAAATATGCGTTTGGAGGAAAAGTTTGTACGAAACTGACCAGAAACTACAAAACCGGCGGCAAATGCGGCTTTGAATCCATGGGAATTGCAGTTTGGAGTTTGTATTTTAATTGTGCTCACACTTAAAATATCAAACAGCTTTTTGTTTCTTTGCTTTTTAGATAGATAAAATAATTAGGAGCGGTTTTGAGAAGAAAGTCACACAAAAAACACAAACCATCGTATTGTACGTTTTTCCTATGTTAAACTGTTAAAATCTAATTGTAAAAAAACAAAAAGAGTTATTTTAAAACACATGTATTTTAAAAATCACTACGTAAAACACAAAAAGAACTAAAACTAATACAATAAAAAACAAAAAAGGCTGAAAAACAGCCCACTAAAGAAAAAACCAGTTTAACAAAATCGTAAAACACCCCTGAAATATTTAAAACAAATCCAAAAAACCTTAAAAACAGCTAAAAAAACAACAAACAATATTTAAAAACCCCAAAAAGTGACTCGACCACGGCAGGATTCGAACCTACAATCTTCGGTTCCGTAGACCGACGCGTTATCCATTGCGCCACGCGGCCACACTTCCCAGTTCCCTTCGTTTTCTTTTTGTTTTCGAAGGGACAAAGAGAAACGTGAACAGAAGTGTGACAGAGGACGAATTTCACGAAAAATATCATTTTAAAAGGCTTTAATTGTAAAAAAGTTGTAAATATTAAAAAACGGTATTTTTAAATCAGGAATTTATAAATTGCTTATCTAAAAATTGTTTTGATAGAAAAAATGTGAAACTTAACCAATTTAAATCATGTATATTTTTGAATGTAAAAATAAAAATCTTTTTGAATTTTGTGTTAATTCATGTACTTTTTAGTTTTAATTTTAATAAAGCTTCAGAAAAACAATCCAGATACCCAAATCTTCGACAATGGTCAAGATCTCGGAACATGAACCGGATTCCAAAGCGATCTATGTTTGTACAAGTCTCAAGATGCGCGTTTTTTTTTTGAATTTACTGGAACATAAACAACAACGTAACTAAATCCTCAACATCCTTTTTTGATACTTCTTTACTTGGCAGCGTTACGTCAGTTTTGAGTTGTTATAATTGATATTTACTTGATAGTTATTGTTATTTATATCTTTTACCCGTTTTGTAAATTACTTTTAAAAATTTCTTAAAAGCTTTATTTTATAACAATGCTCTGATTGATACCCAATTTTCCACAAACAATATTAATTTTGCCATTTTTCTCGCAAAAGCAATATTACACTTGGCCTATCTTAACTTTTCGCTTCTGTCGACAAAAAACTTAAGTTTAATCCAAACCTTTTAGAATTTAAAACCTTGCCAAGACCAATATCTACAACATACGAAGAAATCGTGTCCATACCTAGCTAATTTCTAAACTTGTAACTAAATTAAATCATCTTACCCATAGGTCATGACTCGATCTTGAAAAATCATATTTTCTATATAATAATGGTAAAATCTGCTCATGTCCTGTTTACATGAACTTAATAACATCCAGTAAAACAAACTTAACTTATTATCCTCCCTATTTATTCCTGTTTTCCTTCATTATACCTCAAACTTATGCTTGTTTCCCGTTTGGCGACCGGAATCTCATGGCTGATTTGGTTGGAGCACCGGATTTAAGAAGTAAGTGATGTTCTAGCTTGTTGTGGACATTAAATTCACTTTAAGCTTTAACTGTTTTTAATTGTTTGTCTCAAATAAATAAAACACCAAGTTTGTTGCCTAAAACACGCAAAAACTTTCAAAGAACTTACAGAAAACAAATTTACTTTTTTCAGAATCTCTTGGTGGCGACATTGAAATTGACTTTGGATTGTCCATTCCATTGCTAAAGTATTGTAAGTTCCCTCTTCTCTTTTCTTTATGTTGCCAGCGGCGGCCTAAAACTGGTAAAATTATATAACTACAAAAACACGATTTAAAATTAAGTCAGTGAAAATTATAGTTGTTACCTAAAAACGTATCGCAAAACACCTTTGATGTGAGACAATTTTCAACCGCTGAAAACCGATCGAAATCCAAAAAATCAAGATTTTTTTCATAAAAAACCAAAGTAAATCGATCCTTTTGAAAGCTCATAGCAACAAGCAAAACAAATTTGTCAAAAACCTTTTCAAGATCAAGCCAAAAATTCGCAAAATCCATTCCAAAGCTCGAAGGCCAAAAATATTTTCACGAAAATCCAAAGTTATTATCCCCGATCTGCCAACCAGATCCGCAGCCCGCACAAGAACAAAACCCGCCAAAAATCCCTTTCCAAGTTTTCATTGCACCGTGCAGTCGTTTTTTGGCTCTCTAAATTTGTCGATTTTCTTCCTTTCGATTTTCTTCAAAAATCGAGCAAATCGAGCGGGCCCGAAAAGGCCTTTTCGGCCAAAATTGGCTTGCACAGTGCAATCATAATGGGGGAGCAAGAGAGCGCGAGATTTGTGGAGAGTGGGCGGAGAAAAGGAGTGGTCGCGGAAATAGGTTGCGCAACTGCGGGAAAAACAAGAGGCAGACTTGCGACAAGTAGAGAGCACTGCGATTTGAGAGTTGCCAGAGAAGGTTAGAGAAAAACAAAAATGGCCAGTTTTTGAGATTTTTGGATCGCCAAATTTGTCGAAAATCCTTCGATCTTGAAAAAGGAATATCGGCAACCAAAAGGGTCTTGCACAGTGCAATCAAGAAAAAAGGGAACGCAAGATTTGAGGAGAGTGGCCAGCGAGAGGGAGTGGCCGTAAAAATAGGTTGCGCAATTGCGGTAAAAGCGAGAGACAGACTTGCGACAAAGAGAGAACACTGCAATTTGAGAGTTGCCAGAGAAGGTTAGAGAAAAACAAAAATGGCCGGATTTTTGAGATTTTGAGATCGCCAAGTTGTCAAAAATCCCTTCGATCTTGAAAAGGGAATTTTGTGAGGTATAAAAAGGGACTTGCACGGTGCAGCGGCATTTCAAAAGGGTAGTTTTCGCGGGTGTTGCGTAATGCGGCCTGCGACCTTGTGGCGCAGAGAGGCTGATACCTCCGCACTGTGCAAGCCAAATTTGGCCGAAAAAGCCTTTTTCGAGCCCGTTCGATTTGCTAGATTTTTGAGGAAAATCGAAAGGAAGAAAATCGACAAATTTGAAGAGCCAAAAAAAGGCTGCACGGTGCAATGAAACTTTGGAAAGGAATTTTTGGCGGGTTTCTTGACCGTGCGACCTGCGGATCTTGTTGGCAGATCGAGGATAATAACTTTGGATTTTGTGAAAAGGTTTTTGGCCTTCCAAGGTTTGGGCTCGAGTGGCTCGATCTTGAAAAGGATTTTGACAAATTTGTTTTGTCCAGTGCTATGAGCTTTCAAAGGGTTTTTTGGCGGGTTTCTTGATAGTGCGAACTGCGGATGCTATTGGCAGATCAGGGATAGTAACTTTGGTTTTTTTACAAAAACATTTGTTTTTTTTCAGATTTTGATCGGTTTTCAGCGATTGAAAATTGTTTTTACGCAAAAGGTGTTTGGCGTTATTAATTTTTAGGTAAAAATTATAATTTTTTCTATTTTGGTTTAAAATTTTTGAGTTTATTTAATTTTAGGTAACAAATAAAATAAAATTTATTTGGGATTTACTATTTGGGTCTCTATAAATTTTAGGTAGCAAATATCATGTATATTTGGATTTTGTAAATTATAGGTAACAAATACGTTTTTTACAAAGTTGAGCCTAAAAATTTTGGTTTTTAATTTTGAATAACAGATATGATTTTTCTGCTAAACCAATGTAAAAACAATTTTATAAGTTTATTTCAGCCAGTCCATTTGGTCAATTCAAAGTTCGTTATCCATGTGAGCTAAACTGCGAAAGTTTCGATGCTTTGGGCACACCTGAATGTCGCTGGAGGAATGAACTGTCTGATTGTTGTGAAAGCGGTGGAGAGGAACTGGACTGGGTTCGCGTGAAAAATGGCTGGGGTTTGGAGGAAGGAATCACAATTTTTGGCACTGAACAACGAGCAGGTTTGTATTTTTATTTGTTTTACTTGTTTTAGAGTGAATAACGTGGTTGTTGGCCTAAAATGGTCGATAAATTGGTCGAGTAGGAAATTATACCTAAAAGGCAATGATGCGCTAGAGTTTTTTTAGTGTTATTTTATTGTTTTGGTTTAAAAAGGCTTTAACTCTTTGAAAACAAAGTCTTTAGGTGGTATAGGTATTAAGTTTACGCAATTTCAGCCAAAAATTTGACAGTGTATATCAAGATTCATAAATAAGCATCTATTTTAACTAACCAAAACGTTTTTCCAGCACGTTACTCAATTTTGGTTGGAGCGCAAGAGAAACGAGCACCAAACGACGCAGCTTTGTTGGTATCAGATCCTTTACAATGTCAAGAAGGTGACGGAATATTGAAGTTTCGATACTGGACGTCTCCACATACTGTTATCAAGGTTTGCACTCGTCCTCCAGGCTTAGGCAGAGAATATACATGGTGCGGGAAAGACATTACAAAAGGAGATCCGGGACCGGCGGAAGTTGTTATACCTGGAAGTATTATGCAGGATTTTGAAGTGAGTTTTGGAAATAAAGTTTTTTTTGGGGTGTGAAGAAAGTTTTTGTCATTTTTTGTGTTGTAAGGAAAGTTTTTGCAATTTAATAGATTTCAGTTGGTTATAGAAGCCAGTCATTTTGACTACGATGCTTTTGGGTTTCAAGGAGGCGTTGTCATTTTGGATGACATTGAATACAATGCTACTGCTATCTACAACTGCAGGAATAGTAAGTCAATTCTGTTTTAGGTAACAAAGTACAAAACTTTAAATTTTGTTTGGAATTATGAAATTTACTAAAAACTAATTTCAGTACCCCACATAGAGCCACTAGTACCATTACCAATAAAAACCTGTGACCTATTGGAGTGTGAATTCAACGAACTTGACCGTTGTTACCTAAAATTGCGTCGAACCGGTTGGCGCCATTCCCAAAGTGCCATAGGCAATCGTCAGACTGGGATTCGGAACCTGCACGATGGAGCATTTGTCTACGTTAAAGGAAGGGGAAAGAAACCATTGAATTTTGGTGAATTTTCGATTCCAAGGCAACTATTAATGGAATTTTGTACTTACATAGCGAGTCAAGATGCTCATATTGCTGTAGAGGCGCATATTAAGGGTTATGAAAGGCAGACGTAAGTGGAAAGAAAGTCTTTGTCATTTTGGGGTTGGGATGAACGTATTATTCGTTTTTAAGCTTGGAAAAACATTTTTTTGATGTTATAAGGACTGGAAAGAAAGTAATCGCTATTCTTAGGCTATCAGAAATAACAGAAGATCCAAATCTGTACCATAAATGGGATTGTCGTCGTGTGGTGCTACAGCCTGGTAATTATACCGAGGTAAGCAATTTTTTGGTGGATTGGAGGTTTTTAAATGACTGTTGATGTAAAAGGAATGGCACATTTGAAAAAACGTATTGGTTTGCGCCATTCTTTTCGCATCAACTTTTTAGCTCTCATTTGTCGTGCAACACTTGCCGTATGATTTGGCCTACGTTGGCTTGGATGGTATCCATTTATACGAAATGGATGGTGGTACTAGGCCTTGTTTTACCGAGGATCCTATTACAGAATTGGCTTTGGTATCGGAAGTTACTGATGCTCCGGTTGATCCGTTTTCGACTACAAATTCAACTGATTTGAAATTGAATTCACAGTTGGAAAGTCAGGGATTAGTTGGCTTTAGTAATGGTGCTGATATTGGTAGTGACGCTAAAGTTGATTTTGTTAGTACTGGAGGCACTGGAAATGAAATTACTGGTAATAATGGTATCGAAAGTGAAAATTCTAATGGTGATAATAAGGAAAATTTGGTCATTAATACAGATAAGTATGGTCCTTATAGTTCTGTCGATGATAAAAACGGTCTCGGTGATGTTACTGGTGATAGACCTGGAATTGATAGTGTGAACGGTATTAATGGGATTGAAGAAGCAGTTCATGGTACTATTGGTTCTGATGATGATGTATATGGTAGAACTAATGGAGTTGATAATAATGCAGAGAGTGGAAATGACATACTTGGTACAAATGGGGCATCAAATGAAGTTTACGGCACAACTGATGTTACAAATGACTTATTTAGTTCTAACGGAGATTTGGATGAAATTTATAATGGTGTTAAAAATTTAAATCTTGAAACCAATAGAGAACACAATTTATCTTTTGATAATAACGGGGCTAGAAACCCTGTATCAGATATCAAAAATAGTACACTTTATGTTCCCAAAGCTATGAGACCACCGACTTATGAAGAGCCAGATAACGATAGTCAAATGAGCAATTTACAAGTATCTGTACATAAATTGCCGGAATTTCCTTTACCATCAAATGTCATAACAGAAACTACAAGTGCAATAGGTTTTATTGAACCAGACGTCACTACAGAATCGATGTTAGATTCTATTTTGGCGCCGTATAATGATGGGGCAGTGGAAGACTTCTCTGCTTCAATATCGAGTTATAAAGCCTTGAATAATACTAGTTACGATCAGCTACATAACCTAGAAACGACAGAAGATGTGCTACAGGATCTAGATGCTAAAAACTATTTGCTACAAGCTTATGAAGCAAATAAAGAAGAGGTAATGGATACAAAAGTGAATAAACACAATTCTGAAGTAGAGGAACCTCATATGCAGGTCGATAAAACCGATTATAGCGACAATTTTAATGTAGAAAACATTGACCAGAACACCATGTTGCCAGAAGATGAAGATTCATACTTTGACGGTGAAGCTGTGGTACAATACGAAGCTCTGAACCCAAGAAAACGTTTCAAACAACGTACAAAACGAAGGATAAGAAAGCCTATTTATAGTGAGCCGGAAAAAATGTTCTTGTAGCAATATTTAAGTTGTTTTAATAGTAAATTGTATGTAAATTAACCGCTTTTTTATCGATAGCGTATAAATACCTAAAGGATTCCAAAAAATTAACAAATTTATAACAATTCCAACAAAAACAAGTAGCAATAATATACAACAAGATCACTTCGAATCAAATTCCTCGCAAGCTTTGTCAATTTTCTCCTCAATCCCGGCGAATAGCTGCTCGGTAAGCTGGAAACCTTGTGCTAAAACTTCGGCTGCATCTACTCCTGGTTTTGTTTGCACTCGAACAACAATCCGATCTTCCAATGGATGTGTCTCACCAGCTCCGACAAATTCCACTCCGTCCCTAAATAGTTGTAAAATACGTAAATTTTTGAGTAAACCTATTAGGAAGTAACTTTTAAATCAACGTTTCATGAAATTGAAGCTGAAAATCACTATTTTCCGATGTTGCAGTACACATCTAATCTCCCAAACAAAAAAAGGTTCCCAAAACTCGCTCGAAACTTTATATTTTCCACTTAAAAGATAAAGCACGTTTTACTGTATCTATTGATGCTAATTTCAACACATAAGGACAGAAATTCATCGTGCAACATCAATTTTTCGTCAGGCACCTAAACCAAGAACAAAAATAACAAAAAAACTTACATTGGGCCAATTACATGTTTTAGCAAATTCGAAATAGTATGATCTTCTCCTTTCATCACTACTGTGATCATTGTTTTGTCCTTGAGGTATTCATCTGCGTCAACCTGAACGAAATCATATTAGTTTAGACCAAGTGATCTGATAGATTTTAAAATTTCTAAAGTTTACAGCGGAAAATTAGAAATTTATATCGTAAAATACGTTAATAACAGCTCTCATAGTTTACTTACAATTTCCAGGCCTTTTGGCAGTTGTACCGATGGATATTCAACAGCTTCTGACATTTTTGTGAAGTTTTTGCAGAATAAAGGCGAAAAACAAATAAAAGGAAAGCTTGCGACAGAACGCCAAAGAACTTTGTTCAGTAACGATTTGCGCGCGCTTTTTGAAGTCAAATGTTAACTAATATGCTAAAACAAATAAAACAAATTCTGTATTTAAATTGTCAAAACACAAATATAATTTATTTTAACTATGTTCAAAACAAAAATCAATGAGATTTTAACGTTTTCGTTTGGCCATTCCGCAGCCAGCGCGTTGTCGATACTCAGCGAGCACCCTGAACGGTGCACCATGCCCAGGCACCACCCAGTCGGCCATACATATAATTAAATTAGCATTTTGTCGCTTTATGGTCGTATCCCATACGCCTTCTTCGACAATTGGGTCTTTTTTCTGGGATAACATCACTTCGGCTGGGATTAGGTCACCAACAATGGCCATGGTGCCATAATTGGGTACGTTGTGGACTAGGACACTCAAGTCATGTTGAGTATGACCTGGAGTTTTCCATACTTCAATATTGGGCGTGAGTTTTCGGTACGGTCGCTGAAATGGCGTTTTAAAATTTTTGAAATTTTAAACTTTCGCTAGTTTATTTATTTTTAATTGGCATAACGCTTAACCTTACAGACTTACTTCAAAAAGTTCTGTATTTGTGACGTGATGTCCAATAAACTCTTTGGAGTGAAATAGAATTGGTTTTTGCCCAAAGAAATTCAAATTTCCAACGTGACCTGGATGGGCGTGAGTGACTACAACAACATGTATGTCATCCAGAGATACATCATGTTCAGCTAGGCCTCGTAATAGGTTTTCTGTCTCACTGGCTGCCCCTGTGTCCACCAGAACGTTCATACCATTGTCTTTTATTAATGTTATGGCACCAACGACTTCTGTCTGGTCTTCCTGAAATTTTAGGCTCAAATTCAAAATTATAGGCTTAAGACAAGCTTTTTAGGCTCAAAAACGTTTTTAGGCTTAAGCTAGGACTTTGAGGCTTAGATTTTAAGAGTTGTTTTAAAGCTGACGTTTTAGGCTTAAACCTTCATTTTTAGGCTTAAAGAAAAATCTTTAGGTCTAAAGACGTTTTTAGGCTTAAACCGTTTTGAAATCTAAACTTCAAACAAGCCTACTTTCATGTCATTTCTACTACCAGTCTGAATAACAGCCACGTCCACGCTCTTAACTGGGCTTTGAGTTGTTGACCACAGTTTGTCCCATTCATTAGGCTTAAATGTTGTGCTAGGCGCAGCTGTGAAACCCTTAGAGCCTTTTATTGTATACGGTAGTAAGGTGGCTGTTCCGCCTACTGTGAACTTCCTAAAGTGATATAAGGTTGTTTTCAAAAAATGATATTGAAATTTCATAAACTGTAAAACGATGCCATTGTTTATGTTTTACCTTATTGGTACAGTTGTGAATGACTCTAATGGTCTTTTGACAGGGATTACTGTAGATAAGGACTTGAATGGGTTCCTTAAAAGTAAAATTTAGATATAACTATAACAATTTTATTATTTTTTATAGTTGGACGTACTAAATGTTTTCGTGGTGAGACCCAAAATTTAAAAAAAAACAATTTAAATTTTGAGTCTTACAACGAAAATGATCAAAGTAAAAAATAGTGAAAATGCAATTTTTTATGTATGATAACATACCATGGTGGATTGGTAGTGAATTTACTACCAATAACAATCATTTCTTGGGTTGACTTTGGCGGTACTATACTCTTCCAACCAGTACTAGTTTGAGTTAGAGTAAAGTTATCTGAAAAAGTTACGATACTATTATTGTATGCACTAAGAAAGGTAAAGTATAAAAAATATTGGGCAGGAAATGTAGCGTAAGTTAGGATAGGGTAAGGTGTGTAGGTTAGGGTAGCGTAGGATTGGGTGGGATAAGGCAAGATGGGGTAGGGTAGATTATAATATCCCCTACTTCTCTCTCTGATGGTCGATAATGTTTTGAGCAGTCGATCTCCTTCTTTGCAGCAAATTGACCTGCCCAGCTCAAAACTTTGGTCACAGACATAGCCAGTGGGACAGTCTTCTGGGCTTGTAGGTTTACAGTAAGAATATTCGCCCATAACCAATAGTGGCGATGAGTCGAATGGGCATACTGATGCTGTAATTAGGGTCGTTTAAGAAAAAATGGCAAAAACTTTCTTTACAAAACAAAATGACAAGGAGTTTTTTTACAATACAAGGTGGCAAGGGCTTTCTTTACAAAACAAAACTGCAACAACTTTCTTTACAAAGTCAAAAATGACAACAAATTTCTTACCCCTGCCATTTTTGTCGCCAACTCGAAGTTGAGCGATAGCTTTGTCGCCTTTCCCAATCATTGCCGGCAAGTTATCGACTTTTGTAAACGCCTCCGGCAAAATGGCGGCCAAAGGCGCCTTGGCATGAATAGGCTTGAAGCCTAACATTCGTAACAAAGCGGCCGTAATTTCGGCTCCTGACGCGTTTGTTATTGAATCTCGAATTTCGCGCGGAAATTTGTGTTTATTTTGAATTATCCATCGCTTTAACTCTTCTGTTGTCGCGTTTACTGTAATATCTGAAAGGGGTATTGTAATGGGGAAAGTGGGGTGAAATGTTGATTAGAAAGCTTAAAATGTTTAGTATAAGCTTAAGTGAAATGTTGAGTATATAAGGTTTTTGCCTTAAAACATAAGAAATGGCAATTGGTTTCTTTACAAGTCAAAAAATGGTGATTTTTTAAAAGGGAGTTCAGTGGAAGATTTGTAATATAATTTTCACTGAATATCTTTCATTGATCTTTAATTTATTAAGAAACGCTAAAGTTAGTTTATAAACTTTTATAAAATCCCTAACAAGCCCAATATGACATATAAAAAATAAAAAATAAAAAAAAATATTTTGATTAATTTTCCCTTACCTGTCATGGATAATATTATGAATAACATCCATAATAACTCTGGTACCCTTCGTATTTTCATGTTATGCTAAAATATAATTGTTTATACATTATAGGGCATAAAAGGCTAAAAACTTGTCTGAAACGGTAAGGACTTTCTTTACGAGACAAAAAAAAGGCAAAAACTTTATTTACAAAACAAGAAATGGCAATAACTTTTTTTACCAAAACTTGAATTGCAATAACTTTCTTTACAAAATAAAAAATTGCAAGAATTTTGTTTACAAAACAAAAAATGACAATAACTTTGTTTACAATCTAAAAAGAATCAAAAATATTTTTAAAAAACAAGTTTAAGGCTGAAAAAAAATCGACTCCAGTTACATTTTCAGCGGTTCTTTGAGTCAGGCTGAATACCGTGTTTTTTCGAAAAGAATGAACAATTGCCGGTCAAGTGGCCACTCTTTGACCGAAATCGAGAGCCTTTTTCGGGTTCTAGCCTCAAGGTCTGGGGCTGGCTAGGATTGCGCAATTTGAAACATTTTAAATTTGTCATACAAACCATAAAATTATAAAATTAGAACTTTTAAAAGTGGAAGTTGAGTGGAAGATTTGCAATGAATTTTGCACTGGAAATCTTCCACTCAACTTTCATTTTTAAAAATGTCTTAAAATAGTTTAAAACAAGTTTTAAACATTTTTTAAAAGTGGAAGTTGAGTGGAAGATTTTCAGTGCAAATTACACTAAAAATCTTCCACCTAACTTCCACTTTTTAAAAGTCTGAATATTTTTTGTTTTAGCGGTTAGAAATGTCCAAAGCGCTTACATTTGTGGCTTTTCACGTTGCGGTAGCTGAAAAAACTGTCATTTTGGTATTGTTTTTGGCTTGGTTTGATCATTTTTCTTTATATTGTAGTAGATAATTTACCTGAAATAAGCCTAAATTCTTTTATGACAAAAATCACTCTTTTATCTCAATTAAACTTAGCAATTGAGTTCACAAACTATTTTTTTAATTTTCAAAATTGCTTGTTGACTCGAGACCACGTTTCGAATTTGTTTCTTATCAGGTAATAGTTTTCAATACGATTAATAACTGATAAGACTGCACCAGAAACGTGATAAGGTTAATGGTTTAAATGACAAAGCACAGCGAATTACATAAAATCAAAAAACATTCAAAAATTTTATTAAAAATTGAGGTTGAGGACAGTGGAAGTTGAGTGGAAGATTTGTAATGTAATTTGCACTGAAAATCTTCCATTCAACTTCCATTTTCAAAATGTTTTAGAATGGTCTAAAGACACGTTTTTAACGCTTTTTAGAGTTGGAAGTTGAGTGGAAGCTTTTTAATGTAATTTGCACTGAAAATCTTCCACTCAACTTCCATTTCTAAAATGTCTTAAAATGGCTGAAAGGACATTTTTATAAGTGGAAGCAGTAGAAGCCTTTCAATGCTAATAATCTCTAGACTTTCACTGACCTACTGTTTTGGAAAGTTCAAAAACTGTTTACAAAAACACAATTACCGAAACTGTTCTTTGTATTATAATGAAAAAAAAACAACAAAATGCTAATTACTTTCATTACACTTTCTTAATAAAATGTTTAGAAAACATTCTTATAAAGTCCAGAAAAAATCCCTATAAGGTCCAGAAAACACTTACTAAAATTATTGTATGTGATTTGTGTTATCTTATCATGAAACGAATAGAACACAGGTATATAAGTGAGATGATAAAGGTAAGCGGCTTGTTACAATTGGAATACTGCTTGATTTTGTTTTGATTGTGGTTTTCAATAACTGTAGGAGGTTGTAGGCTTAAAAAATTTTTAGGTTTAAGACGGGATCTTTAGGCTTACGACGGGATTTTTAGGGTTTAAATGTGAATGTTAGGCTTAGTATTAAAGTTTTGTTGAGAACTTAAGACTTTAAATCTAGGCTTTGATTTATAGGCTTAAGAACTGATTTTTAGGCTAAACTGTCTTTTTAAGTTTAAAACCTTTTTAGACATGTTTTTAGGCTTAAACTATGCCTTTATTTACAAAATACGTATGTAATTATGCATTTAGCCTTAGAACATTGCTATAGGCTTAAACTACGTTTTTAGGCTTAAACTATATCCTTAGACTTAAAACGTCTCTTTAGGCTTAAAAATTATCATAGGCTTAAAAATTTTGTAATTTCAGATATTTCATCCAGTCATGACATCGATTCCGAAAACTCAAAAAGCTGCCGTATACGACGACTACAGTGCGCCGATAGTAATAAAAGATACTCCAGTACCAGAGCCATCTCATGACGACGTACTAGTAAAAATACTGTACTCTGGAGTATGTTACTCAGATGTCAGTATTCATGGTGGACTATTGCCTGGACAAAAGTTCCCATGTGTTGGAGGTCATGAGGGAGTTGGAGTTGTGGTGAAGGTGGGAGATCATGTTCAGGACGTCAAGGTTGGCGAGAAAGTTGGTGTTAAGGTACGGCTCTGATGATCTTAAGGGGCTTTTGGAGGTGGAAACAAAGTTTTTGCAATTTTTTAAAGTAAGAATGACAGACATTGCTATATAAACTATATTATAGTGGGTGAATGGCACCTGCTTGAACTGTGAATACTGTCGTGCAGGACGAGAACCTAACTGTTGTCGGCCGATCTACACCGGCTACTCTCGGGAGGGAACTTATCAACAATTCACGTTGATAAAGGAGAATCACGCTATCAAATTGCCGGACAGTGTGAATTTGGCGGAGGCTGCGCCGATTCTTTGCGCTGGAGTAACGGTCTACAAAGCTTTGAAGGATTCTGGATTAAGGGCGGGACAAACGTTGGCCGTTACTGGTGCTGGTGGTGGGTTGGGCACTTTGGCTATTCAGTATGCCAAGGCTATGGGATTGAAGGTAGGGTAGAGTGGGGGTAGATGATTGTAAAGCAGAGTACAGAAGAGAAGGGTTGAGTAGGGTAGGGTAGGGTAGGGTAGGGTAGGGTAGGGTAGGGTAGAGTAGGGTAGGGTAGGGTAGGGTAGGGTAGGGTAGGGTAGGGTAGGGTAGGGTAAAGTAGGGTAGGGTAGAGTGGGGGTAGATGATTGTAAAGCAGAGTACAGAAGAGAAGGGTTGAGTAGGGTAGGGTAGGGTAGGGTAGGGTAGGGTAGGGTAGGGTAGGGTAGGGTAGGGTAGGGTAGGGTAGGGTAAAGTAGGGTAGGGTAGGGTAGGGTAGGATAGGGTAGGGTAGGGTAGGGTAGGGTAGGGTAGGGTAGGGTAGGGTAGGGTAGGGTAGGGTAGGGTAGGGTAGGGTAGGGTAGGGTAGGGTAGGGTAGGGTAGGGTAGATTAGAGTGGAGTAGGGCACTGTAGGGCAAGATATTTGTCTTTATACCAAACAGTACTAACACATTTTTTCCAGGTATTAGCCGTAGATGCAGGAGCAAAAGAGCAAGTATGTAAAGACGTGGGAGCCGACTACTTTGTGGATCCATTCAGTACCAAAGACATTGTCGCTACCATTCAAGAACTCACGAAAGGTGGTCCTAATGGGGTACTCAACTTGGCAAATTCAGGTCCCGCTATAAACAAATCCATCGAGTACGTGCGTACTGGTGGTACTGTAATTATCGTAGCTTTGCCGAAGAATGCCAAATTAGATGCTGATATTGTGTCTACCGTACTCCGTAATATTACTATTAGGACGTCGTATGTCGGTACCAGGCAAGATACCGACGAGGCGTTGGACTTTTTGGCTCGAGGCAAGGTGAAGGTGCCGATTGAGATACGGCCGTTCTCTCGACTGGTCGAGAGTTTGGAACAGGTTGGCAAGGGACAGGTGCAAGGACGAATTGTTATTGATCTGTGGCAGTAATTGTACTATACTTTTGAGATTTATTATATATAAAAACAATGAAAAATTCGGAATTTTTGATGCAGAAAGAATGGCGCGGTGTATTATTAAAAGTTATGAAAAAAATGAGAGCCTATATTACTTGTCTTTTTATCCTTACCTTATCCCTATTCCTAACACAATTTTTATTACATTGTGCAACATGGTAATTTACCGCGCGTTACATAACCTTATGGTATAATAGAATAGCCTCAGAGAAATTGTAAAAAATGTTGTTGCGCAACCTTTCTTATGTAATTTTTACAACTTCAGGTAATAATTGCCTCGATGTAAAACGACCCAACAAATTACTGCGAGTAGTTTTAGCTCAATTTACATCAGTAAAAATAAAATTTCTTCAGAAAATGCCTCTGAAATAAGGTTTATGTCTACAATTTTAGTCATAAATTCTGAACTAATGGTGACAAAGTTTAATGACATACATTTTTTAAATCCTTGTTAAATTTTGATCCTTACAGTATTTTCAAAATGTTCAAATGATTTTCAAAAAGTCATCAAAATTGTAAAAAAAGACCACCATGTACTAACAAAAACTCCAATTATTTCCTATAAAACGTCTTTATTCCTCCAAGAAACCCGTCATAATGACATATTAAAAAAGGCAAATCCTAAATCTCCTGCCATTTTCAATTCCACAGAACCAAGAATGCCATAGCAAAAATTCCAAGACCGGTCATATAAGCTTTGTCACATCCATCGCTTTCAGAGCTGTCGGAATGGTCATGATTGTCATCATCGTCAAAAGAACTGTCATCGTGACTCTCATCGTGACTGTCATGATGACTGTCATCGGAATCCGAAGAGTCGGGTCTAGTAAAAGGTTTAGGCGTTGGTTTCTCGGTGGTTTTGTCTTCTGCCGATGCGGGGGAGGTGGTAGTTAAGCTGTCGATTAACACCTTCAATCGTTGAAAAAGCTTGTCAGCGTCTTGTGGCCATGGTGTCAGACTGACCAGCAATGGGTGCCTAAAATGAAATTGTAGAGGTAGAGGTAAGCCAAGGCCACGGCCGAAGCCTGAACAGAGTCATGTTCAAGGATACGGACATGTCTACAGCTAGAGCGAAAGCTAGGGCAGAGTCAAGTTCAGAGCCACGGCCAGAACCAAGCCTAGAGCCAAGGTCATCCAGAGATAGTCAGACAAGGTCAGGTCCAGAGATAGCCACCATCAAACTAAAAACTTTAAACTTACCACGACTTAAACGTATCGTATTCTTCGTTCGCAGCAGCTTCACCAAACGCCTTCTTGAATTGTGGCCTGCCATTGCTGAACCAATCATCAAGTGAGTCGGGCAGATTGTAGAAAAAGAAAACGTAGCTGTAATAGGTCAAGGTAAGTAAAGAACATGCCATTCCTTTCGCATCAAAACAAAAAAATCGCGCCACTCTTTTCGCATCATAAAAAAAATAAAAAACGCGCCATTCTTTTTGCATCAAACAAAAAGTAAAAATTGCGCCATTATTTTTACATCAAAACAAATAAATTAAAACCGCGTCATTCTTTTCGCATCAAAACAAAAGTAAAAGTCGCGCCATTCTTTTCGCATCAAACCAAAAAGAAAACCTCGCCATTCTTTTCGCATCAAAACAAACAAAATAAAAATTGAGCCATTCTTTTCGCATCAAATCCTTACCCAGGCAAATCCAAATGATGGAAACGGTAGCGTGCTTCATAGGTATTCAATACCTTGATCGGTTTGTGTTCCAAAACAAAGTTACCCAATCGAGCCGCGGCGCTGTAGTTGATCTTGGTTACCTCGCCCGTTTTCACGTCAATCGTGCATTTGGTGTTATCAGTCTAAAAATAACAGTTTTTTTTCAAAGTAAGGTAACTTAGATTATGAGTCGTCTTAGATATCAACCTACAATACATTCAGTGCGAATTGTGTTTAGCAAATCGGGCGAAATGTCTTCGGCTCGAACGTCGTTCCAAGTGACCTGACTTCTAAAATATTCCAAATCACTTTTGTTATTAAAGCAAGAATTTTCTTTACAAAACAAAAAATGGCAAGAACTTTCATTACAAAACAAGCAATGACAAGAACTTTCTTTACAAAGCAAAAAATGGCAAAAACTTTACGTACGGCTTTCCTGAACCTTCAACAAATTCCTTCAAATCGATTGGTCCATCCAATTTCTTGCTAAACAAATAATTCTTGTAGACAAGGGTGTCCGGTCCCAAACGTTTGCGAATACTCTAAAGTTATACTACAGGTTACAAACGCATAGAATAACAAAGTCTTCTATTAGGTATAAAAAGCTTCTAGTAGGTAGTCAGGTTTAAACAAAAAAATAACTTTTTAAACCTAAAGAAACTGGTTTCGATAAGTGAAAGGCGAATGGAAGATTTGTAATGTAATTTGCACTAAAAATCTTCCACTCAACTTCCATTTTTTAAATGTCTTAAAATGACCTAAAAACACGTTTTTGAGCATTTTTAGGAGTGGAAATTAGGTGGAAGATTTGTAATGTATTTGCATTGAAAATCTTCCACGGAATTTCCACCTCTAAAAAGTGTTAAAAACGCGTTTTTAGGCCATTTCAAGCCATTTTAAAAATGAAAGTAAAGTGGAAGATTTTTAGTACAAAATACATTACAAATCTTCCATTCAGCTTCCATTTTTCAAATTTCTTAAAATGCCCTAAAAACAACAAATATTAGTTTTTAAACAATTTTTCTAAACACACCATGCCAAATGTCTTTTTAATAGAGCCATCCGCACCCGCTGTGAACAAGTTGATCACGTTTCCATCGATTTGAAGAAACGCGGGCTTTTCCAGATCGGTCAATGGGTAACGGTAGTTTTCCATCTCGGCCATACCTTCTGTAACATTTTTTGATAGTAATCATTTTTAAATACTATAGTAGGGGCTATGATTGAATTTTATGCAAATTGAATTTTATTGAGTTTTGGTTATAACTTTGTTTACAAATTATGACTTACTTTTTTGCTCAGTGCCTTTGTAAATGAACCGGGACTTGCCACTTGTGACTGAAAAGATAAAATTATTATAATTAAAACATGTTCTACCCTACCCTACCCTACCCAACCCAAGCCTACCCAACCCTACCCTACTCAATCAGATTCCCCCCTAAAACCACATAACTTACCAAACGACGTCGCTTCAGCCCAATGCGTCTTGTTCAAAACGTACACGAACTTGAGTATGAACATGTCAAAGAATTCCGGTGTGAGTAGGATACATTTAGCGCCGGGATGGTCATCAAAACACTCCCTGTCACGGAGATGCACACCCTCGTACACCTCTTTGTAGTCGAGCTCGGTAATCGGTGGAACCGCTTCAACTCCAACCAATAGGATGCTTGATAACACCCAGAGAAACAGCATCTCCACCGCCGTTCTTCGCATGACAAT
The DNA here is from genome assembly GCA_904066225.2 of Bursaphelenchus okinawaensis. Classification (NCBI taxonomy): domain Eukaryota; kingdom Metazoa; phylum Nematoda; class Chromadorea; order Rhabditida; family Aphelenchoididae; genus Bursaphelenchus; species Bursaphelenchus okinawaensis. The sequence goes on along the minus strand of CAJFCW020000002.1, from coordinate 10,993,929 downwards.
TTTACGCAAAATGAGTAAAATATGAAGTGATAGCGCGTTAGGTAAGGACTTTTAATGACAGTAATTTGCATAAATTAAAATTTTTTTTATTTTTTTGAAGCAGTTACTTCCTAAGGCCTACAACGTGAGTTTTAGGCTTAAGATAAAGTTTAAAACGTGACTTATACATAAAAATATTTTTAAGCCTAAGACGGCCCCTTTAGGCTTAAATTTTCATCTTTATTAAAAAATTAATTTTTTAGGTTTAAATAATGTTTTTAAGCTTGCATATGGCTCCTAGGCTTAAATTTACAAATTTATTTTGAAGTCCAGTTTTTAGGCTTAAAACAAATCTTTAGGCCTAATATGACTTATTGAAATTTGAGAATAACACCTAAGCTTAAATTTGCAGCCTTATTTTAAAATTGCATTTTTAGGCTTAGAATGTGATTCTTAGGCTTAAAATGTGATTTTTAGGCTTAAACTGTGACTTTTAGGCTTAAAAACCTTTTTAAGCTTAAGCTCTGATTATAATGCTTAACATTTCAACTGTCTTTATAATTTATGTTTTCAGGCTTAAACCATGATTTTTAGGCTTAAATTCTAGTTTATAATCTTTTCAACTAATAATATTTTCGGCCGATACTCTATTTAGTCCATCTTGTCCGCAAACCAAACATAGTTCGACCTAAGCCAATTAGCATGACTCATACTGGCGATTTCGTAACAAGTACGAGAACGTTACACTTGTTTTTTCACAAATTGTCTCACCAGGAGACCAACTTCCACGTAAACAAGACCTAAAGCCGTTTTTATATACCCACACTTTTATGTCCGGCTGTCAAACTAGATTTCCTTTATGGAAAAAAGCATTTTGTCGTCCCAATTTAGATAGAACGACGAGAAACGTTGAGAAAAGAAACTTTTGAAGCGAGCGAACTCTTTTGATGTGGTGGTTAATATCGGCCATAACTTTTAAATAAGCTTTTGGTTCCTTTTGAAATTTTTATCATTTAAACACAATTTATTTTGCTTTCTAAATAAAATAAAATGTACGGGTTTTAAATATATTAACAATGTTATTTCTCCCACCAATTATAATATTGGTGTATCATGGTTAATATCTGCCATAATTTTTGAATCAGCTATTAATTCCTTTTGAACTTGTTAGCAATTAAACACTTGTTAATTGTCTTTCTAATACCGCCAAAGTACTACAGTTTTAATTAAAACGGTATACCGCGGTAACCTGATTTTCACCCATAAACTTTACATAAGGATATAGCTGCTGCATGATTAAGATCGGTCGTAACTTTTGACTAACACATCGTTTTATTTGAAAAACATCTTTCCTTTATTACCAAAATATTAAACTTACTATCCTTCAAAGCATTCAGAGATATACAGCTTTAAACAACCTTGTTCTTGACCATTAACATTCATCGGCATGGTTAATATTTGCCATAACTTTTGAAAAAAAGAATTATACCATTTCAAACGGCCGTAAAATTATAAAAAGACTCTTCTGTGTCCACTTTAATCAAAATTCATATGTTTTAACATTGAACAAGCCTAATTTTTAGCTAAAATTCTAAAATTTTTTCCAAATTTTTTAAAAAGTAAAATATTCTCGGAATCTTTATTTGGCGCGAGACGGATTCGCGGCGGGACTCGAGCTCGCGCTCTGCGTGCACATTTTTCTCCGATGAAATCATTTTTACGAAATGGCCATTGGCGCGTTTTTTAATGGTAACCAAAGAGACCAGGAAAAAACCGCTTAAAGTTCGGTTTTTTTAAAATTGTCTCTTTTTTAAAATTTCAAATTTTGCGCTGTTTTAGTACTTTTTTCTCGCTTTTAAGGTGGTTTTTTAATCAAACCTCGTGGTTTTTGAGGTAATTTAGATAGTTTTAAACTAATTTTTGTTACGTTTAGCTTGGCCATGGACCGATTGAGCACGGGAATGTCCATCGTGATCTGTCGATCCGATGGACGACAACATTCGGCCATAATCGCGCACCTCAAGCCAGACAACAACATGGTCGATGTGGAATGGTTCGAACAAGTAAGTTTTTTTCGTTTTTTTTTGGTTTTTAGGTTCAAGCTTGAAGCATGGACATTGAATAATGTTCTCCGTTCTTTTTTGACCATGCATTTATTATTTTTGCCATGAATTGTGGGATAAAAGAAAAAGAAGAGCTAATGTTGATTTATCTTGGGTATAACTTCTTTAAAAATGAAGCTAGAAGCTAGAAACCCTTTGTGGATACAGCTTATATATTTTTTCAACTAATTAAAAAAAGAAATTTTCATAATTTGCAATACTTTTGATGTTATCCAAATTCTACGCACCTATGTCTACTTTTATTTAATTTTAGGGGGAAACCAAGGGAAAATCGGTAGATTTGGGGCAGATCTTGAGGTATAATCCTGCTTTGCTCGTGAATGACTCAGTACCAGAACCTAAAGCTCCACGAGCATCTGTTGCCAATGATAACAAGGCGATTCCGGCGCATCGTCCGTCTGTGGCGAAGCCGGCCGTTCGTCCGCCAAATACAAACCGGGTTGATCAAAAATATGCGAGACAAAGCATGGTTGATGGAAATGGATTACCGGAACGAAAGGAGCCTTGTGAGTTGTTGTATTAGATAATAAATTTAAAAAGTTGGTTTAAGAAACTAAAACTACGTTTCAGCCGGAATAAAAGCTAGAAAATCGATGATATCATTGGATACACAAAATGAAACACTGAATGTTGATCGGATTGTGCAGCCAGCTCAATCTAAATCTGATGTTGTGAATAAGGTCGAAGAGCTTCAGAAGAACAGAAATGAGCGACGACAACAACAAGTATGTTTTTATGATTAAATTTATTATTTCCGTGTTTAGGTTTATTAAATTATGTGAAATTTTTTATTCGCAAAGCACAATTTGAGGTTTATATGGCTATTTTACAGGACGAAGCCCGCCGTGCTCGCGATAACCTCAAAAACCTTGATCCCGGTAACCCAAATTGGGAATTTCACAAAATGATTCGTGATTACCGTGCCAACATCGAATATCGACTGTTGAGAATCACGGATCCAGTAATCGACAACCGAATCTGCGTTTGTGTCCGAAAACGGCCAATGTCAAAGAAGGAAATGAACAGGAAAGAGATTGAAGTAGTGACAATCCCAGGCAAAGACACCATCGTAGTACATCAACCACAACAGAAGGTGGACCTCACGAAGTATCTTGAGAATCAAAAGTTCCGCTTCGACTATGCCTTTGACGATACCTCGGACAATCCCATGGTATACCGGTTCACAGCTCAACCCTTGATCAAGACGATCTTTCAACAAGGCTTTGCCACCTGTTTTGCCTATGGACAAACTGGCAGTGGTAAAACCCACACGATGGGTGGTGATTTCGAAGGCAAATCTCAAGATTGTGCCAAAGGAATATATGCCCTAGCTGCTACGGACGTCTTTGCCTACCTAAAACGACCAGAATACCGTGATCTTGGGCTTCAAGTGGACTGTAGCTTCTTCGAGTTGTACGGTAGCAAAGCCTTTGATCTTCTGAACCAAAAAGCTCTGCTCAGAATTCTGGAGGACAATAAGAAGTCGGTCCAGATTGTAGGACTAAAGGAATTTACTGTGTCATCCGCAGATGATGTGTTAGGATTGATCAGGGAAGGCTCGGCTCAAAGAACTGCCGGGCAAACTTCGGCCAATAACAATTCATCCAGAAGTCATGCCATCTTTCAAATTGTGTTGAAACGACGAGATGGATCTATTCATGGCAAATTCAGCTTGATCGATTTGGCTGGAAATGAAAGAGGAGCAGATACGAAGGCTAGTAATAATCAAACAAGAATGGAAGGCGGGGAAATCAACAAAAGTTTATTGGCATTGAAGGTGGGTGAATATTCATGAATATAAAAGGTTTTTTGGGGTTTTAATGAGTTTTTATGCAGTATTAGGTATGAAATGTCGTTTAAAACTGTTTTTAAGCTTCAAGAATATTTAAAAAAATGATTTCGAAGTTTTAAAAATGACATTTTTGGCTTTTTCTTATAACTTTTGTTATTTTCAGGAATGCATCCGAGCGATGGGCACCATGCAGGACTATGTACCATTCCGAGGCTCCAAGCTCACTCTCGTACTGCGCGATTCATTCATTGGTAAAAATGCCAAAACCTGCATGATTGCCACAATCTCTCCATCCTTAATGTCGGCCGAAAACACCCTCAACACCTTGAGGTACGCCAATCGTGCCAAGGAATTGGCTTCAGATGGCGGAGACAACGAGAACGTCGAGTACATGAGCGAAGAAGACAGTCCCATGGAAGAGGAGGAAATAGTACCATCGGAACCAATCCCAAAACCGACCAGAAAAGCCGCCAAAGGAAAATCGAAGGCATACAAAGACTATCAAGAAGCACTACAAGCCATGGAAAATGCAGAAGAAGATGCTTTGAACTTGCTGGATACACAGAAGCAGTCAGTACATGCCTTGTACTCAGAGATTTCGAAGCTAAGTGAATATGCACGATCAGATGGCTACGATATATCTGTCTTCTCGGAGGCAATCACAAAATACGCCGAAATGTGTAAACAGTCTGTGGAGTTGTTGAATGGCACAAAAGGTAAGCAATTTTGATTTGTTTTTGCGATTTTAGGGGGATTTGAAGGCTGATTTTGAGATTTCTGGGCTTCTAAGAGAGTGTACGTTGGACAGGTTTGATAGTATAACTTGTCACTACATTATACAAATACGACAACTTCTACTTTAACTCTTTCAGGCACAGCGGGCAACCTAGCAAATGCACTCCAACGCGAATCCGAACTCAGTCAAAACCTTTAAGAAGCTTTATCGTGTTCACTTGCTTGGTAATTTAACATTGTAAACTACGTAATTTAATACATTTTATAAGGTCGTCGAATTTTGAGTCATTTCTCTTATCTGAAACACATTTATTGCGGCTTTTAGGACGTGAAAATGGCTGGAAAGAAAGTTTTGGCAACAAGTTTTAATTTTTTACAAATGGACTTTTGGTGGAAGATTTTTATTGCAAATTGCATTACAAATCTTCCACTCAACTTCCATTTTTAAAAAGAAGCCTTTAAAAGGACTGGAAACAAAGTTCTTGCCATTTTTTGTAACAGAAAGAAAGTTTATACTATTGAAAGGCAATTTTTTTTTCATTTTTGATTTGTAAACAAAGTTTTTGCGTCCACAAAAATGGCGACAAATGAAAGCGACCGGCTTTTGTAACGGGTGCAACCTGATAACCCTTGATTCCTGTGTGCGTTTACGCCTAACTTAATTATACTGTAATGATTGACAATAAATTATATTGCTTGTGTTGTATTCGAACATTTTTATGGGGGTAGCGATTTAAAATGGCAGTTTGTTACCAATTTTTGGGCAAAAACTCTCAAATTTGCGACTAAAATCGCCAAAAATGAGAATTTTAGGTAACAAAGGGATAAAAATTGAAGTAATATTAAAAACTAGAGCTAATTCTATATTTTCCACAAACCTTTTGACCGATAAATCGCGAAGTTTTATTAAAAATCGATAAAAAATGACAATTTATTACCTAAAATCTTTTTTAATTAAAAATCAATAGAAAGTGAAAATTTTAGGTAACAAATTGTCGCAAAAATGTACATAATACGAAAAATGACTGTTATAAACTATTGAACATTCTCCTTGTCCTCCTTGAAGGATTCGGTGGCGAAGCCTTCGCTAGCGCCGGGCCAGTTCTTCACGGATTCCACATCGGACGGCGAAATCGGATCGTACTCCGGATTCTGAGGCAGTTCGAATGACATTTCACCTTTCAGCTGTCCATTTTGTGATGTTGGTACCGTTTGAACGAATGACATCAATTGGGGTAGTGCTTGCCCGAATGGTACTATTGGTGGTACAATTGCTGCCATTTTTGGGTCTTGAAGCATGTGGAAATTCGGTGTCTTCTGTGGATTTGGAGTCATTTGAGGATTTGGTAGCATTTGGCCGTGTGGTACTAATGGTGCAGTTGGTACCATTTGGGAATTTTGTCCCAGTTTCATGTCCATACTCGATTTTTGGGTCATTTCCGAATTTGGTACCATTTGACCGTATGGTACTGATGGTAAGGTTTGTCCAAATGACATTTGAAAATTATGTAAATTTGGTACACTGCCCCTACCGCCACCCTCACTGTTATACCCCGTGCTCATGACCTCGTTGTTGGAGGTGTTCGTCATCGGTGACATGTCGTACTGTGTCGTGGATGGTGGAGTCGGGATCTGTGGAGTTACCGTGTTCTTAAACTGCTCCACAGTGGGGTACTGTAACATGTTGGGCGGGTAAAATGGCTGTTGAATATTGTAATATGGGGGCATGGCCGTCGTCATTCCGATGGGTTGATTGAAGTATTGAGGTTGTTGTTGGTAACCACCCATCATCGTCATGTTGTTGTACATCGTGGACTGGTTGAGGGTGTCCTGGAAGGAAAATTATGGTAAAATACGCTGTTTTTCCGCATGAATGAAAAAAAAAAACAAAATGGTTCGAGACATCTAAAAACAAGACAAAAACTTTGTTTCCAACCTTACCTCATTCTCTTTTCGTTTTACTTCGCGGTAACGATGCTTCAGGTTGTCGTATTTGCGTTCGCTTCGGTCGATTGTGTATTCTTGTTGGCAAATTTTTTGTTGGGCCGTTTTTAGCTCGTTCTTTAGCTTCTGAAAGCAGAAATAATAGTATTTTCAAAAATGGTTTCAAAAGCGGCATGTTATACGATCAAACATACTTCATCGTATAGACATGTTTCATCGTATAACATGTCACCATGGTAAAAAATACGGCAAAATAAGGTTAAATTAAAGTATATAGATGCTATCAAAACTAAAATTATGTTCATTTTTGTTATTTTTACAAAAAGTAACAAGTTATACGAAAAAACATGTTTCATCGTATAACATGTCACTTTGAAATTTTTTTGACGTTTTTTATCAAAATTACTAAAAATCAACAAAAGCTGCCCAGATATAACCGTAAATCTTAAAAATCCTCTCATTTTTACCTCAATAATCATATCCTTGTCCTCGCCATTCCTGGACCTGGACCTCTTCGACCTCATCGACATTCGCTCAAACTCGCGAGCTACGTCGGGACTTGAACTAGCCTCCTTCGTAAAGCTATACTTCCTATTGTGACCACTGAACACCACTTTCTTAGGCTTAGCCACGATTTCCTCGTCAGAATCCGAAGCCGGCTCGTCCAGTTGTTCGCCACAGGCCATTGATTTGGCCGTGCGACGGGCCGGACGCTTCGTGTCGGTGTGGTAAAAGGAATGACGTTGATGTGCTACATCTTCGTATTCGTATGCGGATCGACCAGCGCTGGAACGGCGAGGAGTAACGTGAATTGAGGCGCCGTGAGCGGATTCTATGGCTTTCTGAAATGGTTTTTTTAGTAATTTGAGGTAACAAAAAAGATTTTTTTTCAGGTTTTAGGTAACAAAAATTATTTCTTTTAAATTTTAGGTAACAGAAAAGTTTTTTTTTCAGATTTTAGGTAACAAAAATTTTTTTTTAAATTTAGGTAACAAAGTACATGAATTTTAAATTTTAGGTAACAAATAATTTTTTAAAACATTTTAAGTAACGAAAAGTGTTTTTCCTCTTATTTTTTATTATTTTTAGGTAACAAATCCAAAATTAAAAAAAAAACACCGGTGCACCGTGCAAGTTTTTAAACTACCATTTTAATAAAACCAGCTATCGAAAAGTGCCAAAAATGAGTAGATATATATAAATTAACTTTTTCTATCATATTATATTGACATTTACACTAATTTTTGATAAGGTCAATAAGTTATGGCAATTTTAAAACTTTTTTAAAGATATACAGATTTTAGGTAACAAAACAGTAAAAAAATGGTTTTCAATGGCTGTAGATGGTCAGAAAAATAGAGATTTAAAAAGTTTTATTAATTTAGGTATCTAAAAATGCCACTTTTTACTTTTTTTAACGAAAAAATGTCGTTGAAGGGCCTAAATTATCAAAAATACAGATTTTAGGTAACAAAACAATAAAAAATAGTTTTAAATGGTTTCAGAAAGTCAAAAAAAACATATAGTTTAAAATTTTATTAATTTAGGTATCTAAAAAGGCAAATTTTATCGTTTTTTAACGAAAAAAAGGTCGTTCAAGGGCCTAAAATCCCAAAAAATAGCCAAAAGGATGCTATAAAGTACCAAAAAATGGCCAAAACTAGTGTTAACAGTGACCAAAACTAACCTCAAAAAACCAAAACTAGTATCAAAAAGACCAAAAAAAATAAAACAGCTACTGAACTCTCTAAAACGTCCAAAAAACAACAACTTACAATCCCTTTCTTGTCCTTCTTGCCCTTCTTTCGACCGAATAACGTGGCCTTGACGAACTTGACCACCTCTGCCATTCTTTCTGCAAAATGAACGCTCAATTCGTGGTTGGGGTAGTCTTTTTGGGAGGGACGCGTTTCTTTTGGGTTCAAACGCTTCGGCGAAAACCTTTTTTAAATGCCGCCGAATTAAACGAAAAAAATGCGCCGAAAAGGGGAGACTTGGCACGGTTGAGACAAGTTTTTCTCTATTGCTTGTTTTTAAGGAAAAAATTTAAATTTTGAAATTCAAGGCATGGGAAAATGAAAATAGGGGGTTCAAATTTTCTTTACTGATAAAAAGCGGCAAGAACTTTCTTTACAAATGAAAAATGTCAAATTTAAACGATTAAAGAAAAAAAGCAATAACTTTCTTTACAAACTAAAAAATGATAATAACTTTCTCTACAAATCAAAAAATGGCAAGAACTTTCTTTACAAATTAAAAAACGGCAAGAACTTTCTTTCCAAAACAAAAATGGCAAGAACTTTCTTTACAACTCAAAAAATAGCAAGAACTTCCTTTCCAAACTCAAAAATGGCTAAAACACGCTTAAAACCAGGTGTTTCCTTATTACCAAACAGCCCGATCTGGGTATATGATCTATATGTCTTTTACGTAATCGCCAAGTCTTATATTATAGTAGGAGAACGCGGCTTTTATTTGTATACGAATTGGCTAGGTGAGGTTAAGATTGCTTCAAAGGCGTTAATATGGACCCTTTGTTTGATTTTAACACGATTAATACATATATAAGCGCTTGAGTCTTCAACCTTCTTAAAATGGAAGCTGGATGGAAGATTTGTAATATAATTTGCACTGAAAATCTTCCACTCAACTTCCACTTTTAAAAAGTGTCAAAAAAGTGTTTTTAGGCCATTTTGAAAATGGAAGTTAAGTCGAAGATTTTCAGTGCAAATTACATTACAAATCTTCCCCTGAACTTCCACTTTCTGAAACATGCCATTTTCTGTTTTAAAATTAAAAATTTTACTATTTTGGTAATAAAAATTTAATTTCGGTAACGAAAACAATATTTATTTATAAATTATGGAGCAAATTTCATGATGAATATTAACTTATATTATGATTAGATATGTATTTCTGCTTTGCATTGGAAATGAGGAAGTTTTTAACTTTAACATCGAAAAATTAAGATTTTAAAACCTTTTGAATTAGAAATTTTTAAAAAACTTTTGGTTTAAACCTCCATTTTAAATATAAAATCTTAATTTTAGGTACAAATCTCCAAAAAAACCTCAATTCCAACGCAAACCCCTCTCAGTATTATACAAAATATAGAAAATATTGCTGAATTATCACAGTTTGGACCGGTGCAAAAGTTCCTGGAATAAAAAGTTATTTGATATGCTATGAAATGGCATTTCAGTCGTCGTTGGTTATGAAACGGTCGAGGAATTCGGTGTAGCCGAACTTGCACCCGTATTTCTTCGCGACTTCGGCGATGGCCTGGCGACGGCGTTGGTAGGGGGAGGTTTGACTGAAAATGACATAACTTAAAATGAATTTTCTGGAAAGCTCAAAATTTAAAAAAAATTTTAAATTTTAAAAAAATTTTGAAAAAGACATCGTTTCACAAAAAAATCTAAAATTTTCTAAATTTTTCGAATTTCAAACTCCAGACCAAACAAAATCATCACAAACTCACTCTACTTCCACCGCCTTCCTCCTAGATATGTTGGCTACAGTTTGTCTCAGCAAAGCTGGCAGCACCTCCACTGATACCACAATTCCATCGACTAGTGGTCCTGGCTGGCCGGCTTTGGTCCAGATGGCTTCGGTATGTACTTGTACTAGGCCTTCTTCAAAATTGTGTAGATAAATCAAATGGAGGTCAGCACGAAGTGACTTCAGATTCTGATTCATTCGTCGCGTACCGTCGTCTGTGGCCATTAAAAGTTGCTCTGAAACGAGAAAAGTCATGGAAACAAAGTTATTGCCGATTTTTTTGGACAAAATTTAATGTCGTTATAGTGATACTAATCTGGGCAAAGCCGTATTTTACCTACAAACAATAACGAAGCCCCAAATCGATCTAAATCACCATTAGCCCATCTATTCCCCAAGGATAATATAATTAGTCCTTACCGTATGGGAAATGATGTAGATCTTCAATTTTCTCCAACCATACGACTAAAACTCTTTGGTCTGGTGATCGTTTTGGTGTTGTACCATTAGTTCTGGCCTGATTCGAGGGTTGGCCGAGCTTTTGAGTTGATCCACATTCGCTGTTCACGGTGGAAGTTGATCTTGTCCTAGTTGCTGCTGTGGGTTGGGAAAGGTCACTGCTGCTGCAAAATTAATATTTATTAGTTCAATAGATACTGTAGTTTAACTATATTATCAAGAAAGTAAAAAATGAAGTTGAGTTATGACTGGTTTTTTAAAGGACCAGTTCGGATAACTTCTTTTGTCGCAAAGATTTTTTCGTTTTGGCTGTTGAACTTTTTTCGCGCCAAACGTGAGCGGGTACACTGGATAAATGATTTCCTTTATTCCAAATCGACTCGCTCACGTTTTGCGCCAAAAAAGTTCGCGCTTCCCTGATTGCCTGATCTGTTACAGAAAAGCCTGACAAAAGACTTATCCAAACTGGTCCTTTAAGAAAAAATTATAAAATGGCCATGATAATATAAATTTTGTCATTTTATGACCAATTTTGCACAAATCTTGATTCCAAATCAAATATTATGGTACAGCCATAATAGGTCGAGTCGTATTTTACAACCTCCCTTACCGTTTTCCACTAACAGCCCCACTGTCATCAGTTAACGACGAGCCTTCTCGAGAATGTGGAGCCAATGAAGATGATGTTGATGATGGCGTATATCCTACAAAATTTCACTTTAAAACGATAATTTAGTACAGAATGTGTCCGAAGCCCACGCCCTTTGTAAAATTGTAAAACTTTTTCAAAATCAAAATCGCAACGTCAAAGGTCGCCGAAGGAGTGAGCGTTAACAAAGGAATAGTCGGATTTTAGAAGGTTTAACCACAACGGTTTTAATATACTAATTCAGTCTCGAATTTTACTACCATGTGTAAAGTATTGTAAAATCAGTATTTTAAACTACTGTTTTACTTAGAGCTAAATCATATTGTCTTATACAAAGCAACATAAGGTACGAAAGAAATAAGCCTGAAAGCAATGTAAAACAATAGAAAAATGATTACTAAAGCATCAAAAGGCTGCGCGAGATCAACAAGATTATAAACATAATACAAGATTATAAAAAAAAACTTAGAAATCCCAAAATGTGAAAAAATCAGCCAACGTCGTCGCTACAGGTTTTGCCTGGAGAAGACTGAAGATGGCAGTGAAAGTCAAACAATTTTTTTAAGCCAGAAGGCTTACCAGTGGATTGTTTCGGCTCTGAAGTAGACATGAAGAAAAGGCCGAGCCCTGTCATCAGCCCGGGCCGAGCTTAAGCAAATTAAAAAACAAACCGAGCCTAAAACTCAGGCTCGGCACGATCCTCATGTCTACTCTAGAAGATAGACATGAGGAACTGACCCAATTTTCACGCCCGGCCCGATCAAAATTTTGCTCAAACCCGTCCCAAATTTTTATTCGCCTAAAGGGGCCGGGCCCATTCCTCATGTCTAATGGAAGAAGGTGAAAGGAGGAGAAAGGGGGGGGAGAGAGATATGTAAATTTCCCCCATTTCTTAAAGATAACAAAACACAAAGAAACTCAAAAAGAATCAAAAATAGATCAGAAACCACAATAATCAGCAAGAAAGAATAAAAAAGTATCCCAAAAAGCCTCAAAAATAGATCAAAATAAACAATAATCAGCCTAGAAGAATAAAAAAGTATCTGAATACCATCAAAATAAGCATAATCATTAAAAATAATCTCGAGAAGAAAAACAGCTGCCCAAAAACTTTGAAGAGTAGTATAGAGAACTACAAAGAAACCTCATACATGGCCCCCGTTGGTCTGGCAACGTTATGGAGATAGCACAAGCAAAAAGGTTACAAGATAAGAGAACATAAAAGCAACAAAACACAAGCCTAACTTTGCACACAAGCCTAATTTTGCAACACAAGCCTGACTTTGCAACACAAGCCTAACCTTAAAACACAAGCCTAATTTAGCAACACAAGCCACTGATACATTTGAGAAGCACGGCACAGTATTTTACCCTTCCAATGTACCTTTCTGTTCTTTTGAGCTTTGCGAAGGCATTCGAGGGAACATTTCCTCCAGCTCTTCCTCAGTCACTTCACTTAACGTTTTTAGCATCGGTTCGGGCTTGGCAAAGGACCCGCCCGCCGAGTCTTCCGTGTTTTTCCGCTTGAAGAAGCTCTTGATGTAGCTGAAGGAGCTTTGTTGAGTTAATGGTGTAGGTGTGGCTGGCTTGGTCGGCTTTGTTTTTGATGTTGTTGGACTTGCCGGTGTTGTAGTGGATGATTGACTAGATGGGGACTCTTTTGAGGTCTGGCTAGTTGGAGATGTTAGTTTTAAGTTTTGTCCTGAAGCCATTTTAGCGTTTCGACTTTCTTGTAGTCCAATTTCAGCCGCCATTTTCCATTTATTCTTTGGTGAAGCTGCCATTTGAAGTTTACTTTTCGGTGAAGAAGTAGATTTGTTCTGAGTGGCCGTACCCAACTGCGCTAGTCCAGTTCTTTTTTGGCTAGCCGTTAGGGACAGATCGTTCTCAAAATATCTGTCGTATTTGGATGACTTTGAGTACTGTCTATCCCGTACTTTCTCGTACCTTGGGTTAGTTTGTGCTCTATTCCGTGGACTATCGTTTGGACTGGCTATACCTGTCGAAGCTCTGTCTGATGGTGAAGATAAGCCCATAGAATCGATAGAATTTGTTGATGGAGACGTGTAGCGGCGTTGAATACCTTTGTCATAGTGTTTTAGAGTATCTTGGTCCGCAGCTTTCAGTGTTTCAGTATCGTACTGTCTTACGGATTCTGATTTTCCGGCAGTACCGTGTAGCTTTTCATACCGTCTTACAGGATTCGATCCTGCAGTATCTTGTCTTTCTGTGTCGTAATGACCTACAGAATTTCTTCCTGCAGTACGATATCTCGATCCATCCTCATTCTCGTACTCGTTATCAATATTCGGTCGATTTGTGATTAGCGTGTTCGGTGCTACGCTCATTTGTAGTGACATGTTCTTATTCAACGCGGAATCTGAAGTTTTTCTCGTCGTGTTTTCCGGAGTGGTATACCTAGTATAATCCACCGTTTTCTGCCGTGCTAAAATCCTCGCCCTTGCCGTTGGACTAAACCTAGCGGATCGTGGTGGCTCAGTAGATCCTGGTGTTGGACCGACGTCGATACTCAACATACCGGGATGTATGGATACTGTAGAGCCTAAAGATGCCATCATGTTACGCTTATGAATCGTATCGTTGTAGTCGCTGATGATGGATTCTGAATCATCGACCGGTAGTAGATTGTCTTGATGAATCAGAAGGCGCTGTGAGGGTGAGATTTGTGGTCGATTCACCTTTACCATGGCTTCGCCAACGTTAATATGCAATTGTAAACAGTTAACTAAAGCAACAAAAAGCCGGTTACGGTGACGATGGGCACGCAAAAAACTGCGACATTGTTGCAGAAAAATCAAAATTTTTCGGATTTCAAATTTTTAAAATTTTCAAAAATCAACACGAATTTTAATAGGACATCAAGTTAGTCACATCT